>JAFEMH010003538.1:0-259850 GCA_022495995.1 Adenophora triphylla var. japonica | reverse complement strand
TTCTTTGCCGTTGATAAATAGCCAATCGTTCTTTAGTCAACGGTGTCCCTTCAATGTATTGCTTGATGCAGGTTTCCCGAGGGGTTAGTGAGGCTATCTTTTCTTGATCTTCTTCGGCCATCTCTTGATTTGATTGTGGCAAGCGAGCAGACCCGTCCACGAAGGACTTGACTTCGAGAATTAGGTGTAGTGTCTGCGACATGTCGATGTTGGGTAGTGGAAAAATCGTCCTTGGGACTTGCTTTGTTGAGATCTCGGAAGTCACGCGACCAGTAGCGCACTTTTCCGTTGGCCTTGGTGGCCAGTGACGGCTATGTTGGAGAGCCATGTGGGAGTACTCGATCACCACTGATGAAGCCGACAGCGGAGCATCTTCTCGATCTCTTCTTTGACTTGCTTAAAGACCATTACGGCTTGATTCGGCGTAGCTTTTAGCTTGATAGGCTTAGCCTCGAGGATTGATAAGAGATCCGATGTTACTACAAATGTTTGGATCTAATCCGGGACATGTCTACAGAGTAAAGACCAAGCCGAACACGTCCATGAACTCTTTGAAGCGGTGCCGGTCAATGCGTCTTGCTGCGTGCCGGTGAAGAAACTTCCGATTTGCGTCTCTTTTGGCTTTCTTCGGCCCAGGTTCCCAAATTCAACTTTGGTTTAAAACCTCCTCGCGGCTTGGGCCCACAGGTTTTCTCTCGTTTGACAACATGCTTAAAGATGTGCTTAATGTATTGTTCGTTTAATGTGCGCTTCTTTATCAAGTGAATCGTTATTAGCTTGCTTGTGTGTTAGTTAATTTATCAGTTGTTAAAGATGCAATGAGAAGATACTCGGAAAGATCGAAGCATTCATTAAGAGCATATGGGAATACATTATTGGCAATGAGTTCGTAATCTTACGGCGTGAGGCCATCGGATGACTCGAGAGACTCAAATTCAAAGATAATGGACTCGGGATGGGTTTTGACCTTTGGACTCTAGGACTCGAGGGTCAGACCAAGTTGTTCGATCATGTTCCTTTTCTTTGGCGGTGGGTCGGAGAAGGTGGCCCGATTATTGAGTGTGATGAGCTTGATAGGAGACGGGGTTTGAAAGGCTTTGTGTCACCGTTCCCGATCATGGCTATCATAGAGTTATCGAAACAAAATCGATTAGGTACGCATCTCGATTTCTTCGTTGAAGCGAGTGGAGCGAGGGCTCGTTCCAAGCATTGTGCATGGAGTCTTCCGCTCTTTTCTTAGGCATTGCTAGCTCGAATGCGGACTCGTCCCGCTTGTTGGGGGCGGGGTGTTGACGAGAGAGTTTTGAGTTCTTACGCAAAGAGGGGTTTTCCCGAACCAAAATTCATTGTGAATAGTGGTGGTCTTGGGTCCGGCGAGGAGTGGTGCGTCGAGAAATGATCTTCGACGGGATTTGCTGAAACCTCTGAATCTTGCCGAGGTTTCGCTGGAGCTTGTTCATGGTTGTTGGCCGGCTTTGTTTGGCGTTGATCGGCTCTGTTCCTTTTACGTGTCTTCGTTGAGCCTTCGGCTTTCTTTGTAGAGTACTGGTCGTGTCGAAAGGCTGTAGGCGGAGATCGGAGGTTGCGTGTAAGCCTCTTTTGCCATTGGCGGAGCGTTTCCGTGCGGCTCGTTTGTCTTCCGCGTCTTCGGGGAGTAGGAATGTATCCCAGGCCATGAAGGGTATTACGTTTCCTTGATGTTGATGATTTGTTGGAGTACCACGATGGCGTTTTCCCAGGCTGGGCGGGATGTAGTTCATGTGCTTCATCATTTTCATCGGGGGAGGGATCTTGTCCCCGAATCAAAGCGAATCTATGTGGCACACACAGGCTTTTGGGCTTTCGATGGTGAATCTGTTAGCATCATGCCATCATTGTAGTGTTTGATCTCTAAAACGGGACGCCGTTTGTGTCGGTCCCTTCGGTGACTATGCTATCACAGTAGATGATGGTTAGATCTGTTCCTTGGACGAACTTTACGCTGATGGAGGGTTGATGCCGCCCCATTGATCACAGTGTAGCGAGGGCGTCCCAAGATGGCGGTGAATGTGATCGGGATGTCGATGACTTGGAAGTCGAGTCGGGACCGTACGCTTTAGAACCATAGGTTGAGTGGCTATTCGAGGCCCAGGCGAGACGTTGAGTCGTATGCCTTGATTGCACTGAGTTGAGGGTTTGATCGGTTGCTTTGATCCCTAGCAAATCCATCATTTTGGATGGAAGGACGTTCATGGATGATCCCCATCTACAGACTCGAGGAGACGGCGCTCGTCAGGTTGAGCTGTTATGTAGAGGCTCATTGTGGTCGGCCCCAAATTTTGGGAGGGTGAGGCTCGTGAAAGTGATGATGTTCTTTGTAATACGTTGCCGATCATACGAACCTTCATCAGGTGTCGCGGTGATGGGAACCGTAGTGCAGGCCGAGACTTTCTTCCAACTTGAGTTTGTGCGGGTAAGATGAAGTGAGTAAAGACCGGAGCGAGATGTTAGCTGATACGCTTGGTGAGTTAAGAAGACAGGATCTTCGGCTTTCGGGTCGAGGTTTCCGGCTTCTTTGGCATAGGGCCCCTTTTTCAGTTCGTGGCTCGGGTATGGTTGGCCTTTTGTGCGCCGTGGAGGATTCGTCGGGATTTGGCCAGAAACGTGTTAGAACATTCACCTGCGGCTTTGTGGCTTTGCTCGTCTCTCCTATTTACATGTAATGAGAGGGCATTGATTGGCGTAGGGCCATGCATGCGCATTTCAATTCGTTCACCGTCATAGCTCTTGTGGAGGCATCGACGGTGGCTTTGAGATCCTCCCAGACGGGGTTGAGGTATCTGGACCTTCGGGCCGTTGGTGGCGGTGCGGAGCTCGTCCCGGTGATCATGGCGCGAGACGTTGCCGTGGCCTTGTGCGGAGCTAGGGGCGAGGAGATTTCTTTGGAGTAGATGACGTAGTAGTCAAACTTTCTGAGGGTTCTCAGGGTTCCGGCTATTCGTAAGTCACCGGATTCGTATCTCTTCTTTAGTTTTTGTTGAGAAGAGGGTTTCTTCTTTCTTCGAGGCGGCCCTCGTTCATTTCATCTTGGAATTCCATTTCCAGGACAAGCGGTGCATAACGTCCCACCGAGATGTGTTCGTTGTTCGGCGGTGAGTACAGGACCTCGGGATGCTTTGAATGGGCATGTCTTCCAGGAGATCTTGTGGCTTTATGTCGTGCTTGCACTTGGCTCGTACGAGGAAGCAAACAGGTTGACTTACGGGAAGACAGTGATGAGAGGCGTTAGGAAGAGCTTGCGAGGAGTAGAGCATGTCTTTGGAAGCCCCGGCGAGTAGTTGGGTGGCTAATGTCCCGACAGTGGTGCATGGCACCTTCAATCCAGGCTTGTTTGTTCCCACCTTGGCGTTTCTCGATAGCCGTGAGGACATATGCGGAGCTTCTTCCAATGTTTGGGGAAAGGCTTTCTCGGGGTAATTGGGTCCCATTTTTCCTCGTTGTTAGCCTTGACTTGGCCATGCAGGGAGGCGACGGATGCCTGACCAGTGGCTTGCGGTGGGAAGGATGTTGGACCTTAGCGGCTTTGTACAAGGGGAAGGAAAGTAGTTCCGGGTATTCTACGATCACTCTCGGTTATTTGGAGGGGTGATGCGGGCAAGGTTTAGACCTGCAGGAAGGTCTTTTTGGATAAAGGGGAAAAGCTCACGTGACATGCGGTTTCCGTTTTTTTTATATATATTTTTTTGTTGTTTTTAATTTACTTAAAAAACGTGTTTGTCCTCGAGTCCACAGGTAAGGATTTGGAAAAGATTGCTCTTCTTTTGTGGCCCCTATCTTAGATCTGAGTCCGATAGAGACCGTACGTACGGCTATAAGCCCCTCGTTTTGCACCTGTATTTCGACATCCCGGGGTGGGCAGGCCCGGGCGTAGAGGTCTATAGGGCAAGCGGTTTCCACCCGGCCTAAAAGAAAAATCGAACCTAAGGACTGAGCCTATCATATTCGTTTTAATGTCACGTTAGCCATGTGAATAGTGACACGTAGCCGGCCGTTGAGTCAAGATCGAGTCGAGAGTTCGACGCGAGCCTCCTCTTTACCTTGCTAGCATGAGGATACTTGTAACATTAGGCGTTGAGTGGGTCATATCGTCGCCATGGCGACGTATTGAAGGCTTGATGACATGGTGTCGTGTGGCGTGGATGTATATCAGGGACGGAACGTCGTGCAGGTGTAACCGAGAAAATCGAGATCGGGTCGAGATTTTAGCGTGACCTTTCATCGCTTTGCTTGTGCAGGGATCTTGAGTTAGAACCATGACTCGGAAAAATGGCCCGGCAATGGGATATGTATCCGGGCTTATGTGACACGTGAGGTAAAAACAATAGAAATTTTGGACGGACGAGTGTGACTCGAGACTCGAAACGTGCGAGGTTGACGCTTGAGTTTAGGATGGGATGTTTGGAATGATCCGTGCGCGTCAGAGGCCTAGGGAAGACGAAGCGGTTTTGTGAGACCGCTCCGGGTTAAGGATTGTAGTGTGCGGTGTCTGTCCGAGACGGTGCGCGTTCGAGCCGGCTAACGGTTTGAAGCAGATGTAAGCCGGCAGATGAAAACCGGAAATACCCAGTGCAGAAGTGCGCGTAGTGTGAGGTTACCAGACTTTCTCCTTACGATTACAACGAAGTTTTTTGAAGAATTTTATATGCCAACTATGCAGTACATGGACTCCATTGATCATTTTTTCAAGTACTAAATGTGATTGTTGGCAAGAATTGCTACCAATCTCAAATCCTTTACAGAGGTCGAAAATAATATTCTTCCTACTTCTCCTTTTTCTTGGTAGAAGTTTCATGTTCTATCTGAAAAAATTCCCTCCTTGCCCAGTGAGGAAGTTATTGATCACATAGAAGTCTACATTCTTGGAGCTGGCATTCGGGTTAGTTACGCTCTTTAATGGGGAATTTACAATGTTGCTTTGGACGGACTTGATTGTTGAATTCAGTAGATAAGATAATATCTTGAACACATACCGTATTAATGAATTTTTGTTCTTTGCGAGATATATGACGAGAAAGCTACTCATGAGAGTTAGATAATATCTTGAACCACATATTATGTTTAATATTTATGATTGCTAGTTTGATAAAAAATATGTAAAGAGCAACGTTTTTAGTTGGACGAGGTTTGTAGTTTGGATAAGCCCAGTGGTTTTAGGCCGCGGTTCGGATCGCGATTTGAGCCGATTTATGAAGCCAGTGGTGGTTTGGTTTGAAATTTTACATGGATTCGATTTGGTTTGAGATTTTGTCAAAGCTAAATCTTAAGCGGTTTGATCTTCCAAATTCAGCCGAGAGGCAAGAATCAAATCGAACCATGTCCACCCCTAATTTAAAGAAATGATTATTATTGATAACTACAAAGAATATTAACGTACTATAAAAATGCAACATTTATTGATGGGCTGATGATGGAGTATTATCTTTACAAAAATCAAAATTATAAACAAAATGAAACATATATTCACAGCTCACTCATGCTATCATGAAAATTAAAAATAAAATAATATTTATAGAATAAAAAGAAAATAACTTTTGAAAAGCACTAGTAAACTTTTTAAAGCAATTTGGGCACTATATGAATGATCTGACAATTAGTGGTAATGAGAAGCACTAATCCTTTACTAATAAATGCAAGGCCTTATCAATCAGCATCTGCTTTTAGCTTTTAGCTGGCATCAAGTGAGACAGGCCGACCAATTAAGTACTCCCTCCGTTTCTAAATGTTTGTTCCATTTTTTCTTTTTCTTTGTTCCAAAAAGTTAATCTCATTTCCAAAATTCAAGCTTCAAAATCATTAAATTTTTAAAACTTGTAACATTTAGGGACGAAGTATTACATAACAGCGGTGTATATTATCAATAATTTTCAAAGTGTTCATAAAAATAACCAAAATTAAAATTTCAAAATCATTAAATTAAAATATTTAAAAAGTCAAATGAACAAACATTTATTTAAGGACGGAGGGAGTAATTAACTAATTGTTGTTTCTTCTCTACCCTCCATTTCCAAAACCATACGCAAGCCAAAGCAACTCCATCAAATCCCAATACAAATTAATTTATGTAATTTTCATTTTTTTTTAATTTATTCTTGATCAAAACTAAATTTAAAATTGTTTTTGACAAATTTTGGAACAAATTAAATGCTACTACCTTTATACCTTTCTTAATTGAATGATTTTTTTTTTAATAATTCAATTTGAGACGGAGATAACTTATACTCCATATTAGGGCCGGCTATAACTCAATGATTTTTTTTTTTTTTAATAATTTAATTTGAGAGGGAGATAACTTATACTCCATAATAATGAGGGTCGGCTATAACTCAAGACAAGTGAGGTCATAGCCTAGGGCCACAAGAAAATGGACTAATTTAAGGGTCTCAAAATTTGTTATATACTCCCTCCGTCCCAGTGCTTTCACCATTTTCCTCGACACGGGAATTCTGGTAATGGGAGTGAAAAAATGTCATGAGTAGAATTGTGAAAATACAGAGAGAGAATTAGTGAAGCTTAATAATAAATTATAATTGTTTTGTGAGTAATAAAAAAATGTAGGAGAGAGAATGAATAGAGGAAATAATAATATTTTAATTCAAAAAGGAAAGGTGAAGCTTCTAATGCGGACGCCCTTTTGGTAATTGGTGAAGCTTTTATTGGGACGGAGGGAGTATATATATACATTAGGTAGACCAAATTTTAACACAAGTCAATATTTGATCCACACAAATTCAACAACATCCTACATTAAAAAAAAACTCAAATTTAATTTTTCCCTAAATTCTTTTGACCGGGCATTATCTAAAAAAAAAAAACGAAAATAAAGATTCAAGGGGAGGAAAAAGAATGACGCTCTTGGCTAGTTACGCTACCTACGTTAAGTCCAATACCCACCGTTGCCGTCAGACGCCACCACCACTATAGTTTGAATCACGTCATCATCAAATAATCAGGTAATTCGTTCTCATTCTCCAATCCCATCCCCTAATTGATTTCGAAAAGCTCTGATTGAAAACCCAATTGAAAACCCAAAATTGAAAAGGTCTTATTAAATAATGTGATTTGAGATTGATTTGAGGTTTTTTTAGAAGTCATAATTCGAAAAGTCCCAATCCCCATCACCTAATGACATGTTTTTGATAAATAACTGCCAAACAAATTAAATCAGACATATAAATTACAAGTTCACAAACGATAGCAAAAAATACCAAGGGTTTCTTGCACAAAATTTAGTGCATAGAAGAAATAATATTAGTATTAGTATCACTGTACAAATGTGTTCCAAATGGAGATTGCTTATCAAATTTTATTGACTATTCCGATTACAGTTGCATACGGTGAAAGAAGTTTTTCGAAATTAAAGTTGATAAAAAATTATCTTCGAAGTACGATGTCTTAAGAAAGAAAGGCTAAATGGGCTAGCTTTGATATCGATTGAGAAAAATATAGTTGATAAAATTAATTATTTAACTTTGATTAATGATTTTACTTCTAAATATGCTAAAAGAAATGCATTTATATAGTATCATTTAAAGATATTATGATATAACATATTGTAATTTAGCATGAAATATTGTTACATACTAGACTGATAATAACCATATCTTTATTTATTTGATTAAAAGTTACATACTTCAAAGAGGATCCCGATCTCGCTAAAAAAGTTAGCCTACTTCAAAGAGGGGGTCCCACCCAATAATTAGTTTAGAGCCACAAATTTTATAGGAATGTCGGACCATATCTATATATCAACTAGTAAAAGCCCGTGTCCGAAGACACGTGATATTTTTTTAATTAAAAGTGAGGGCAAAATGGGAAAGGGACAACTTAGTGAGGGTAAAATGGGAAAAAAAAACTTTTGGCACTATTCATACAACTATTCATCCCACTTCTCTCATTTAATGGGAAAGTTATTTTGAAAATTAAGGGTAAAACCAATGTTCTAAACGCAGGCGGATCTAGGCGGCGGAGCGGACATAGCGCCAGGCGGGGACTAGTCGGGATTAGTCGAGACCAGACGGGACTTAGCTAGGCGTTGGAGAGGGGCTAGCGCCTAGGCGGACTAGGCACCCTTAGGCGGGAACTTTTAGAACACCGCAAAGGCGAAAATAAAGAACCTTGACAGAATTTGAGGGGCAAAATGGAAAAAAATAATCTGAAACTGTAGATAAAACTGTTTATTGGCTGAGTTGACATGGTGCCATTTATACTATAGATTATAGTGATATGCATATCAGCTTTATTTTCTTAACCCCTTAACAAAACACTCATGGTTTCCCATTAAATGAGGGAAACCAATTATGGACAAAAGGAGTATTATTATTTCTTACGTGAACGATTGTGGTTGATGACTAGACCACACAACTAAAGCAACCCATGAAGAGGGTGGCCCACTATTTATATTTATAAGAGGCTTCTATTGTTCAGGTATTGCAATTACCATCCTCAATATTAATGAAAATTGCAGCTTCATTACATATAAAATTGAGAAAAATAAATGGAAGTTGGTAAGACATCACGGTATAATGGTATTGGTAACCTAGCAACCATTGGCCTTCCGTAGGGAAGGTCACCGGTTCGATTCTCCCCAAGGGAAATCTATGTGGTTTAATTTCTACCATGGATTTCAGGGTCCTTAGGAGTCCCCCGGGGCACATCCGTGCAATGCCTTGTAGGAAGGCTCCCTTGGGAGCCAGAAATATAAGGGGTGCTGCCACCCTGGCTGCATAGGGCACATCCCGCGATTTACCTCCGCCCGTACTCTTGAGGGGCCGATGCGGTGGTCCAGGGATTGATCCGTGAATTGGAAACATGGAGTAATCAAAAAAAAAAAAAAAAAAAAAAGACAAAAATCCTTGGTAGGAAAGGGTGCTTGACAACTTAATAGGTTACATAATACCAGTGTTCTAAAAGACCCCGCCTAAGGGCGCCTAGGCCCCGCCTAGACATTAGACCCCTCTCCAACGCCTAATTGTAAGCCCCGCCTAGGTCCCGACTAATCCCGATTAGTCCCCGCCTAGGCGCTAGGCCCGGCTCCGCCGCCTAGCATCCGCCTAGCGCTTTTTAGAACCTTGCATAATACTCACTCCGTCCCAAATAATCTACCCATTTTCTTAACCATTACTAGAAAGCAACTTTTTGAGCAATAATTTTAGATTGATATGATTATATAAATGAAGATCTAAAACTTGTAATTAATACACCATCAACAATACTATCAATAACAAACTTTAAATTTTCATTGAGATAATTAAATCAATCTAGCATTATTGCTCAAATTCGTTTGTAAAAAGGGCTAAAAAAAGTGAGAAATCATTTTTGGGACAGAGGAAGTGTATATGTGTAGATCACAAAGCAAGTTTTCTATAACATGGATCAACCAAAGCCAGCTTTCAACCCATTATCAACATGTGTAGCTTAACCAAAAATCAGGGTCAAATATGGAAATCATAGCACCAAAATCGCAAGGGGCAACTAATTACAACAATGGCCAAGGATTAGAAACTTAAATTAAACACTAGGCATCCACTTCATAAACCAAATGAACACAAAGGAGAACCGGCAGAGTTGTCTCTTTCTGATCTAAACAGAATATTTGAGATAGCATACGCACTAGCTAAGAAAGTAAAGATAATCAGATAAAACAAAGATGAGCAAACCTTGTATGGGTTAAGTATAGTAGAACGGAAAATCAGGAAGAACAGCTAATAACTTTGAATGAACAGCACATTCTACGCAAAACTAGTAGTGTAACTTGAAGCATAAAGGGGTATAAGGCTCATTTCATACAAGGGCTCAAGCATCATTAAGAAGCCCAAGAAATTATAACTAACCAGCAAAAACACTTTAATAATATATCCAACTAATTGTTATTGGAAAATCAGAGGTCAAATCCCCAAACATAACAACAAGGTAAAAGAAAGCAAAGAGTGATTTCTATGATTAAATTGCCCAAAATTGAACGGTCACCATCATAAACTTCCATCTCACAAGTCACAACCCCAGCTTTGACCTAGTGAACTTACCATCATAAACTTCCATCTCACAAGTCACAATCCCAGCTTTGACCTAGTGAACTGCAATTTAAGAGCTTTAGTTCATTTCAAGACATACTTTTGACCTCTCCTAAAGCCATCAAAGGAGAAATCTGACTTGTTCTAACTAAGTTTTGCACAGTTAAGGGTGCATTTGGGAACTTAATTCCATGCCTTAGTATTAGAGATCAGGAAGAACAAAATGAATGTGTTGTTAAAACAACTCTTCTACTTTCATTTATATGGTTTGGAGTTGAATTGATTGTTTTAAAAAACAAATGCCTAAAAGGAAGAACAAATAAGAACAAGCACATCAAACACACATTCTAACCATGTTGCTATAAGAGCATAAAGACTACAAGTCAGGCAGAAACTTTTCACGGAAGCAGGAATATTCGAAAACTTAGTAAAATAAAGAAAAAATAAAATCTGAATTAGAACGAGAATGATTAAGATGAACAACTCAGCTGAATGGATTAAAGAACACCAAAATACAACACAGCAATGGAACATTAATAACATAATTCACTTTAGATTCAATCATTATATCACTATTACACAAGCATAATTAACCATGTACATTTCATGCTGTAATCAGAAGTTCTTCTGTATAAATCTTATTCATCTCAAATACATAAATTTATTTACTAGAAGAAAATCTAATGACAACATGTGAATCCACAGTCATACAAACCAATCAGACAAAGAAATAAACAATAGAATGACAGAAATTCCAATCAATAAAGTAACATTCAATTAACAAGCACATATGTAAAATCCATCAAGTAGAAATTTAAGTCAAACGTAACATCTCCAAAGTAATGCAATAAAGATATTACTCAAGTCTTATCCAAAAGACCTAGTTAACAAAGGAGGACAATAAGCCAATATTCCAGAAAAAAAAAAACAGAAATAACAAACCTAAGCAGTTAACAAAACTGCGCCACCGGCCTCCTTAATCTTCCTCTCGGCCGTCTTAGAAATGAGCTTGGCCTTCACAACAATCGGCTGCGACTGCGGCAAGACTCCCTTTCCTAGAACCTTGAAGTATCCAAACTGAGTGACATCCAATACCGGAGCTTTATCGGCGGTGGCGTTATCCTTGGCTTCCTGCGGGATCATTGACCACAGCTTGTCGACGTTGACGATTGGGCAGTAGAACTTGTTGCGGAGCCTGTGGAAGTATCGCATACCGACCTTACCGAAGTAACCAGGATGGTACTTGTCGAAAAGGATGCGGTGGTGGTGCATACCTCCGGCGTTACCACGACCTCCGGGATGCTTCCTGTGCTTTCCGATACGTCCATGACCTGCGCTCACGTGGCCGCGCTTCTTGCGATTCTTCTTCAAGCCAGTAGTCATTTCTGAAACCCTAGGGAGACGATCGAGAGGGGGAAATTAGGGTTTCCCGTGGAGCAGCCAAGGAAAGATGGTTAGGGTTTTGTAAGATATATAGATGGGGTCTGGGATTGGGACGCTATTGGGCTTTAGTTATTATACGGCCCAATCAAGAATGTTATTTGGGCTCCTTAAGCCCTGAAAACTAATTTCATTTTGAAATCTTTTACATTTGTTGTTCGAGTTGGTGTTATAAAAAACTACAGTAATTTTTTTCTAAATTTAAAGAAAAAATTAATTTTTACACTGACACTTAATATTACATATACTGACACTTAATATTACATATACTGACACTCTTCACACTTTCATTTTTTTATATTAACACTTGCACTTTTTTACCCTATATACACTGACACTCTTTTATACTTGCACTTAATAATAAATACACTGACACATTTCATACTATCATTTGTTTACACTAACACTGACACTTTTTAACACTAACACTGACACTTTTTTACACTGCCAATTAATAATATATGCACTAACACTCTTTACACTGGTCTGACACTCTTTACACTGGCATTTTGTTATACTAACACTACATTTTTTTACACTAACACTGACAATTAATAATACATTTACTGTCACTCTTTACACTGGCACTTTGTTACACTAACACTGCCATTTTTTATACCGACACTTAATAATACATGCAATGACACACTTTACACTGACAATTTGTTACGTTAACACTGACAGTCTGACACTAGTGGGGGAATCAAAACACGTTTTTTCAAAATTTAAGAAAAAAATGCGTTTTTTTTAAAAAAAAATTTGGCTTGTTGTTCAAGCAATAAGAGGTGAAGTGTAATATTTCATTTAAATATTTTCAACGTTAATTTAAAAATTAGTAAATGCTCATGTAAATTTTCTTAACTTAAGTATTTTATTTCACGTGACTTGTTGTACAATGGTTCAAAAATACGCTTTAGTTATTTATAAGTAAATCACATGTTAAAATTGGTTCAAAAATACGCTTTAGTTATTTATAAGTGTGTACACCAGAATATTTTTTTTTATAATCACCCTCCGTTCCAAAATAAATGACTATTTTGACAAATTATTTTTTAATAAAAAAATTAATAAATATTCTTAATATCATTCACTTTCAAACTTTTAGTTTTGCAAATATATATAATTTTTAGAAAGTTGGTAAAATTTAAGAAAATTGTCATTATATTACAAACCCTTAAAACTCTATTACAGAGATCTGTTGCCGACTATATTACAAGCCCCTATGAAGTTTTACCATTATTTAGTCTATTGCATAATATTATGATACAACCTAATTTAATAGAAACAAATTAAGGATACAACTAACCTTATAAAACAGGTAGATCAAGGATACAACTAACCTTGAGGCAGGTAGATGTAGATTGGTTTCGAACCCAGAATATCCCCATATGGCCTTACCGGGACGGGTACCACCGCAGAACGTCCCCGGGGCCTTACCGGGACGGGTACCACCGGAGTCGATAATGTATGAATTAAGTTTCAAAAAAAGTTAAAAAATTCACAAACTGGTCACGGCCCCATAGGGCCTTACGGGACGGATACCACCGGAGCTCGTTAATGTATGAATCAAGTTACAAAAAAAGTCATTCACAAACTGGTCACGGTATAAGTTGGAACAATTAATCATATTCACCATTTTGGTGCCAGTCTTTGAGAGTAGGATGGACCGGTAATATTTACCCAGATGGCCGGACATGGAGAAAAGTAGAATTTCTGTTTTCTAAACAAAGCGGGCATATATCATCATCTGCTCATGAACAACACACAACTGAACACACATCTGCCGGCCAAGGACAGAATAAGATCCAACACACGGCACAACAAACCATAGCTGCTAGTAATAGCCGGTAAACACAATAAACCTGTAAGCAGTAGTAATATATTGTCCCTTAAATATTCAAACTACGTCACAAATTAAGAGGTCTACCTTAAACATTACAATGTGATTTCTTCAGCACCCCAAAAATTGTAACATGAAGAAGTTACTCAATTCTACAACTCCCATATCAGGTACTCTACTCTATAGCTACGGAATTGCGTACGTATTGGGGTCATATTCCGAAATCTGAGATTGATAAGCCGACCCAACCCACCGTCCTCTAGATCCTGAATCTGCTCACACAAAGATTAAAATTATAGAAAATTAAAAGAAAAAAAATTCAAGACAATCATAAGTTTAAGCTCAAATTTTGGGGAACACATTAGCCTTCCAGAGTTCAACAAAAAAACAGCACATACCGTCAGAACGACACTGAGCTGCCATTGAAAACAATTCGGGAGGAAAAACTTGCCCAGCTTCCACCAAGATCTTTAAGAGCCCTCTTGCATGCCTGGCATCGGATTTAGTGAAAAAAGTGTAGGCAATTCCCTTGGCTCCTGCACGACCAGTTCGTCCTATCCTATGGACATAATCCTCAGGTGTTGATGGGAAAGTATAATTGATAACACATTTTATGTCCTTCACGTCTACATGCAATAAAATAAACTAGTTTAAATAAATCATCATAAAAAATGACTCAAAACTGGGAAATGCAATGGCAACCTTATTATCCCTGCATTCCTACACACACGATAACACATTCATCACATAAATGTGCCCACCTTAACCTTGCAGGGATCATAAATCAAATGAATCAATAAGCTTGCATGAGTCAACCAGGCTGTCACGACCACCATCTCTATAACTGTGGATGGGCAACGATAGCTTCAACCATATTACTTGGACACAATGATAGGACCCACAACTAGTAGTGAGTGACCCATCTAAAGATTCTCCTCCTTCCCAAGCGTGAGAGAATCAAAAATAGATCATCTGTATATTAACCTATAGATCATAACAATGCACACTACTACACTCGCAACCTATAGGACATTAAACTATTTCAACCAGCAAGATCATGCTCCTGTGTCCATGTAATATGAGCTTAAGAATATTGAAGTACCCAGAAGCAGGGGCGATTCAACTTTCTAATTTTCCGTCTTTTAATAATCTAAAAAAGAAATACAAAACCAATCAATTTTGACCCAGATTGCAACTGATTTAGACAAAGAAAAAAAATTACCACTTGGTCCAGACATCACTTTTAACATAAAGATAAGGCAGCCTGCTAATTGGATCCCTAGTAAATCTTTAAAGTAAGCAAGAGTCAAATGTAGTGCTTCTATCGTCCCATAAAGTTGTTCCCATTTGCCATTTTTGCAAGTCCCGAATAAAGGTAGTCTCATTTCCAAGATATTTAGGTTAAAACCATTGAATATCCAAAATCGCAAACCAAGGAAGAAGAGGACGAGAGCCAATCAAGGAATAAGAGGGAGTAATGGAGTAATATACAAGTAAACATCATTAATGATAGTGATGGAAATGAGAATAGGTTGTTAAAATGTTTGAATAGTCAAATGGGACTATCATCATGGGGTGAAGGGAGTAATGAAATGTGATTGAAATCCAGTAAACTTAAGAATTTCACAACTTCTTGTTCATTTGAACTTCTAACAAAAAGAATTGAGTAAAATAAGATAAAACTTAATCTCACAGATCTGCAAGACAGATAAATCCTAATCGGTAAATATGGAGTGGGAATTGATATTTATTTTCAAAACTACCCTTTACAAAAACATCTTTATATACAATGAACCATAATAGCAACATACACAAACAGATACAGGCAAGTAAAGCAGTATCCATAAAAAGGATGGGACTATCTGTTGGAACGCAAGGAGAATCATAAAAGAAATGCAACAGTCAAATGCATTCTTCGGAAATATCAGCCTGACATTTCCTAGGTCCCTCCCATTAAATGCTTTCCCTACTATATTTCATTAGTAATATCATATCGGAAACATTATATCATGATCGCTATTGTTGATGAATAAATGCACATTCACTATGTATATATTTCACACCTAATAATGTTATGTAAGCATTTCATTAAAATGGGTATAAATCATCCATGGCATTAGTGCAAACATGCTGACATGTTAATATTTTCATGGCCATAGTATTGTGCAGTATATTTTTTTATAAACATAATTCAAACTCATTTTTTGAGAAATAAGCTAAGCTTGCATCTAAACAGACAGGTGGATTCTTCGGTTTTTTTTCAGAATAAAATTCCTAACATTAACTATATGCATTATAATTATTAGTGCATTATGTATGCTGATTTCCAAATAGGCGGCTTTGATACATTTTCTATGCAACGCATTCCCGATATAACCTACAAATTAGTGCATTATGTATGCTGTTTTTCTCGATTCATTTCTATGCAACGCAATCCCTGTATAACCTACAAATTGGTAAATGGACTTTTAAGATTTCGTCACTACCTAAAAGAGGGGCCACTCCAGGTCCACATATCTATACTTGGGTCAACACGAGGCATACACCTAGAGAATGACCTTTAAAGGGTAGTTAACTGACTCTACACATGGTGGCAACCTCTCCTATCGCACCCAAAACCACAAATTAATTTCTCCGGAGGGTGAACAGCAGCCGGCGACTCGGATAGTCAAAGCATTTAAAGACCTGAATCAAGAGGCTAAAATATCCTAACACATGGCGATCCTACCAAGACCACGTGCAGCAACCTCAGTGGCAATCATTATAAGACTCCTGCCACTTTTAAACTCTGCCAAGACCGAATTTCTTTCATCTTGGTCTTTATCACCATGGATGGATAAACCAGCCCATCCATCCATTCTCAGCTGTTCCGTTAATTGATCACATCCTCTTTTCGTTCCTACAAATATTAAAATTCGGCTTCCATCCTCCATTTCTTTGAGTAGTCTGATCAATCTGTAAGAGTAAAAACTCAGAGGTCAGAATCAACAAAATCCAAACAACGAATTTTATGTGAAACTGCAATCTCACCTTTTGTACTTATCCACCTCTGCCACAACTTCAACAATTTGATATATTGATGGATTTGCTTTCAGAGAAGGGGATCCAATTATAACCTATATGAGTAGTACAGAGCACGGAATAATCAGCATGCATAACTATAGTCTTCAACAGATATTCAATTTTAGCCAAATAGACAAGTATCAAATGCCCCAAAAGAAACCTTATATGCATCACGCAGATACTGGCTTGCTAAAGTTTCCACCTCTTTTGGCCATGTGGCACTCCAACACAGTGTCTGTCTATCTGTTCGAATCTGCGAAACACATTATGACACTATAACTCAGTACAAGAAAACTCCTTTCTAGTCAACACGAAATCAACAATAATAGTCTACAAAACAGTTACGATAGGCCACCTAATAGATAATCATGGCAGGCAGGAAATTAGACAAATGATAGGCCAAATGTAATTACATTACAATACCAATAAGCCAAAATAAGCAAATTATGTCATTCATTCATATGATAAAATGGAAAAGAAAGTAACGGCTACAAGCTATACATGAAGAAGATTCTCATTACCATCTGCTGCTGCCACTATACATTGTCGTGACTGAGTAGAGATGATAATAGGGCAAACCCCGGTGCGCCAAGCGTTCCCCGCCAAGCGGGGGTTGGGAGAGGGAACCATTTTGTGGCAAGGGTAGGCTTGTCCAGAAAAAAGTACATTAAAAAAAAAACAGAAGTTTCCTCTATTCATGACCACAAAAAGAATGCTCAAGCCAAGCTTGCCTGCATGAAGGGCAAATACCTTTTAGTCCCTCATCCTAATCAACGTAAATTTTTGAAACTAACCATAGGAACCCTGCTTTTTTCTGGACAAGCCTACCCTTGCCACAAAATAGACACGCTCTCCCCCCCTCATTAAGAGCTCCCTCGTCCAACACTCTCTCTCTCCTTCCTTTTTTTCCTCTCAAAACTTTAAAATGAAAAATATCAAATCCAAAAGCCAAAAATAAAATCTAAAACCACCGTTTTATTCATATCGTCAAGACGAATCAAATGAGTACACACACAAATTATCATTTTGAGCAATTATCAGTTGTTCCAAGAATAACCGAGAAGTACTCTGTTAGTCTGTTGTTCCGAGAAACTAAATCGTCCCATAACAAATGTTACTTATTTTTCTTTCAGAGTGTCCCATAACACAATGTTATTATCTTAAAATGGAAACTTGATAATACTTTTTTATTTAATGGGGACCCACTTGCCAATCACAACAATCAACTAACTATTTCCATACCCCACTTTCTCTCTCCTACGTTATTTTTCATACTCACAACACTTAATCCACTAACAATATTATACTGCTTCTCCTTACTTCCCACGATTCAATATTGGTAAGATTTGTTATGGGATGGAGGGAGTATAATTTTGAGCAATTTTAAGAAGTTCTCAGTTGTCAACTAAGAAGGCAACCAACTCTGGTGACTAACAATTGCGAACTTCTCGGTTGTTCTCGATTGTCAACCGTGAAGGAGACCTAATGAAGTTCTTTAAATACCTAAGAATAATAATCAAATCAATTACATTATATTTCGAAAGAAGTTGTAACATAGAAATAATTAATAACTCTCACATTCTCTCTCACGCAAATATATATTTTGATTAAAATTATTAAATATTACTTCTAGTGAGAATAATAAATATTTTATTAAAATAAACAAAGTTAATAAAATCAAAACTATTTTTTTCAGTAGAAAGTGTTCAACAGAGCATAAACATGAATTCAGGAGGATCCAGAATAACTAACTGTACATTTGAATGATGCAACGCCTGCTAACATGAATTCTATTGAAGTTAATGCTCAACAGTTGAGCAACAAAGATTTTGTCACTTGGGGGCCGTTAACAAAAGGTGTGATTTGAAAATGTTTTCAGCTGTGATTATACCATGCCGGACCGGGGGAAAGTGCTTCTGGATTATTATGCAACCAACAACTGCAGTTTCATCAGTGGCGGATCCAGAATAATTTGCCAGTGTGGGCCAAAATTTTTCAGCTATGCTATGATTATACCATCCTGGACCGGGGGAAAGTGCTTCTGGATTATTATGCAACCAACAACTGCAGTTTCATTCAGTGGCGGATCCAGAAAATTTTTCCAGGTGGGCCAAATTTTTTTCCGCAAATGTTCACGGTGTTTGATACACAAAAACATTTTCTTACTAATAAATTAACAAAGTCACCCCGAAAAATATATGAAAATACTTTTTAGTTTATCGATTTGCTAATTTTTGAACTAATAAGTCTTTACAAACAAATATTTATACCACAATTTTAATCACAAACAATGAAATAGAATCTATACAAATTAAAACAAGCGGACATAATTTTTTTTGAATTACTATGTACCAATTAACAGTAAGATTTACTTTTTTTTCTAACTATTAAATAATTTTTGATTCTTGTAGTTACCAATCAACTTTATTTTGAACATAGAATTACAAAGGGGAAATAATATTCTAAAAATTATTGTGCAGTGCGATTGCACAACAAAATTTTTATTTGTTACATTTAATTAGGTAAAATAAAAAAACGAATTATATTTTTCTTATATGAGCTACATTTTTCTGTAACATGTTTTATATTTTATTATAAAATAAATTACACTTAATTTGAGCTATTATGCATTCGAACTGGTCTCACATCAAAATAGTAGTAGTGTTGAACTAAAAGTTGTTCCTTTAGTCTTTTATAAGAGAAATACAAACAAAGAAAACAGGAGACTTAAAAAAACATTTTTTAAAAGTCAGTGTGGGCCACGGCCCACTCTCGTCTGTACGTGGCACCGCCGCTGGTTTCATTAAAGACAAAGATCTATTCAAGGAATTCTTACTAAACAAGGTTTCTTTCAAGAAAGGTGCATTGAGAAACAAAAAACCAAAATAATTAACAATTTAAGCTGTCATGTGCTGAGACAACTTATCTTGGCGAGAGTTTAACACACAGAACTTCATAAGGATGCATGTGACAACCCCAGATAGCTGGACAAATCAGTGATAGTTTTTTTGAGTTATATCATCACAAGACGAGTCAGCAGACAACAAGGCAATAATATATTTTCCTTTAACTACAAAGGCGATAGTTATAGAATTTGACTAAATGAAACTAATTCAAAGAAGACTCCAGGATATATAGAACTAGAAGAATGTGCTACACTAAATAATTGTTGAATACCTGATGGAATGTTATTTCTCAGTGAAAAGTTTATCCAAACCAATTACCCTTTACCCAAACAAGTACTAACAGAGAAACTCAAATAAATAGAATAGCAATTGCAAAAGAGAATTCCTCAGTGAAACTAAGCAACTGGTTCAACAGAGAGAGTGTGACACGCTTAAAAGTTGACAAAAGAAAAAGAAAAAAAAAAGAAACTTCAGATACAGTCATGCCATGCAACAAGTGAACTGGTCAGAGAAGAGAATCATACCTGGGCAATAATTTTCCTGATTTGAGGCTCAAACCCCATATCCAACATCCGATCAGCCTCATCCAAGACAAGGTAAGTAACTCTTTTCAAATTAATCTTCTTAGATCTCAATAAACCTTTTAATCTACCAGGTGTAGCAATAACGATTTCAACACCTGTCATAAGAGTAACATGAATTCCCCCATATTAATTGGAATACATGTTAGCATTAGTTGACAGCATCAGTCCAAAGACAAAACAAACTTACCTCTTCGGAGAACACAAAACTGTGGTTCTATTGGGGCACCACCATAAATGCATGTAGTTCTAATTCTCGTATGTGATGCAAATTTGACAGCTTCTTTGTGTATCTGAATAGCTAACTCTCGAGTAGGGGCTAATACTAAAGCGATTGGACCTTCCCAGCTAGCTGAGATAGGTGTGAAATAAGAAAAGAATCAGCTAAAGAAAATGCATATGGAAGAGACTGAACCAATCCAAAGCAAACAATGAGAGATACTAACCTGAACGAGGCTGCGCTTTGACATGAACCAAAGCAGGCAACAAATATGACAGGGTCTTTCCAGATCCAGTTTGGCCAATCCCAATCATATCTCTTCCCTTTAAAGCCATCGGCCATCCCTGAGCTTGAATCGGAGTAGGCTCAACAAATCCCAGTCTAGAAATAACCTTAAGACAATAAGCTGTGGAGAAGGGGTAAAGAAAAAGAGCAAAAAATAGATTCAGTTAACTAGAATTATCAAACTAAAATAAATAATATCAACTAAGTAAGATGCCCAATATATGTACCAGGAAAATTTGCCTCCTGAAACGTACGAATCGGCTTGGGGACATCATGGCCTTCAACAATGATTTGTCGCTGTTGACGATACAGCTCCACATCTTGTTCAGTCATTTCTTTTACAGCAGGAGACTCAACATAAAAGTTCTTCGTAAACCCTATCACACGTCCAGCACCACTTCCATTGTTCATTTTATTGCTAAAATCTCCACAAGTTCCTCTACCACCCCTTCCAATGTTCTTCTTAAACCCTCTCCCACGTCCAGCACCACTTCCATTCTTCATTTTATTGCTGGAATCTCCACCAGTTCCTTTACCACCCCTTCTAACAATAATCCACTTTCCCCCTTCACCACCCCCACCTGTTCCAACATCAAACCCACCAATAACACCAGGCTCAAAAGGTGTGCACCCACCAGGTGCAGAAACCCCACTGGCACCTCCTCCCATAGCCGGAGGTCCAGAAAGTGGGGCACCGTCGGGAGTCGATTTACTACCAAAACCATAGTTGGCGACCACAGTAAAATCACTAAGAATACAATCATTGATCAGAAATCAACCAAAATATATACGTTTAAATAAAATATATGAATTAGGAAAATATAGGGTACCTTCGACGCTGATGATATGAGGCAGGATCGGCAATTCTGGAGTCGTTGTTATTCATTTCGAGAATGCAACGAATATAATGATATCAGCTAAGAGCTAGGGTTAGGGCTTGAAAAGAGGGAGGAAGATGAATTGGGGGGTAAAAGAGATCGAATTGTTACAGGTATTCTTTTAGACTTAGTTTATCCTTTTTATAGTTTCGCCGGAAAAGGAAACCTACTCTCCGCCAGTGAAAATATCTCAGGTGTCAGGCGGAACGAAATTCTTACTGTAATAATTTTCCGGCCCGCTGGGATTCCATGTTTCCGGCCCATTTTTTTTCTTTTAAATGATGGGCTTCTATAGTTTGGATTTGAGTTTTAGGTGGGTCAGATTGTTCAGGTTAGCTTATTCAATTATTTAGATTCATGAAACAGTTAGTTTGGACTTTTTTTTTTCAAAATATAGATTTAAAAATTTAGAATCCAAAATAACATTATTAAAACTTAAAGTACCAAACTAACACTTTTCAACCAAATCCGGAATTGGTAATTTCGGATTAATGGATTCCGGAATTACCAATTCCGGATTTGGTATTTTTTTTTTTCAAAACTGAATTTCCCAAAATAATATTTCCGTTAATAGTTAATAGGGAGCGATCGTGCTTCTAGTATGGAGCGATCGCTCCTAATGTATTCCGGCGTTATCAATTTCGGATTCCATTTTTTTTTTTTTTTGCAAAACTGATTAAATTAGCAAATTAATATTTTTTGGAAAAAATTGCGAGCGATCGCGTGTTTTATGGGGCGATCGCTCTTAGTATAATCCGGTATTGGTAATTTCGAATTTTTTTTTTTTTAATACTGAATTGAATTGAATTAAGTAATTATTTTTTTTTGAAAAATTCAAATCCAGAAATGCTAATTCCGGATTTGCTTTACAAAACCCTTCTTTCCCAGCAAATCTGTAAACAATCCACGCATAATCAAAACTCAGTGAAGAAGAAGGAAAAAAGAAGGAAGAAGAAGAGGAAAGTAGGTGAATTTTTTTCGGAATTATTAATACCGGATTACAGTGGGGGCGATCGCCCGATATAAGGGAGCGATCGCTCTCTTGTCCGTCCCTCGTTTTTAAAATTCCAATAAGTTTTTTAACGTTTTCAGTTAGTTTTTTAGAATTTTCATCAGTTTTTTAACGTTTCCAGTTAGTTTTTCAGAATTCCTGTTAGTTTTTTATAATTTTCAGTCAATTTTTTAACCTTTTTCAGTTAATTTTTCAGAATTTTCAGTTAGTTTTCAAATAGTAATCTTTATTAAAAAAAAAGACATATAGAGTACAAAACTTAACAGAAACTGTTAACCGGCGATTATAACCGTTTCATTGGACACGTCTATATATATATCAGTCCATGGCAAGCTTTCATGAAATTAAAATTAACAATAATAAAAGAATAAGTATGAGAGAAAATTGACCACATCCCGATCACGTAGGATACCCGTCAAGGATAATTAAACGGGGTAAATTCATCAGGAGGATTGCGAATCCTACTCCCTCTCCTAGGTACACGACGACCACCTGATCTAGATTGTTGAGATGAGGATGAGGATGATCCATCGGGATTTTTCTGAAAACTGCACACGAGGCAAATGGAAACTAGGCCTAAATCCTGAAATCTCGAATGCCTGCTCAGGAGTCTGAGTATAATTGCTAGAAGAAGGGATCTCAGGCGGTTGCGTGAAACCAAACTGATTCATCAATTCAGTAAAAGAATTACCCGGTCCTGTCGGAGTGAACTCAAACTGATGCATATCACCGTATTGATCCCCCATCTCTAGCTCATCCTCCAACTGGTATCCGCCACGTCTACGAACCCAATTCTGCCTCCGTGGGTCCTCTTCAGCAGTATGATCAACCGTTGGAGGGGGAGCTTGGGCTTGCAGTCGTTCATGCTCACTAATAGCTGTCAGTGTGTTACTGATACATTGTTGAGTGTAATTCTGCAGGTCTTCCAAGGATGTGGCATTCTCGCTGTATATGTACATCCCTTGGAGACTTTGAATCTGTTCAAAACAATGAACTAAAATTAATTAATACGGAAAAAATGGTAATTTTTTTTTTTTTGTAAAATCATTGTATGTAATATATAACTTACCACACCCTCAAAACCAGTTGAACGTGGCCTGAACCCTAGTCCCTCCACATTAGACGAATTTTGGATGAACGATCGAGTAATACTCCTATACCATCTCAAATAGGGGTTATGGTAACTCATATCCACTTCACCAAACTCTCCATCAACGACATTAAACACCCATTCATTCCACTTTTCTATGTGCGAACCATGTTCTTGCATCCAGTTAACGCCTGACTGACCACCCGACTTGTTGGTGTAATGCCCTAGGCTTTAGTTATGTTTAACTGAAAACCGTTATGTATCATCTTTATCGTTTATGTTTATTATTTGATTATTATATAGTTTGCATATTTGTTTATAATAATCTCTGTCCCTAATTATTAAGAGAATAAATTAGTATAATTGTCAATGGATAATCATGTGATGATTATATGCATAAGAGATGCACATTGAAATTATGGGTACTTGTTAGAGAACAAGTGACTGGACATGACCCGCATGAGATTTATGTCATGGTCAAATGTCATACTTAAATCTCATACGGTTACTTCATTTATTTCCTAGACCTAAGATTATCGTAACCTTACATATGATGAAAGTCATGTTTGATTTTAGTCAAACGATATCTTAACACGATATCTATAAAGACTATCATTGGCATGATCGGATTCATGATGGGAAGGATGATAAGTCAAGAAGGAATTTGTCCCTCGGAAGAGAGATGTTATGCTTGGGCCCCTCGATAAGTGATAATGATGAAAGTGTATGGCCGTACCCCAATATGATTGGAATTATCATTATACTCAAGAATCGAGAAAGCATTGAACAATAACAAGTTGACAAGGACCATGACTTGTGTTCAAATATAACATCGTGAGACAAAGGGATAAATGGAAGTACACCATTGGAAACGTGAACTCTTACGTTGCATTATTTGGGTAGACATAATGGCTTGCTAGAGTCCGCTTATGTCTTATGAGGTTCGATACGATCGAACTCATTGCCAACATAATGTAATCCTATTGGGTCACACACAACTAGAATGAATTGGTTAAACTGGAGGAAGAATAGTTGAGAGTTTACGTATACTGGCTATATACGCGCAACATATCAAGCCAATGGCTTGATATACCGCGCGACATAATAGGCCAGTACGCGGTATGACAGCCTGTCTCTCCTAATTCGATTAGAAGAGATATTTACACTATTGTAGTATAAATACAAGGGTTCTGTCAGACCTAAAAAGCCTAGCCGAAATTTTAAAGCAAAATTCACAATCAAATTCTCTCAATATTCTTCAAGGTTTAGATCTAGCAATCAACAAGAAATTGTTCTTGGATTCATTCGAAGGTGTGGATACCAAAAGAGGGTCTTCGCTCGTTCATCGATCAAGACCTAGAGTTCAAGCAAGTTGAAGAACGAAGTTTGTGATTCAATATCACATAATTAAATCGTTCGATAGCTCAAGACCGGAAAGCGTTTCAAGGTTGGTTTAATTCTATTTCATTGATATTCAAATTAATTGTATAGAACGGATCCTAGGGCTTCTTGGGTTTTATGTTTTTAATGCTTAATTCCGCTGCGCATGGACCCGTAAAACCCAACAGTGGTATCAGAGCCCCGTTCGTATGGTTAAGTTTGAATTAACATGCTAGATTTAAGATATAAATTGTTTATATGCTTATTGCATGTTTTGAATGTGATAGAATTTTTAATTGTTTATGTGAAACAATGTGAAAATCGTTTTCGAATTATGCCGAATTAAATGTATAAAAAGGATGTTTTACGTGATTTAATTACATGTAATCTGTATTGGTTCGAATCTGGAAATCCTGTTACTTGCCGTGCTTATGTCGCGCGACATGTTGAGCCATGTGGATTTCAGTTAAGCGGCTTGTTACGTCGCGCGACATATCAAGCCTCTGGCCGAGGTTGTCACGCGACATAATAAGCCAAAACCGGCGTAATCGGTTCGTTCAATTTTTCTGCTATTCTGTGATTGTGTTTACAATCTGATATGTTGATATGAAAATCTGGATGTTATAAAATTGAGTTTATAAGTCCGCGATAGATTGATTCATTGATATACATGATTAATTGATTAAAATATGATTTTAATAATTATTGCTATGTATATGAAAATCTGGATGTTATAAAATTGAGTTTATAAGTCCATGCTAGATTGATTCATTGATATGCATGATTAATTGATTAAAATATGATTTTAATAATTATTGCGATGCATGAATTATTTGTTCTTAAGTGTTAAGAATTTTATTAGATGTTTAGTTGAAACATTGAATTGTGATTTCCTAAAATGTTTAGTTGAAACATGATATTTAGTTTCCTAATATGTTTAGATTTAGACATTGTAAATTTTGGATCTTATGATTGTTTATGGAAACAAGTCATAAATACGCGAAATTTAAAAGGAAACTAATTGTTTATAAAAGGTAGTGATTATGTTGCCAAATCAGAGTTGATTTCTAATTGTGCATGACTAGGAGAGTTCTGTCTAAGGAAGAGTTGGTACTTAAGTAGTCCTTGTGGCTCACCTATCTTCCTGGGAACTTACCTGGTGCATGATTATGACTATCTTTGCTGATATGCTTATAATCTACCTTAAAGAACCTTCATTTAACTTTTAAGTTCTTTATGCCAATCCATGATTTAAACACTTGAGACCACTCTGATAGTTTTGGGTGGGCTTGCCATAGCAAGGTGCTTTGATTCTATTCCGTTTGCGAGCAAGATGAGGAAATGGTGGTTCCTATACGTTTAAAATGGATGAACTTAATTGGGTTATCAAAATGGTTTTGGACCCAAGGCATAAGATGAGATTAAAATATGCTTAGACATATGATGTCTTAAATAAATCTCATAAAAGATCCTAAGAGTCATATATGATATGATTGATGTTTTCTACCTAATTAGTTTGATCTTGAGCGGTGCGCCATAGCGTACTTGAGATCAAATTAAAGATGGATCTTAGTCCTAAGAGTCATATACGATATGATTGATGTTTTTCTACCTAATTAGTTTAATCTTGAGCGGTGCGCCATAGCGTACTTGAGATTAAATTAAAGTTGGATCTTAGCCCATTAAATGCATATTATGCTTATTAGCATTGGAAGGTGTATGATTTAGTGGGAGTATTTGTAAAATACATTATTTGCTCTTAAATGATAAATGTGTTGATATTGATATGTGTTCATATAATTTGTATATTTTGTTGTAGAAATAGCATTACATAATGATAATTGCGATTCATCCTTATGAAGGACAAAGTTCGAAAGGAACGATACATTTAATTCTGATTGGATCAGAAGCCTAAAGAATGGTTCTTGGGTAAATGTGTACGTTCTTGACGAATTCGTTCCTACTGAACCCATAGCAAATGTTGCAAAGGGCAAATAAGGAAGCAACATTAGAAACATAGTGATGATTCTGACAATATTGCTTGCCTTGTATTTGCCACCATGGTTGAAGGCTCTTATGAAGAACCTTGAGCACATGATAACTATTCTTTTTGTTATAGCATAACGCAAAAGGAAATGTTCCAAGTGCAAGCTAGGCAAAAGATATATGTTGTGGTGAAAGCTCTTAATTCATATGATGAAAGAAGGAGCAATCCGCGAATTGTGTTAATGGTTAACACAAGAAAGGGTTCAAAAAGGAAGGAAAAGTAGGTAAAGCAAAAGTTGCTAAACCTAGGACAAAAGTTGTCAAAACCGAAGAGGCTAAACCCAAAGTGTCTCAAAAGGATGCAATTTGCTATCATTGCAATAAGATTGTCATTGGAAGCAAAGTTGCAAGGCTTATTAGGAAGGCCTAAAAGGTGAAGAAGGGCAATATGATTGCTACTACTTCAAGTATCTATATGATAGATATTTTCCTTTCGACTTCTTGTTCTTGGGTATATGATACCGGATTGGATCTCACATTTGTTTAAATGTGCAAGGAACAAAGAATAGAAAGCTACTCAAATAAGGTAAATTAAACCTAAGCATGGGAATGGAGCAAGAGTTGCAACATTAGCCATAAGGGACTTATGAAGTCACTTTACCTTGTGAAGTAGTACTTGTTTTGAACAAGTATGACTACGTTCGATTTGAGTAGGAGTATTATTTCTCGTTTCTTAAATGGATGATGAAGGATATAATTTTCTTATTTTCAATAAGAAGTTTTATATTTATTTAATAATATGTCTTATTGTAATGCATATGTCATTAAATGATCTTCATATCCTTGATGATGAGAAACAAAATAATATTGAAGATATCTATGATATAAATGGGAAATCTAAACCGAACAATATGAACAAAGCGTTTATATGGCATTGGGCTTGGTCAAATAAATAAGAAACATATATCTAAACTCCATTAACATGGACTTTTAGACTCATATGACCATGAATCATTTGAGGAATGTGAATCTTATTTATTGAGATTATCGACCAAACCACCCTACACTAAAGTAGTGGGAGGGCTAGTGACTTATTGGTCATTATACATGAGATGTATGTGGACCATTAAGAAGCATTGCTAGGGGAAGATTTCGGTATTTCATCACATTTCGCTAAAGACTTATCTAGATATGACTATGTCTATCTGATGAAGTCCGAAGGTGAATCGTTTGAGATGTTTTGAACATTTCAAAGATGAAGTACAAAACAACTTGGTAAAACTGTTAAGTACTTCGATTAGATCGAGGTAATGAATATTTGAGCCAAGAGTTTGACAATCATCTAAAAACTATGAAATCGTTTCAAAGTTGACTCCAACCGGAACACCACATTGTATGGTGTGTCTGAAAGGAGGAATTGAACCTTGTAGGACATGGTTCGTTCGATGATGTGTCAATTAGACTTTCCTATTTCCTATTTCCTTTTGAGGATATACATTAGAAATAATGCGGTTACACTGAATCGAGTCCCTACTAAATCAGTTCCTAAGGCCCCACATGAGATGTGGCATGGAAGAAAAATTAGTTTGACTTTCATGAAGATTTGGGGTTGCGAATCTTATGTAAAGAGACTTGTCTCTTATAAAGTTAGCACCAAATTTGACAAGGTTATTTTCGGAAATTAATCTTACAACCGCAAAGAGAACAAAATGTTTGTTGCTCTATACGATTCGTTTCTTGAAAAATAGTTTCTCAATAAAAGAATCTAGTGGGAGTAAAATTAATCTTGAAAGAAGTTCAAGAACCCGAAAATAATATGGAACCAAGAGTAGAGATGAACCAATTTCACAAAGGAGTTGTGAAACCGGTTCAAGATGCACAAGTCCATCGTAGATTGGATAGGTTACGATCCGAACTCAAGAAATAGTGATTTCTCGTTGCGGAAAGTGATGAAATGGAAGTCATTGAGAATGACGATCCTACTTGCTATCAAGAAGCGATGTCCTCTCCTAATTTGGATAAATGGTTAGGAACCATGGAATCCAAATTACAATCCATGTTTAACAATCAAGTTTGGAACTTGATTGGGCTACCTAAAAGTGTAAAAACTAAAGGGTGCAAGTAGGTCTTCAAAGACCAACATGGATGTGAAGGTGTATACTTTTATGACTAAGGATTGTAGAAAAAGGACTTAGGTTAATTCATAGTATTGACTATGTTGAAACCTTTTTCCGCCAGTTACAATGTCGATGTCTGTTAGAATTTCAATTGCCATGATCGCATATTGTGACTATGTGATATGACAAATGGATGACAAACGACTTTCTTTAAATGGAAAGATTATTAAGGATGTGTAAAGTACACAACCCGAATAGTTTGTCGATCCAAGAAACTCTAATAAAGTATGCATGTTGCAAGGATCCATGAGATGGATTGAAGCAAGCTTCAAGGAATTGGAATCTTTGTTTTGATGAATTGGTCAAAGAGTTTGACTTTATCAAGTACAAAAATGAACCTTGTGTATGCATGAAATTCAGTGGGAGCATGGTGTTATTTCTATTGTTTATTACAATAATATCTTACTCATTTGAAAAAAAAGTTCCGACACTCAAGACTGTTAAGTCTTGGTCAAGGAAAGGTTTCTCAATGAAAGATATGGGTAAAGCCGCTTACATCCTTGGCATCAAGATCTATAGAGATAGATCTAGAAGGATAAATTGGTTTGAGTCAAAGTGTTCACATTAACAAGATTCTTAGAAGAGTCTAAGAAAAGTGGCTTGTCAATGGGTCATGGTATTTTCTCTTAAGCAATACTCATTGTCTTATGACAATTGATGAGCAAAAGGGAATGAATGAAGTTCCATATGCTTCGGCATTTGGATCTGTCATGTATGCCATGATTTGTACTAGACTCGACGTCTCGTATGCTATAAGCATGATGAGTCGATACCAATCTGATCCTGTTGAGAACCAATGGATGGCAGTCAAGATGATCCTAAGTACTTAAGAAGAACTAAGGATACATTCTTGGGATTTGAAAGATTGGAAGTTAATCTTGTTGTAAGGGTTACAAAGATGCTAGCTTCCAAACTGACAAAGTTATTTTAAAATCGCAATTAGAATTTGTGTTTGTGCTTATTAGAGGTGCAGTTTTGATTGGAAGAGTTCCAAGCAGAAATTGTAGCCGATTCTACTACTAAGGCCATACTTTAGCAACATATGATGTAGCTGAAAGAGGCAGTTTGGATCGAAAGTTCATTTAGTATTTTGGAAATACTTCAAGTGTTTTTCCAAGTATCACTAATTGGTGAAACTTTTGTTATGACAATAGTGGTGCCACTTGTGCAAACAATGGAACCAAGGTCACAACAAGTGATCCAAACACTCACTTAGACGTTCTTCGAGGAATTCATAAAGAATGAGAAAACGTTAAAATATACAAAGTATCAGCCGATGATGACATAAGGGATTCACTTACAAAGACACTCGCATAGGCAGAAGCATGATGGGCATGTTAGATCCATGAGTATTCGATACATAAATGGAGCCTAGTGCAAGTGGGAGACTGTTGGTGTAATGCCCTAGGCTTTAGTTATGTTTAACTGAAAACCGTTATGTATCATCTTTATCGTTTATGTTTATTATTTGATTATTATATAGTTTGCATATTTGTTTATAATAATCTCTGTCCCTAATTATTAAGAGAATAAATTAGTATAATTGTCAATGGATAATCATGTGATGATTATATGCATAAGAGATGCACATTGAAATTATGGGTACTTGTTAGAGAACAAGTATTTGGACATGACCCGCATGAGATTTATGTCATGGTCAAATGTCATACTTAAATCTCATACGGTTACTTCATTTATTTCCTAGACCTAAGATTATCGTAACCTTACATATGATGAAAGTCATGTTTGATTTTAGTCAAACGATATCTTAACACGATATCTATAAAGACTATCATTGGCATGATCGGATTCATGATGGGAAGGATGATAAGTCAAGAAGGAATTTGTCCCTCGGAAGAGAGATGTTATGCTTGGGCCCCTCGATGAGTGATAATGATGAAAGTGTATGGCCGTACCCCAATATGATTGGAATTATCATTATACTCAAGAATCGAGAAAGCATTGAACAATAACAAGTTGACAAGGACCATGACTTGTGTTCAAATATAACATCGTGAGACAAAGGGATAAATGGAAGTACACCATTGGAAACGTGAACTCTTACGTTGCATTATTTGGGTAGACATAATGGCTTGCTAGAGTCCGCTTATGTCTTATGAGGTTCGATATGATCGAACTCATTGCCAACATAATGTAATCCTATTGGGTCACACACAACTAGAATGAATTGGTTAAACTGGAGGAAGAATAGTTGAGAGTTTCTGTATCTGGCTATATATACCGCGCGACATATCAAGCCAATGGCTTGATATACCGCGCGACATAATAGGCCAGTACGCGGTATGACAGCCTGTCTCTCCTAATTCGATTAGAAGAGATATTTACACTATTGTAGTATAAATACAAGGGTTCTGTCAGACCTAAAAAGCCTAGCCGAAATTTTAAAGCAAGATTCACAATCAAATTCTCTCAATATTCTTCAAGGTTTAGATCTAGCAATCAACAAGAAATTGTTCTTGGATTCATTCGAAGGTGTGGATACCAAAAGAGGGTCTTCGCTCGTTCATCGATCAAGACCTAGAGTTCAAGCAAGTTGAAGAACGAAGTTTGTGATTCAATATCACATAATTAAATCGTTCGATAGCTCAAGACCGGAAAGCGTTTCAAGGTTGGTTTAATTCTATTTCATTGATATTCAAATTAATTGTATAGAACGGATCCTAGGGCTTCTTGGGTTTTATGTTTTTAATGCTTAATTCCGCTGCGCATGGACCCGTAAAACCCAACACGACTAATCCGATGCAGGTCCAAACTAGTGTCGCAGTCATCAGACACACCTTGAACCATCCCAAACTGTCGCATTACGCGATCTGGAAAGTATCATTCAACCCTCTCAAAGCAGATGAAGGGCACCTTCGCCCTCCATATAGCTTGCCCCTGAAGGCAGAAATTCGGAACTGTCACACCGTTATATGGCTGCCACACAACCTGATCCTTGTATATATGACAATTGGTCTCGATAGCCTTGCAGGTTATGGGCAGTCACAGAAGTATACGACAATGGACCCTTCCTCCTACATATGAAACAATTGACATAAAAAATAATGAGTAAAAAAGCGATAAATTACAAAACAGATCATTTACAAAATGAAGTAATTGAAATATACCTGTAACCCACTGGTTGCAATCCATTAAGTGTTATTTCTGTATGTCTCCTAGGTTGTGCACACAACAACCTCTCCCATGCCCAAAGCTATAAAAAAATTGTCATTACGTACAAAACAGATTAAGTTCACTAGCATAATGTAATCAAATATAATTGACATACCCGTACAATGGTTAAGAAGCCACCACACCCTTTCGAATTGTGCTGAGATGCTACACACATCTCCCTATACAAGAAGGCCAACGCTCCACTACCCCAACTGTACTCACCAATATTATTTATTTCCCTAAGAAGTGAGAGGTACATCAACTTCACTAGGTTATCAGACGAGTCGGGCATAATGTATGACCCCAATAACAGGAAAATGTAGGCTCGAGTATATGTCTCAATCATATACTCGGATGCATTATTGGGAAGCTGATCAAAAAGAGGGAAGTGATCTAGAACCCATCTCATAGACACCATTCCACCTTTTTTGATGTCTGCAGGTGAGGGTGTACCCCAAATAACTCCTCAACAATCTCAACCCATGCCCCCGTACTCCTACTAGTTTGAAGTTTCTGAACTAGTCACCGCCATCCCGTTTACAGGAATACCACACAACATACCAATATCCTCTAAGGTGATGGTCATCTCCCCTACAGGTAAGTGAAAAGTGTGGGTCTCTGGACGCCATCTCTCAATCAAAGCCTCAATCAAATGCCAATCATATTGTAAATGACCTAATAAATATACTCCATAAAATCCAATATTCATAAGCTTAGTTTTTATCCTCCAATCAACTCTAGCTGGAAGCTCTGTACCACGCCTAGGTCTTAAATTGGTTAACTGTTGTCCACCCCAAATATAATTAGATCTATGTGTATCTTGAGAAGTCAATACATGTGGATCGATTGACCCAGGATCAATAAATGGTTGTTGTTCATGTTGGTTCATCTGAAACACAAAAATTTAATAGTAATTAAATTTAAATGGGACTTAAGGTTTTGCTACATTTAAGCTCAAATTTTAAATTTAACACTTAAAAATTAATAATTAAATAGAAAAATTGCAACAAGTTTGTCAAAGTAATTTTAACAAGCACTTTATTTAAAACCTAACTTAAGAAAATTCTAACTAAGCAAAAATTAAATTACAATTGTTTAATTCATTGACAATCAACAATTAAGTACATAAATCATAATAGTTTTAACAACAAATTATATAAAAATGCAAAAATAAACTCTTAGAAAAATTTATATAGCTAAAATTAACAACTCAAAACAAATAAAAATAAGAAATAAAACTAACATTTCAAACTCTTTCTCTCACAACTCGTTCACCTTCTCCTTCTTCTTCTCCGAAGTTCTTCTCCTTCTTTCTCTCTTTCTTTCTCTTTCTTTCTCTCACTCTGCACTGAACTCCCTCTCTTTCCTTCCTAGAATCTTTGAATCTGAAAAAAGAGGAGCAACTTTTCAAAATTTGAATTCGAAAATGGTATCACCGAATTTCAATTTAAAGCAATCCGAAATTTGCATTTTTGAATTTGAAAATACGCCTTTAGGAGCGATCGCCCCCATAAACCGCGCGATCGCTCTCTTATTTTTTCAGAAAATATTAATTTGCTTTATTAGTTTTGTAAAAAAAAAAAAAATCCGGAATTGGTAACGTCGGAATACATTAGGAGCTATCGCTCCATACTAGAAGCGCGATCGCTCCCTATTAACGGAAATATTATTTTGAGAAATTCAGTTTTGAAAAAAAAAATACCAAATCCGGAATTGGAATTCCGAAATGCATTAATCCGGAATTACCAATTCCGGATTTGGTTGAAAAGTGTTAGTTTGGTACTTAAAATTTTAATAATGTTATTTTGGAATATAAATTTTTAAAAAGCTATATTTTGGAAAAAAATCGTTAGTTTGCTCAAATAATTCAGATTCAAATTATGATATTTTATTGATAAAAAACGAGAATTAAAAGAAAATAATATCCTTAATAAATAATTAAATGATCATAATATAAGAAAAAAAATTGATATTCCCTCCGTCCCATTTCAAGCTTCATCTTTTGTCAAAACGGGTGTCCCGTTAAAAGCTTCACCTTTCCTAAAATGGCAAAGAATCTTTACTATTCCACCAACTCATTATCTCTCCTATTTCACTTTTATACTCACAACACTTTTCAAATTTACTATTCCTTCACTCATTCTCTCTCCTATTTTACTTTTACACTCACAACACTTTTTCTACTTACCTTTTTCCTTAATTTGCGTATCACATTTACCATATCATCATGAAGCTTGAAATGGGACGAAGGGAGTATACAATTCAATTACATAGAACCACATCATAACACTTTACACTTTGCATCGTTCATTTGCTGTGACACAAAAATTAAAAAATTATTTAAAAATATTATGAATGGGAAAGAGTTGTGACTTGTGATTACAAGGATTTGAAAGTTAGAAAAATATTTAAAAATATTATGAATAGGAAAGAGTTGTGACTTGTAATTACGAGGATTTGCAAGAGAAATTCTTAATTTAATTATGTGAATATAACAAGTGGAGTAGGATAAATTTATAAATAAAAAATGAACATTTTAGAGAAAAAGATTTGCAAATGTGACTCGGAAAAAAATTTGATGCAAGATATTACAGCATTTTTTTTTGGTATACGATACAAGATGTTATGGGATAGAGGAAATATATCATTTTATACCCAAATATGATATTTATACCTAAATTTATTTCATTTTTAGCGTTTGATCAATCAATCAAGGGAGTTGATAGTAGTGTGAATATTTCCCATTACTTTCTAGTAATTAATAAACTCAAAACGGACTATGTAAAATAACATGGCTAATATTCTATTTTTCAGAGTATATATTAAGAGCAAATTTGAAATTTTGTAGTTCATTTATTTTAGGACAGATGGAGCATACAATTTTATGATTTTTATAAACTAATCAAGAGCAAATAAAAAAAATCTTTTTTTTTTACTTTTTTAAACTAATCTTAGATTTCTCATATCTCTAAGTAGGATAACTATGTACTCCCTCCGTCCCAAAATGTTTGTCCATTTGACTTTTTTATTGAACTTTGACCCCAAATTTATGAGAGATTAATCATGTTCATGAAATTCTAAAAGTTGTTGTTGATAATATTATTAATGATGAATCAATAGAATTTTTTAGAATTTCATGAACATAATTAAATTGTCATATATTTGTGGTCAAAGTTCAAAAAAAAAGTCAAATGGAACAAACATTTTGAGAAGGAGGGAGTATGTATGAAATATACACAATATCCTGTCCTGGGGCTGGCACACATGTACAATACAAATAGATACGTACTATCTTCGGTTCAACTTTCCCGGAAAGCATACTATACACTTGCTAAATTTCCTTTCGGTTGTTGCATTCATTTCTATTTCGGATGTACACTGATTCTTTGCAGGAGCAGGAGCAGGAGCAGGAGCAGAAACAACATTCCCCCTAGCTTGTCGTTGTTGGTTGTCCGCGACTTTTTTGCCTTCGTAAACAATTGTAACCTCACAAAAATCCGGTGCATTCTTCTGAACAATCTCTCCTCTCCCCTCTCCTTTTCTCGTGGAGAGAAACATTGAACATATCCTTGAAAATAAATCAAAGTCATTGTAAAGGCAAGCTAAAATATGAGACCAGATCTTCTATAACACACGTTGTAACACAATTGATCCAACGGCTCATAATCATTAGGGTTGACATCATAATGACGTCTTCCAAACAAGTAAATTGTTGGAACAATTGTGGTACAAAAAGTGTTACAGAAGATCTCGACTCCTAAAATAGGGTTTAGAAATGTCAAGTGCGAAACCTAGAGGGCCCCACGTACGTACCTTAAGGAAGGCTTCCGTTTAGTGCCCATGACAAGATTGGTAATGTTAAGAACAGGGATAAGATCTAGGATTGCCTTTCCTGTGTCGTTGCTCTCAAGAAGCATTGTGTCCACAGCTACCTGCAGCAATCCAAATCCATCACTTGTGTCAAAAAAGAATTATCGGGTCACATTATTAATTGATTGCATTTCCAATGATGAAAGTTGAGGCTGAAGTTTACACGCACTTTGGCATCCGTACAAAGGAGAATGTATCTCTGCAAGAGGTTTCTTCTCCGGTTATTTTCTTCAGTGACAAAGATTTTCACCTGCTCGTTACTCAACTGGTTTCTTGATAACCTCCCAACTATCATCAAATTTCAAGTGTCAGTTTATTAAGAGCTTCTTTAAAGAGGTGAGTTCCAGAAAGTGACCACTTTCAGAATTTCCTACCCCTTTTAGGCTTTGAAGACTGAAACTTTTTGATTTCTCAGACTTATAATTTGTTAAGTTTTTGGTCAAATCGGTCATAAGAGGCAACTTTTGATTTCTCAGACTTATAATTTGTTATGCACAATTTGTGCGTCTGGTGAAACAAAACAACTTTAAGTGCCACTAATATCATTAAACCTTGAAATATGATGGCCTCAAGTTAACTTTTCATGCTACCACTAGATTTCATCTAAAACACATTTCAGAACAGAAAGGATATATATTTCATTTACCCGGCGTAGGGACATAATTGATGGTCGGGAAGACATGCACAAGATAAACACGAGCACCAGGGGAGACAGCATGATCAATAGCCCATTTTACGACATCCAAATCATTTTTCCCCACAGCAACAAAAACATCATTAGCCCCCTCATCTCCGCTGCCAATGATCGTACTTTTGCTGTCCTCTCCAACCTCCACAATTTCCGGGGACATCATCCGTCTCCAGTTATCCATTGTGCTCTCTTCTCCCATCTATCCCTGTCTTTCTCTCTCTTGGTACATGAAAAATATGCAGAAAAAGATTAATGGACTATTAGAGAGAGGGGAGATGAAAACAAAGACAATGGGGAAGTGGGATGTAAAGGGAAATTGGCTGTTGGTTAAAAAAGGAGTCGTTGCTTTCAAAGCTTTATAGCAAGAAATAAAAAAAAGGGGGTTTACTTTGTCAAGTGCTGAAGGCTTCTCCGTATGTCACATTCTGAGAGCCTTCTCTCATGTAGAGAATGATTTTAGCTTTCTTTTTTAACCAAAATTTGCATGCTCTCTTTGTTGGTAATCTGTAGCATTGACTTTGCAAGTAAGTAGATAGAAGCATCTTCTACATCGCCCTCATATTCGAAATAGAAGTGTTGGGTAAACAGTAACACACTTAGGTTAGGCACATAAAATGTCCACACATGCAGAGCTTGGTTGGATCAAAACATGACACCAGTAAAAAAAAAAAAACAATACATAATTTTTTCAACCATTCAATTTGTACATTTTAGGTGAAAAGCTGGTAAGTTCAATATTTAACCTGACGGCATTTCCCTTTCTTGATTTCCATTTTCCTTTCTCATTTTATATGACATTTATATGGAACTATTTCAATCAGAGTAGAGAAAAGGGTTAAGAAAAGGTCTTACTATGGGGTGAAAGAACAATAGAAAAGTGTATTTTATTGATCACAAGTGATGAGTATATATAGTGTTTACAGGAGTTAAAAACAATGTAGGAAATAAACTATACAATGAATTAAAAGTCCTATGTATTTACAAAGTGGATGAACTTGATCTTGAAGAGAGTTGAGGAGGTGAAATTGACTGCCTTTCCATTTTATCCTTATCAGGCCCCCTCAAGATGGACGTTCCGTGGATAAGACCAATCTTGGACATGAGCAAATGAAAACGAGCACGAGGAAGCGGCTTTGTTAGGCCATCAGCTAATTGATCACCGCTGGAAATGTGTTGAACCCGAAGATAACCGAGTTGAATTTGTTCCCGGACAAAATGAAAGGAGAGAGCAATGTGTTTCATTCGAGAATGAAAAACTGGATTGGCAGAGTAGTGAGTAGCTCCAAGGTTGTCACAATAGATGACTGGAGGATGAGGAAGAGAAAGTTGCAGTTCAGTGAGGAGATTTTTAATCCATAAGATCTCGACGGTAGCATTGCTCAGCGGCACGAATTCCGCCTCGGTAGAAAGAGCGGGCAAGGGTTCGTTGCTTTTTGGATGACCGAGGCTCTTGGATTTTTGCCGAGGTAGATGATAAAACCCGAAGTGGAGACATAGTCGTTTTATCACCTCGCCCAATCGGCATCACGAAAAGCATGGAGGGTGGGAGTTTTGTGACGAAAGAGTTGAATCCCCAAAGTGATGGTGCCTCAAGATAACGAAGTAGGCGCTTCAGAGAAACCCAATGATGGTGCGGGGATTTTGCATGAATTGAGCTAGTTTGTTAACAGAGAAGGAGATATCGGGACGGGTGATTGAGAGATACCGAAGAGCACCGACGATGGCACGATATTCAAAGGATTAGAAATAGGTGAAGACCGGGAAGAACTAAGTGGTGGATAGGTAGCCGTTGGTGTGGGGCAAGGTGTTAGAGTACAACATGTTATGGCGAGAGAGAAGATCATGAATATATTTGACCGAGATAGAAGAAGACCGTGAGAGTTGGGGGTGACTTCGACACCAAGAAAATAGGAGAGAGGACCAAGATCTTTGAGTGAGAAACGTGAGGAGAAACCGGAAATGAAGGAGGTGAGAAATGCGGAGGACGGACCGGTGACGATAATATCATCAACATAGACCAAGAGGTAGAGATGAAGAGAGTTTTTGTTATAGATGAAAAGAGATGGATCGGTATAGAGGAGGAAAAACCATATGAGAGAAGGTAGTTCTTGAGTTACGTGTACCAAGCCACAGGAGCTTGTTTGAGACCATAAATTGCCTCGAAAGGCGACAAATATGAGAGGGAGAGTTAGGATCGAGAATCCAGGAGGCCGAGTCATATATACGGTTTCATGGAGTGTGCCTTGAAGAAAGGCGTTGTTAATGTCTAATCGACAAGTGACCATCCTCGACTAAGGGCATAGGAGAGAAGAAGACGAATAGTGACGGGTTTAACAACCGGACTAAAGGTATCGGAGTAGTCTACTCCAGCCGTTGATGGAATCCTTTCGCAACAAGCTTTGCCAGTATTTTGTATCGTATTGTCAGGATTGTATTTGATTCGAAAACCCATTTCGCAACCAACGATGTTGTGAGCTTCACTAGATCGGACAAGTGGACCATGTATTATCATGCGAGAGCTTTTATTTCTTCAATCATGGCAAAAGATGCCAATGTGGAGTGGCAAGGGCTTGTTTGTGGTTCCTGGGTAGGCGGTAGGGAGGTAAGTGCAGTAATGTTTGCATATTTTGGGTTAGGTTTATGGATATTGTTTTGAGAGACCGAGTAACCGAGTCTACGAGGAGGTGTTCGTTGTTGATGGGGAGTGGGGGTGGTGGATTGTGGTGAGATGAAGATGAGGAGGTCCGATCTCGATGTTGGGGCGCAGGTCCGGCTCAGCGTTATTCGACCGGGTGGGATGGAGTCTCGGGTGATCAAGTAGGGGATTCGGGTGGGTGATTTATAGTGGGTGTGGGATCGGGCCGAGGTATGTGATCGCAGGGGAAGATCTCGGCCGGATGTGGGTTGTTTTGGGGGTTGGTTGTGTTTGAGAATTTGGGAGGGACGGGCTGGGGACACCACCGAGATGGAGTTATGTGTGATGGAGAGGGTGAGGTATTTGTGGACGAGAGGATAGGAAATTCATTTTCTACAAATTTGACATGTCGAGAGACATGTAATCTGGTTGGTGATCGGGTCAAGACAATAGTATGCACTTTGAGTGGGCGAGTAGCCTACGAATACGCACGGAATAGATTTTGGTGCTAATTTACGAGGAGAGTATAGTGGCGGAGCCAAGGATAACATAAACAAACCAAGGAGCGGAGTTTAGAGTAGTTGATATTCAAGAGTCGGATGAATGGAGAGTCATTGTGAAGATTTGTAGTAGGGAGACGGTTGATTAGATAAGTGGCGCGCGAAGGCACGCGTGGCCAAAAGGTGAGGGGGAGATTAGCGTGAGACAAGAGAGCTGCACCGCCAACGATGTGCTGGCGACGACGTTCGAAAGACCATTGTGTTCCTGAGTGCTGGGAGGTGATGTAAGACGAGAGATGCCCGATTGTAAGAGAGAGGGAGCGAGTTTTACATATTCACCACCATCACGAGTAAAATTGTATGATGGGTTTACGAAAATATTTCTCAACCAAAGACTTGAAACGAGTGAAAATGGCGAATGTGTCGACTTGTTTTTAAGAGGGTATAGCCACGTATATTTGGTGAAATGGTCGACGAATATGACATAGTACTTGAAGTGGTCAAATGAATGGAGCGGAGAGGTCCATACGTCGAGAAAATTATATCTAATGGAGACGAGAAACAAGAGTAGAAGTTGAAAATGGTAATTTATGACTTTTATTTATGCCGCACGCATTACGCTTTAAGGATTGGCGTGCCGAGAATGGTAAAGAAAAATGCTTTTGCAAAAAGGAAATAACAGAGCAAAGCAGGATGTCCTAGACGATGGTGCCATGAGAAGAGGGTAGTGCCGACCACCCGATGTGCTTGAACAGCGATGGAGACCATGTGTAGACTCCATGTTCAAGTGTGCTACGAAGAAGAATGTCATTGGTCGAGCGAGCCTTAATGAGAAAAGAGGAATGTGAGAATTCAAAGAATAGCATCGTTATCACGACAAAACCGAGAAATAGAGAGAATGTTGCGAGATATAAGAGGAACATGGAGAACATTATTAAAAAGAAGGGTGAAGTGAGAAGAGGGAATAGTAAATGAACCTATGTCGAAATTGGCAACGAGGAGCCATCACCGATGATTACATCATCACCGCCATCATACCTGACGATGTAGAGCAAGGTTTGAAAGATCATTAGTGATGGCGAGTGGCGCCACCGTCGGCGAGCCAAGAGGCGGGTGGTCCCGAAGCGAGGAGCACGGCCGTATTGGCTTGTGGGCGGCGGTTGTTGTTGCTGAGTTGAAGCGAGTCAGACGATTAGTGGGTGTTGGAGGAGGAAAAACAACAATTGGGTATTCTGTTTGAACTTGCGACATCGAGAAATTACATGACCGCACCCGGCAAAATTGGCATTTCCCTTTGAAGGTACTAGATTGGCGGGGTGACATAGAAGCTGGGTGTGGGTAGTAACGGTGGGGAGTACCCGTGGTCATGGTTGCGAAAAGTTTGGTGGGAGGAGCGATTTGGAGTGTGAGCGGTATGAGCGAGAAGCGGGAAAAGGGCGGCAGACTTTGGGTTTTCAATGTGAGTTCGTGGTTTATGAGTTTTTCATGGAGACTTTCGAAGGAGATGGGGTGCCGCGAGCTCGGATGGAGTCAATTATGGGTTCAAGGGCTCGTAATCAAGGCCTTTGAGGATTTTCGCAATAACATCCTGAGTCCACGGGTTCGCCAAGTAGGGCTAGTTTATCCGTGATTGTTTGACCGAATACATGTAGTCGGAAACGGATTGGGTTGATTTTGTGAGAGAATCGAGTTGATCTTTGAGTTGTAGGATATGCACCACGAGATGGATCGGCGTAGGTGGTTTGGAGAATTGTCCAGCTTCTTTGTGATGTTTTGGCTTGGTGAACGAGGGGTGCAACGGTGGGGTCTAAGGTGCCTATAAGCGCACCCAAAATGAGGCGGTCTTGTCGACTCCAGGTTATAAAGAATTGGGTTAGGAACAGTGTCAGTAGTAGCAGTGCCTGGGCAGAACATCTCCAGAGGCGGACACGGCGGGTGTGGTGACAAGAATCTCTTCGCCGGGTTTTGGGTGGGAACCGTCAATGAATTGAAGGAGGTCTAGTCCGAAGAGAATAGAGGTGATTTGGGAGGCCCATGCGAGATATGTGAGAGGTTGGGAGTCTTACATTATGAGAGGTTGACAAGGAGGATTGGGTTGTTTGGCTCGGCAGGATTAGGAATAGTGATGGAGGACATGGTGGCTGCCAGTGGGTTGGGAGGTTTGCAGCGGAGGAGGGAGACGGGAAAGAAAAACGAGGGTTGTGGGTGTTTAGAGTTGGATCGAGTATTGCTCTGATACCATGAAAGAACAATAGAAAAGTGTATTTTATTGATCACAAGTGATGAGTATATATAGTGTTTACAGGAGTTAAAAACAATGTAGGAAATAAACTATACAATGAATTAAAAGTCCTATGTATTTACAAAGTGGATGAACTTGATCTTGAAGAGAGTTGAGGAGGTGAAATTGACTGCCTTTCCATTTTATCCTTATCATGGGGAAGGCGCCTACAGTCTGAACTATTACTCATACTCCCTCCGTCCCAAAATGAATGTCCAATTGGGATTTAAGGGTCATTTTGAAAAGATTGATTTTAAATAGAAAAAAAATCATAAACATGCTTTCTATTCACTTTCAAAATTTTAGTTTTGCAAAAATACAATGAACTACGAAAAAAAATTGAAAATAAAAAGGATTTTGGGACAAAGTTATTTGAAGGTAAAGTTTCAAAAGGTCATTCATTTCGGGACAAAAAAGGACATTCAATTTGGACGGAGGGAGTAGTATATTACCACCATATTAAAGAAGATTTAACATATTTTGCCCCCTTGACTCAGTCATGGGTTAAACTGCTAATAAAATGCTATTCTAATAAGTTATTACTTGACTTTTTTAAGGTCCTGTTTGGATTTCTAATTCTAAACTGCTACTGTCTAACATTAGCTATATGTAAGAAACATCCTTTTACCTGGTTGCATTCTGTGCGGGCATTTAAGCATTAGATTTAAGTTATACGTGACATGTGTATCTAGCATATATCAATAGATTTGCTTCCACTGTTTAATTGGAAAGACAGTGCATCAACTTGCTTATAATATTGACAACCATTTTCATTAAATTTTTGTGACATCCTCGTAAACAAGCACTAATACTGTTTAGCCATATAAATGTTGGGCGGTCATAAATTTAAGATGAAAAAGATATTCAAACAATATACAACCACATGCATTATGTTACTGCTAAATCAGCAGATCTCAAATTACTCAAATATTTTCCCTTGTCCTTGTCTACGAGTCTCTTTGTTAACATTTTATTTCAAAATGAGGGAAAGAAAATAAGTAAACTCATGGCCTCAACATGGTGCCTTTTTTTTCAACTTGACATCTATTGCTTTTCTAGACTTTGAAAGGTCCTCAATCCCTATTCTGCATTTTCTCTTAGTCAGCTAGTGCTTTGAGGAATATTTTTATCTTAAAAAGAGTTGAATTCTTAAAGCGACGTACAATAGTATAAGCACAAGTAAAACTAGTCGTTCCATATTTTATACTAAATAAAAATAGTGTTCAGAATTTCATATCCAGATATGCATAAATGGAAAGGAATGAGAAGAGTGAGGTGCCAAGAAAATTCATATTAAAGGGTTGGGAAGAAACCAGGCCTGAATATTGGGGGAGTGTCCACCTTAAAACTTGCTTGACCAGTTGACCACTGTGCGTGACATTCTCTGGAGTGTCCACCTTAAAACGTTCACCAAAACAACAGCAACACACTTTATGTAATCTAAATCAATAAACTGAAAAGTCATGTTGAGAGGAAAATGATGAAGATCTCAAAACTGCCAAATTAGACAATAGATATTGACGTGCTCACAAAGAATCAATAAGTTGTGTAAATGAGATGATAAAACAATTAGTTGCTTATGATATTTGTTGTCATCGAGATCGTGGGCTCATTGAATGGGTCGGTTGCTTGACCATGTACGAGCATAACCATCCCTGAGCAACTGAGCCAATGCATAACCAGAGCCAACAACAGACATGAGTACCCCAAATAGCAACTAGACATTCACAACACTTGAACTAAGGCCTAATTATACAAGGACACGAGATATTCACAACAAAACTTGAGTAATTGGTACCTCTGGTTCCACCTTGCCAGCTCAGGCACCAAGTACTCGACCGTACCACTAAATAGGGGTTGTAAGTGGTTCGGTTCAAACCGCGGTTTGAGACCGAACCGAACCAAACCATGTGGTTTGGTTTGGTTTTCAAGTATGAATGGTTCGGTTCGGTCTCAAATATTGACAAACCACCTGGTTCAGTTTGGTTTGTGGTCTGACCCTCCCAAACCAAACCAAACCGAACCGAACCAAATCAAACCTCGGTTTGAGACCACGAGACCGAACCACCAAACCAAACCGCGAGACCAAACCGCCAAACCGAACCACATTACATAAACTAATCCTAACCCTTATTTTGTATCTTTATTAAAATTTACATAAACTAATAATAACCCCCGTTTTGTATTTTATTTAATATTAATTTCATCATTTGTTATCTTCATTACGACAAATATATAACCAAGTTCTCTCCACGATCACCATTGTAAAGTGTTTTTCTTCTTTTGACCTCTCTCTTCCTCTAGTCTCTTAAACACCCGCATTTTTCACTCTTCCTCCATGATTACGAAAAATTTAAACAATATGAAAATGAGTTGCGGTCTGAATCGTGGTTTGAACCGTAGTCTAAATAATGGTCTGAACCACTGGCTCGAACCGCATAATCAATCAAGGCCAACCAAACCGAACCAAACCATGTAGCGGTTTGGTTTGGTTGATTTGAATTTTTCATGGTTCGGTTCGGTTTGAAATTTTTCCAAACCTCTCGGTAGCCGTGCCTTGAGAAGGAGATTGGGACGGGACAGCCATGTAGAAAAAGGGGGACTTTATATTACCTGGATAGCCGCACCACGCTAGTCACGTGGCCGCCACAAAGTGTCGACCTATCCAAATTTCATTTGACTTCATCATCTTCTAAATTTGTATTATGGCATTCTAGACTTGGTCATATTTACGGACCTCGACTTAGATTTTTGGTTTCTAGTGGTGTTTTAGGGATTTGAAGTCTCATGATATTTCCGATTGTAGTGGATGTAAACTTGGAAAATTTTCTCGCCTTGCCTTTTAATCTAAGTGATTCTAAGTCTTTTGCACCTTTGATTTGGTTCATTCGATGTTTGGGGACCCGCCCTGTTCCCACAAAAGGGGGTCTCACTATTATGTGTCTTTCATTGATGATTATACTCGTATTTGCTGGGTTTATCTTATGAAACATCGTTTAGAATTTTTAGATATATACACTGCTTTTCAATCTTATGTTAAGACTCAACATTCTTCTGTTGTCAAGTGCTTTCGTTCTGATTTGGGTGGGGAATATTCGTCTAAAAATCTCTCTGATTTATTTGTTTCTGATGGACCGTATACGAATCCTCTCGCACCGACACCCACAACAAAATGGTGTAGCCGAAAGAAAACATCGTCACATTGTAGAAACCTGGCCGTTCTATGCTCTTGTCTGCTAGTGTCCCTAGTGAATTTTGGGGAGAAGCAATTCTTACTGCTGTTCACTTGATTAATAGGATTCCCACAGCTCATAATTCTGGTATTTCTCCCTATGAGAAGTTATTTGGTCATACCCCTGACTATTCAAACTTGAGAGTTTTTGGATCTACTTGTTTTGTTCTTAAGCCTAGTGTTGAACGCACTAAGTTGTCTTCTCGTTGTGCCGTATGTGTTTTTCTTGGTTATAGTGAGACTCAAAAAGGTTTTCGTTGTTATGATCCATCTACTAGAAAACCGTATGTTGTCGTCATGTTGTCTTCATTGAGCATATTCCTTTCTTCTCCATTCCCTCGCCTCTCATAATATGACTCAATCCGATCTTTCTCGCATTGATCCTTTTCATATTGATGAAAATCATATAGAGTTGTCTTCTAGTGCTATTACAAATCGGGAAAATGGTGATCTTGATGATGGTCCTCCTCACGGCTTCCCAAGATCCTCTTGTGATTGCAGATCATCCTCCAGATCCTCCTATTCGGCCTCCTTCTGATCGTATCCGTAAGTCTACTAAATTACCTGATTTTGCTTATTCATGTTTCTCGCCTTCCTTCACTGCTTTTTTTATCTTCTATTCAATCATTTGTGTGAGCCTTCATCTTATGTTGAGGCATCTAGAGATCCTCTTCGCAAAGAAAGGCGACCGAGGAGCTTATCGCTTTAGCTAGAAGTCACACTTGGGATCTTGTCTCCTCGCAGGAAAGAAACCAATCGGGTCTCGCTGGGTCTATAAAATCAAAACAAAGTACGATGGGTCTATTGAACGATATAAGGCACGTTTGGTTGCGAGAGGGTTCTCTCAACAAGTATGGTATGGATTATGATGAGACTTTTGCTCCCGTTGCGAAAATGACAACCTGTTAGAGTTCTCCTAGCAACAGATCTGTTCGTCATTGGCATATCTCTCAATGGATGTTAAAAATGCTTTTACGAACGGGGGATCTTAAAGAGGAGGTCTATATGACTCCTCCACCCACGCAGTGTTTCCCATGATGTTGGACGGGTTGTGTAAGCTCAAAAGAGCGCTTTATGGGCTCAAACAAGCTCCTAGAGCTTGGTTTGAGAAGTTTTCTAGAGTGATTGTCTCTCTTGGTTACTCTTCTAGTCATCATGATCTGCATTGTTTGTCGGTTCATCCTCTCGCCGGGCCGTGTGTTGCTTTTGTTATATGTTGATGATATGATTATTACGGGGATGATGTTGATGGTATTGCGGTTTTGAAAAATACTTTAGCTCGGGAGTTTGACATGAAAGATGCGGGATCATTAAAGTATTTTCTTGGTATTGAGATGCATCTTCTCCAAAAGGTTATCTTCTTTTCTCAATCTAAGTATACTACCGATATTATAGAGCGTCTTTGGGCCAGCCGAGATACTAAGATTCTTGATTCTCCTCTTGAAGTTAATGCTCGTTATTCTCCTACCGATGGAACTCCTCTAGCCGATCCCACTTTGTATCGTACTATTGTTGGCGCTTTAGTTGATCTTACCATCACTCGTCCCGATATTTCTCATGCCGTTCACATTGTCCGCCGGTTTGTTATTTCTCCTACTTCGCCCACCGGGCCGCCTTGTTGTTCGTATTCTTCGCTACCTTAGAGGAACTCTTTGCCGAGTTTGTTGTTTCCTTCTACCTCTTCTTTAGACCTTTACGCCTTCTACGACGCCGATTGGCCGGTAACTCAACAGGCACCGTAAATCAGCTACGAGGCTTTTGTATCTTTCTTGGGGATTCTCTTATATCTTGGAAGAGCAAGAAACAAGATGTTGTTTCTCGTTCTTCAACCGAGGCGAGTATCGTCTTGTACGGCTTCTACCACTTGTGAGATTGTTTGATTACGATGGTTACTTGCTGATATGGGAGTATATTGTACCTCTCCGACACCTCTTCACTGCGACAACAAGAGTGCCATTCAAATTGCTCATAATTCTGTGTTTCATGAGCGTACAAAACACATTGAGATTGATTGTCATATTACTCGACACCATTATGAGCATGGAACCATCTCCTTGCCTTTTGTCTCCTCCAAGAATCAGCTTGCGGACTTCTTCACTAAAGCTCACACTGTTGATCGTCATCGTTTCTTTGTCGGCAAACTCTCAATGCTTCTTGCTGCATCATCGTGAGTTTGAGGGAGGGTGTTAAATATTATGTTATATTTTATCTTAGCCTTTAAGGGTAGTTTTGTCTTTTCCCTTTTATGTCTTAGCTTAGGGCAAGTCCTTAAGACTTCTCCCCTTGTATCATAACCAACATATACTTTTGGTGTTCTCTAAAGCTTTTGTTCTTCTTTCTCTTTAATGTCTTCAATGGCTTTATCAAGTGCATCAATTTACTTATAATATTGACAACCATTTTCATTAAATTTTTGTGACATCCTCGTAAACAAGCACTAATACTGTTTAGCCATATAAATGTTGGGCGGTCATAAATTTAAGATGAAAAAGATATTCAAACAATATACAACCACATGCATTAACATTTTATTTCAAAATGAGGGAAAGAAAATAAGTAAACTCATGGCCTCAACATGGTGCCTTTTTTTTCAACTTGACATCTATTGCTTTTCTAGACTTTGAAAGGTCCTCAATCCCTATTCTGCATTTTCTCTTAGTCAGCTAGTGCTTTGAGGAATATTTTTATCTTAAAAAGAGTTGAATTCTTAAAGCGACGTACAATAGTATAAGCACAAGTAAAACTAGTCGTTCCATATTTTATACTAAATAAAAATAGTGTTCAGAATTTCATATCCAGATATGCATAAATGGAAAGGAATGAGAAGAGTGAGGTGCCAAGAAAATTCATATTAAAGGGTTGGGAAGAAACCAGGCCTGAATATTGGGGGAGTGTCCACCTTAAAACTTGCTTGACCAGTTGACCACTGTGCGTGACATTCTCTGGATTGTCCACCTTTCACCAAAACAACAGCAACACACTTTATGTAATCTAAATCAATAAACTGAAAAGTCATGTTGAGAGGAAAATGATCAATCTATGTTGCCTCCAAAACCAAAAACAGACACATAATATACATCCCAGGGGAGCAATAGTAACGTTGATTTCCAATTGGGAACCATCGAATTCAATCCAAGCGTGTATGTTTTGACCGGTCCGCATATTCACCGGCACAAACCCGTTACTGGAATTATAGTAACCAGCCGTTTGGGTAACTGCGGAAACAATGTTGTTGTGATCGATCCCGACGTGATCCCCATCTGGGTCGCTAAGTTCGCTGTTGATGCGCTGTCTAATTCGATGGCAAGGAGTGGGGCGACAGTACGTGCGGCGGCGTTGGAGAATAGACCGAAGTACTGGCCGACAAGGGCGTTGTTGGATTCGGTGGAGTTGAAGATGACGAAGTTGAAGCCAAAGCCGGGACTGGAAAACATCTCTGGTAAGACGGAGAAGATGAATTGGGTGGAGAAGGAAGTCGAGTTGGGATTGGACGGGTTTGTGATTCGGTTCGGGTGATAGGCCCGACCCAGAAATAATTGATTAGGGTCGTTGGTTAGGCGGTGGCGCCGTGGCGGTGTTGCCTAGAATTTTCTTTTAAAAATGATTGGAGGTAATTTTATCTGTTTAAATTGGTAAATATTCCACTTTCAAATCTTAAAATCTTCGAAAAAACCAGTTTTTTCCATCAATCAATTTGGAAAATCTAGTTTTTCAAAATGTGTGGTGGCATTTTCATAGTTTAATGAAACTTTTCTAAAAATTTGCAAATCACGCAATAACATTTTCGTAAATAATCAAAACTTATAAACTCTTCTCACATTTTTTATAACTAAAACTGACACGTTTTTTCGGTGCACATGACACATTTCTAACACTAAAATTGTTGCAATATTTAACACTAACACCGATACTAAGTAAGCACCAACTGACACTTTTTAACACTAAACCTAGTACTGAAAAACATTATCACCGTTTTTTAAAAAGTGCAGTTAATTATAAAAATGTTATTGCACGGTTTAAATAAAATTTCAGTTAATTACGAAAATGTCACCGGACATTTTTTAAATTAGTTTTTTTTTTTTTTTTGTATTTAGAGAAATTAGTGTTTCATAAAAACAACTCCGTTCAAATTATTCATGTTCATTTATTTATTAATGAATAAGAAATTGCAAGTACAAGGAAATGTCTGGTGTCCTGGGGATATCTCCAAGTACAAGCAATGGAAACAATAAGTAAGAGACCAATCAATTAAGGATATTGAATTTGCTTATGCGGATGGTTGGTTCCACCATAACAATTTACAGTCTAGAAATGGTCATGCTCTTATTAATTTGTAGGTGGGTAAAATTCACCCCAATTCAAATAACGTAGTTGATTTTAAAAAAAAATTGTGACAAAATTCAAATTACTACAGCAGCTCAGCATCAAATTCGAAACACTTTCGAGTCCCGATCAGTTATTAGCTCATTAAGTTCCGAAACATGTCATCATTCGACTTATCAAAATACCTAAGCACATGAATGATTAATCTGAAGCCACAAATTGCAAAAGAAAGTTGGGTTAAGAATGAAAAGGTGGTGGACATAAAAATAAAATAAAAAAGTTAACCTAATATGGGCTCTTGAATGTAGAGTAATAGCAAAATTGACTAATAACAACAACAATTTTAAATTTAGGAACAATTCTATTCAAATGATACCAACTTTATGTCTCCTCTACATTATAAATGATTCAATAACTATAATTTATTAATATGTCCCTCCGTCCGTATGAATGAAGATTTTTAGTCAAATTATAATGTAATTTTGATCAATAATTTAAATAAAACATAATGATTCTAATAAAAAGTTGTTCGATCGTGACCATGCATGAACATTGGAGCGTTGTACCATAGAACGAGGAATAGCAGTACCAAACCAAAGGTCTCCTGGCCTGATGGTATTGTAGTGGCTTCCCTTCGGGGAGGTCACGAGTTCGATTCCCCTTGGGGGGAATCTTGTGGTTTAATTCTTTCTTAGGGTTTTAGGAGCCTCAGTCCGGCACATCCGTGCGGTTAAGGAAACGGCATTACGGGCCAGACCCTCGGTGTGGGGAGTTCGAATCTTGGCGGAAATGCAGCGGCCAAATGGTGTTGTAAGAGTGATGTAAGTGCCACTTTGGCGGGAAGCAGTGGGACGGCCTTTGGTGATGTAATAGTGATGCAATTGCCTTGTAGGAGGGCTCCCTTGGGGCCTGGAGTATAAGGGGTCTTTGCCACCCCTTGGCTGCATGAGGCATCCGCGATTTACCTTGCCCAGGTATGCGGAGGCGTGCGCAGTGGTCAGGGATTAGTCAAGCGAAGCTGAACATGAATATCAAAAAAAAAAAAAAAAAAAAAAAAAAGGAATAGCAGTACCAAATTCCCGGACCAGGAAGAATAGAAGACAAAAGAGCCTGTTCAATTCAGTTAGGGAAGATAAACGAGATGGGCCGACTCAATACAATAAAACCCGCCAAAAACGTCTCCAATGGGCCCCTGACTACAAACGCCACGCATCAAACCCATAACAGGTCCACCTCATCATCAAATAAGCCACTAAGGCACTAATCCCATGCCTAATGGGCCACCTGCCTATCCTTTTCCCTATCGCTAACTGCCAAATAATCAAATTCCAAACCCCTATATATACCCAACCCAAGTACCTCCATTCTTGAAGCTGCTCTAATCTTCTACAAACTTCTTCTCTCCCGCCTTGTTTTACCTCCGCAATCATGACTCGCAAATTGAATCCAGATAGTTCCGCCAATACAATCAAGTTTCTCTACAGCTATGGCGGCAGAATCGTGCCTCGTCCGACCGACGCCAAGCTTCGATATGCCGGTGGCATGACTAGGGTTTTGTCTGTCGACCGTTCAGTCTCCTACATGGAACTAGCCGTCAAGTTCGTTGAGGCGTGCGGTTCGTCAATGAGTTTGAGGTGTAAATTGCCGACAGAAGACCTTGATGTTTTAGTCTCCGTCACCTGCGATGAAGATCTCGCCAATGTAATTGAAGTGTACGAGCGAACCAATCAGGACTTGAAGATTAGAGCGATTCTCTATCCTATCAAGCCGGTGAAAGAAATCTCCCCTCCTCCCTCACCTGTTAATTTCTCCGCCTCCAAACCGCCCAAATTTCCAGCTCCAAAACCGACGCAGCGTCCGTTTTTCAACTTCTCCGCCTCCAAACCGACTAAGTGTCTAGTCGCCGGATTTTATTCACCATCGGCGGTGGCAAGCTATCGGTGTGCTCCTAAAGCCGTTGGATATTGCGCCGGTCAACGAATTAGCCCTAGTCAAAATCAATATGTTCCTCGATGGATCAATTACAGATAATAGCTATCTGGCTAGATTTTACAAATACAATGAATAATTGAATATACATGGAAAGTAAGGTTATTCGTTAATCAAAATGCAATTCATACGAGAGTGTGATTTCTTCAAATTATTTGGAGGTGAATTTTTGGTAGCAACTATCAAAACCATAATTATGGTCTGACGTAGTTGTTCTCTCCTCTATTCGTCAGTAATTTTGTCCGCTAGGGTTCCGACGATTGCATTTTGATTTTAATGGTTATCCGTTAGCCTATTATTTCGGCTTTGTTATCGTTGCTCCTTAACTGCGGACGTTTGTGTAACGCCCGTCACATGGGAACCCAATGGAAGCTAACGTGATTTCTCCAAACGTCGTTTGACACGTAGGTGACTAGGGTTGCGTCTTGCGTGGTAACCTCGTGCCGGGTTAGAATTAGATTAATAAAAAAATTAAGTTAAAATGGGATACCACTGTCCCACCTAATTTAGAATTTTTAATTAACTTTGATCACCTTTATTAATAATATAAATAAAAAACAATTATTATAATAAAGTTTAAAAATTGTTAATTAATAACAATTTTTAATTTTTATTATGATAATTATTGTTTATTTAAATTATTGATTAAAGTATAATTAGATTAATAAAAAAAATTAACTTTAAATGGGACAGAAAGAGAGTATATTTAAAAAAAGGTTAAAAAGAACTATTTTGAGGATATAATTGTTTTAAACATTATTTATACACAAGTGGGTAAAAAAGAGGTTAAGATGGCACATGTTTATTTGTAATTGTCCAAAATATTGTTCCCTTTTCGCCATTTGAAAATAGAGCAAAATGTGAAGTTTATTTTAGGATGTGATGTGGTTGTGAAATATTGGTTTGGGTCTGGTGGGCCTGGTGGGCCTAGTAGATCTGATGGGCCAAGATGAGTCATACATGTCAAGGGTGGCGAGAAGTATAAAATGAATGTTAACGGTAATTTCTCCTTAACTGGCGAGAATTGTAGTGGGCGACAAGAATGCGTCTAAGCGCGAGAATAAGCATTATGCGGGAAGTACCCGTGGCGGGAAGTGACACGACGAGTATAACCATTAGGCAACAAGTGTAGGGGTTGGATTAGGCGACAATACTAGAATGGTCATTCAGTAGGGTTGTCGCCTGGCGACAATCATGACTGGTGAGTGATAAGTGATTGTGGTGCTGTCACGTGTACACCCACTACGCTTGTCAGAGTATGGTGATGTGACGAGGTGAACAGTGAATTCACAATAACTTTGGAATGGTTGGTTTGATGCCATGGATGATTGACACGTGTCCTTATGTGCAAGGCACATGATTGCATGGTAGTATATAAGCATGAGAAGGAACACTATTTTGTAAGTCTCTCTCTCACACTCTCTCTCTAAACTCTTTCTCTCTCTCTAAGTTCCATTGTCATTCAGCCACCGTTCACTTATCCTCACGTCGGAGGGGTTTTTATCGGAGCCACCTCCGGTTTAATTCACTTTATTTGCTTGTGTGTAGGAGGCGAAGATAACCATTCCAAGAAGACCAGCCGGAGTATCCTCCATTGCAGCTGTGAGTTCAGCTCCTGTGCAACACATTTTTCTGTGTAGCATCAGAATGTATCGAAGAAAAAACTGTGAAAATTATATTGGGACAGAGAGAATATTTTTCTATTACTAATAATTTAATGAAAATCAGTTATTATGATCTGAAATATTTGACTCAAATTGGGTGAAGGAAGAATGAATGAAGCGTACACTGAATGTAACCACTAGGGGTGGACATGGTTCGGTTTGGTTCGGTTTGAAAGAAATTTGGAGACCAAACCGCTAGTATTTGGTTTGGGAAAATCCCAAACCAAACCGAACTATAGAAAATTTCAAACCAAACCAAACCACCTCGGTTTGGTTCGGTTCGGTCTCAAACCACGGTTTCATAAATGGTTCAAACCGTGGTCCGAACTGCGGTCTAGACCGCTATCCGAACTACAAACCTGTCCAACTAAAAGCGTTGCTTTTTACATATTTTTTTTTATCAAACTAGCAATCATATATATTAAACATAAAACACAAATACTATTATCCAAGAAAGCCATGCACAATAACATATTGCAGTTTGTATTATATCTAAGGCAGCAAATATAGACACAACAGGACTGGACTGGCAATGTGCAAAAAAAAACCAGCAATCAGCAATCACCAGGAATCGAACAATAGCTTTAAAGAGAGTTTAGGAATAAAACCAAGATACTTACACGGTCTGAATCGGTTTGGTTCGGTTCGGTTTGGTTCGACATTGAGGTTCCAGACTGCGAGCTGAACCGAACCACGCGGTTTATTAAATTTTCAAACCAAGCTAAATCATTTATAGAAAAAAAATCAAACCAAACTGTATGGTTTAGTTCGGTTCGGTCTCAAACCGCGGTTTGAACCGAACCATGTCCACCCCTAGTAACCACAACCCCAAGGATGAGCATATACTGATTACTGACCCATAATAATGGGGATTGGGTGAAGGAAGAATGAATGAAGCGTACAATTTATTTTTTTTATATATGAAGTTATTTTTCACTGTTTTATTATTTACAATATTTTTTAAATATTAAGTCCACGCAATTTCAAAATTCTGGATTTGCGCCAGATCGTAAGTAAGTGACAATAAATTGCTGTAGGGGTTCTCTGAAAGAATGATTAACTGCATGTTCACACAGTCAAAAAACATTCTCCGCTTCATCTGTACATCAATTTAGGAATATCAGACTGCATGCATGCAGCAAGTGAGTAGCTAAAGTGATAAGGGAGAGATTCAAAGAGCCCACTCTCTGATTAACTACCCTTTCGTTGAGATTAAAAGACCAACTACATTTGACTAATCTTATCAAGAACAAGAAATATAAAGAGCATATTACTAACTAGTTGAACATGGAATTCAAGTAAAAGTCGTCTCAGTTGAAGTCAGATAGATGCTCTAACATCAGAGAAGGCAAGTTGTACGCACCTTACTGATTGGGTCGACTTTCCACTTTGTCTATTTCTTCCTTCAAGACACAAAGAAGAGAAGAGGTGGAATGGTGGATACGCAAGGCCGGTTATCAGCTTGTTGTGCAAGAGGATCTCTTGCACAGGGCCCCATTTTTTTGAAGGGCCTCAAATTTTGCATTATTATTTTTTAGCCTTTGAAAATTTGTAAAATTATTTCTAAAATCCTAAATTTCTAAAATACTAAATGCATAATTTATAAGTTTGTATAGATTTAATTGTTATTATATACTTCCTCCGTCCCATTTCAAGTGAGCCACTTTCCTTTTTGGTCCGTCCCACTTCAAGTGAGCCATTTCATAAATGGAAATATGTGAACAGTGTTTCGGACATTTATACCTACATAATGTTTATATATTTACAAAAAAAACCATTCATTATACCCTTATAATTTTAACATATTTACAAAAAAATCATTCATTAACTTACTATTCCTCCCACTCATTTTCTCTCCTATTAAATGTTTTTAACTTTTACATTCTCTCTCCTCTATTCTTCTACCCACTTTCAATTCTTTATTCATTTTTTTAAAAAATTCTTAAGAAGCGTGAAATGATCTCATGGCTCATTTGAAGTGAGATAGAGGGAGTATTATTCATTCCATAATAATGGTTACTTCATTTCTTTGGGCATCCCATAACAAATGATATTGTCCCAAAATGTGAGATGGAGGGAGTATAGATTTGTGCTTAATTTTTAAAATATTGCGGGCCCAATATTTAATTTTAGCACAGGGCCCCTATAATATTGAGACGGGCCTGTGGATACGACAGCTTTATTTTATTTTCCCGTCTGGCATATAGGAATAGTCACAGCTCCATATCACAAGTATTGATGTAGGGAATGCATTGGTTGTTCATGGGATGGGTTGGAGGAAGCTGGCAAAATTTCGGTATTAGTGACAACTTCCCGGGGGAGCGGTCGTGTCGGCCCCTAAGTGCGCCCGTATCCTTCTTGCCGAATGACAAAACATCTTTTTCAGAATTGAAGATTTCGTTTCCTTTTTTAATTAGGTTTCTTAAACATAATTTAGGAGTATTTTGAGTATTGTTTTAATCCCGTTTTACATAGGTTTTTCATATTTTATGGGTCCTATAAATACTTATTTTGTATTCTTTAACAGAAAACTTTTTGCGATTCAATCAATTTTGCATTGCAAATTCAGGTTTAACTTTGAAGTCATCATTGGCTTGTTAAATCCTATTCGTGGATTCGAGTTAGGTCGGACATTCCACTTTGTTTGTTCGTTTATCTTTGTTGATTCCGCTGCGTTTACATTAGTTGGTATCAGAAAAGGAACGATCCTTGGAAGATGGCCGACAATAATGGAGGGGACAACAACGACACAATCCTTTCAACAATGGCTGCTACTCTGCAACAATTGGTCGCTGCGAATGCACATATGGAAACAGAAAGTGCTCGTCGTCATACCGAACTTGTGGAGGTGTTGCGAGGTTTGAGGGTTGATGTCAACCAAAGGCAGAGGGCAGATCGTGATAACGATGCTGTAGGACACGAGGATATTCCCCGTCGTGAGCCACCGGCCAGAGGACTTAGAGACGATCAGAGGAGAGAAGGTAATCGTTACCAAGAACAATTGCCTAAAATTAAAGCCGATTTACCATCTTTTTCTGGTGAGTTAAGTATGATTGAATTTTCGGATTGGTTAGACGAAGTTGAGAAATTTTTTGCTTTGATGAACATTCCGAGGATAGGAAAGTACCATAAGTAGCCTATAAATTGCGTGGTGGTGCCTCTGCATGGTGGAAACAATTGGGTAACCAACTGCGTCGTGAATTCAGAGAACCAATTACTTTATGGGCACAGATGAGACAGGCTTTGCGTCAACGTTTCTTACCTAGAAATTTTGACCATGTTATTTATCAAAAATTCTTGGAGTGCAAACAGGGGACAAAAACAGTTGCTGAATATTCCCATGATTTTCATACTTTGTCGGCTCGTTGTGATATGGGAGAATCGGATGTGCAGCAAGCCTCGAGATTTATCACTGGACTTCGTGCGAATATCAGGGATGTTGTCGAGTTACACTCTCATGAATTTTTGGATGATGCTATTGACAGAGCTACAACGGTGGAGAAACAGCTTTCTAGACCTCGTTCTAATTTCAGGAATTTTGGGGGTTCTTATTCCGGAAATAAAGGTTTACCACAAGAGAAAACTCAAGCTACTGGTTCCAAGGCATCGGAAGAAAAGAGTGATGGTCCTACAATTAATCAACCCACACAAGCTAGGAGGACTAATAATTCTGCTACTACTGGCCAACAAAACACTAACCCTTATGCCAAAACTTTTGGTAATAAGTGTTTTAAATGTGGTCAAACAGGACATACTTCTAGTGGTTGCCACCTTCGTAAGAGTACTAATATGGTGGATCATGATGATGATGTTGGCGTGGAGGAGGATAATTTTCCGGTTTATTGGGAGGATCCCAATGATAATGAAGACGAGGTGGAGGATCATGGGTCGTTCGTGGTTAATAGACTTATGTTGACCACTCCAAATGAGAAGGAAGATCCGGCGAGGCACAGTATCTTTCGCACCAAAGGGAAGATTAAAGATTTTGATAGTCAGATAATTGTTGATAGTGGGAGCAGTGAAAATTTGATAGCTCGAGATTTGGTGAAAGAGTTGAAGCTGGAGGTGACGCCTCATCCTTCCCCTTATTCAGTTGGTTGGATCAATTCCGTCGGAAAAATTAAGGTACATGAACAATGCCTTGTTCCCTTCTCTATCGGTCGTTACAAGGATACTATTTTATGTGATATAATTGATATGACTGCTTGCAATTTATTATTGGGGAGACCTTGGCAGTTTGACCTTAATGTGGTACATAAAGGGCGAGATAATTTTCTAAGTTTTGTGAAAGATGGGGCACGTTTTAATTTATGCCCTTTAAAAGTTAAAAATCCTTGTGTTTTGAAGAAAAAGACGCCTATTATTTCTCTTTGTTCTGCTAATGAATTGCTGGGGGATATAGTCGAAGATGGGTGTATTTTTGCGGCGGTTAAAAAGGGTGTTCTGGGTTCGGTGAGTTTGGTTCCTACGACATTGGATTCTCTGTTGAATGAACATGCGGATGTTATGCCAGATGATCTTCCTGCAGGGTTGCCTCCCTTGTGCAATATCCAGCATAATATTGACTTGGTTCCTGATGCATCACTCCCCAATCTCCCACATTTTAGAATGAGTCCTGCAGAACATGAAATTTTGAAGGGGCAAGTTGAAGATTTATTGAAAAGGGGTTATATTCAGGAATGTCTCAGTCCTTATGTAACGACCCTAACCCTAGGCACTATTTTAGCATCATATTAAATTCTTTTAATATTATTATTAATATTTTGTGTTCATTTTATATATTTGATTTCTTATATTAGGTTGAGATAATTGAAAAATTAAATAAAGCATCTTGGGAGAAGTATAATAATAGAAATGAACAAAATAAATAAAATGTGGGTAGTTAGATTTATTTATGTGGAAAATTTGAAAAGCCTTAGTTTTGGGAATGGTATGGAGGGCCATACCCCTTAAATCCCTCCCCTTTCACCTCCTTAGTCAAAAAGGATCCCTACCCTCCCATACTTCCATCATCCTTCCCATACTCCATCCTCATTATTTCTTCTTCATTCTCTTCTTTCTTCTCCTAAAAATATCCATGGAGGTTATACCTTGAAAGCCTCACTTTTCCAAAGTTCTAGAACCTTCAAATCTTCTTCATTTTTCAATCAAGTTGTACTTTTGTGCTTGGGGCATCTAGAGGAATTAATCAAGCTAAGAAGATCATCATTTCATCCTAAAATTCTAAGGTAAGTTATTATGACTTCTTTCTAAATATTGCACATTTTATGTGTTAATGAATGTTTTATGAAAAGAAAAGTATATTGTATTTTTAATATGGTTATTTGAGTAAAATGATTATTCAAGATTTAATTGATTTTAGTTATGATATGGGGGGTTAAGTTGAAGGAATGAAGGTATAATGAGAGTGAGAGGTTAATGACTTGAATGGGGTTATCATAATCTTTACTTCTATTTAATGATTAATGAACTATTTGGTGTTGTATTGTGATTAAAATGGTTATTAGAAGCTTTGGAAACCTTCTTGTAGTTAGGAAATTGGTTTATGTTATAGAATGATGTGGTTGTTTAAGGAAGATGATCAATAGTGTAAGAAAATGGATTAAGTTAGATTAAGGAGGTTAAACTTGAAATGTGGTAGTGAAATGGGTGGAGAATCAAGTGGTAAATGATCTAGGGTTATATTAATTGGGGATTAAATGATTTAAAATGAGGTTTGTAAAGTTAGAAAATCCTTTTGGTATTTTTAAGGAAGATTATAAAAAGGGAAAAGAAAATATGTGAAAAGGAGTTAGAAATTTCGAAGTGCAGAAAATCCCCTTGGGCGGTCGCCCATAGGCCCTTGAGCAGCCGCCCAACCCATCAGAAGGTATAACCCTTTTTAGACCCTCTTGGGCGGTCGCCCATAGTGACTTGGGCGGTCGCCCATGTCACCAGAAGTTCACCAGTTTCCTTTCTTGCTGAATTTTAACCACAACCACTAAGTATGATTCCTAACCCTTTCAAAGTAGTGAAATCTAATCTACTTCAGATATGAATTAATCCTTTTTAACCTAAGTTAAAGTAGAATACCTTGGCTAGGCCATGATGTCTTAATTGGTCAAAATGGAATTGTGGGAAGTAGGGCTTGCACCTTTATCAATATTATTCAAGGTTGAGTAGTAACTTTGTAAGAATGGTTTACGGTTTAGGTTGGCCTTACTTGCTCCCATACCTTGGTGATTAGTTGAACAGTGTAGAGACTATAATCACACTAGTGTGTTGGTTAGTAATGTATATGTGTTACACCAATATATTGTATCCCGATTGTGGATTATTTGGTATATGGTTGTATTGTATCCAGTGTGGATTATTTGGTATTGTTATGTTGTATCCCGATTGTGGATTATCGGCATATTGATTATATTGCATCCGGTGTGGATTATGTGGTTATGTGAATACCTTATTTGAACTCATATTCGTTAATGGTAGTATGCATAGTGTATTAAATGAAATTGTTGCACTATGGTATGGATTAGCATGAGTATATTTTACCATGTTGTTATATTATTATCCCTTTTTGTGGATTTATTTCAAGTATCTATTATGTGCTTGAACGTGTTGATATTCGGGGTATAATGGAATTCAATCAATTATTGATTTGTTCTATAAGTGATTGAAGGTTCATTATACCTGTGACCGTTCCCCTCGTGTGACGCGAGTGGGTGTGCTAACGACCGTATTGACCCAAAAAGCTTTACGGCCGTTGCGATTGGGTGATTAGGGGGAATGCTTACGTATTAAGCCTAAAGCTTTACAAAGAGCGATATTATTGTTGGATACTCTGATATAGGTATCTTTTCTTATATGGATCTACTGGAGTATGAGTCCTATAAGAGGTGAATGTCTGGAGCGGTTCACTCAAAGAGAGGAGTTTCACTCCCACGTTGTACGACTTATTATTCGGACGGGAAAGGTAAAATGAGGTAACGTAAGGTGTTTACCGCTTTCATAATGTGTTATGTGCTACCATGCTATGTGTTGCATCTTGTTTGGCATATTGCTTTGCATTCATAATAGCTTATTGAGATTTATTCTCACCTCTTCCCTTTTCTTGCTTTAGATTGTCTTTGAGACAATTGGACTGAACCAGTGAGGCCGGGAAAGAGTTTGGACTCTTGCTTTTTGGGACTTGTCTGGATAGGTATATGAGTGGGTTGTCGGGAGTCATATTTAAGTATTATTCTTTTATAAGTTGTAAGGAAAACTCTTTTGCTAAACAATGTTAATTAGGGTTTTTAATGTAATTAATCAAGTATGGTTATTAAAGTGTTTGTTTAAATTCCTCCAAGTGGAGATATCATTATTTGATTTTTGTTTATGGAAAATTGAGAATTGGTTTTCTTGTAAAGGCAAATAAAAGTTTTAAAAAATCTAAGATGGGTTCTCTTAGTTTGAGTTTCTCAAGCTCGGGACACGCGTTAGGTCCCGAGTTGGGGTGCTCACACCTTATGCAGTCCCGGCTCTATTAGTCCCTAAGAAAGATGGAACCTGGCGTATGTGTATTGATAGTCGGGCTATTAATAAGATAACTGTGAAGTATCGTTTTCCTATTCCCCGTCTTGACGATATGTTAGACATGCTTCGTGGTGCCAAAGTATTTTCCAAGATCGACCTAAAGAGTGTCTATCATCAAATTCGTGTTCGCCCTGGAGATGAGTGGAAAACAGCTTTCAAAACAAAGGAAGGACTGTATGAATGGTTGGTAATGCCTTTTGGTTTGTCTAACGCGCCTAGTACTTTTATGCGTTTGATGAATCAAGTTTTGAAGCCCTTCAATGGAAAATTTTTGGTGGTTTATTTTGATGATATCTTAATTTTTAGTAAAACTGAGGAAGAGCATGTTGAGCATATTCGAGTTGTTTTGCAAGCCTTGCGTGAGAATGAGTTGTTTGTCAATCGCAAGAAGAGTAGTTTTATGCTTGATAAATTATTATTCTTGGGTTATATTGTCTCTGCAGATGGCATACATGTGGATGACGATAAGATTCGTGCTATTCATGATTGGCCCACACCTACCACTGTCAGTGAAGTTCGTAGTTTCCATGGCCTTGCCACTTTCTATTGTCGTTTTATTCGTAATTTTAGCACTATTGTGGCACCAATTACTGAGTGTATGAAGAAAGGGAAGTTTCATTGGGGAGATGAGGCGGATGCTAGTTTCACTTTAATTAAGGAGAAATTGACAAATGCTCCTTTGTTGGCTTTACCGGATTTTTCTAAACCTTTTGAGCTTGAGACTGATGCTTCTGTGATTGGGATTGGGGCTGTTTTGATGCAAGAAAAGAGGCCGGTTGCATTTATGAGCCAAAAGTTGGAGGAGTTGAAAAGGAAGTGGACGACTTATGAGTTGGAATTCTACGATGTGGTTCAAGCAATTAAGCATTGGGAGCAATATTTACTTCATCATGAGTTCATTCTCCATACTGATCATGAAGCGTTAAAATATATGAATGGTCAGAAATCGCTTAATCGAATGCATGCTCGTTGGGTGGCTTATTTGCAACAATTCACTTTTGTCATTCAACACAAAAGTGGCCAAAGTAATAAAGTGGCTGATGCTTTGAGTCGGAGGGCTAGTTTGTTGGTGACTATGAAGAATGTCGTTATTGGTTTTGATTGTTTAAAAGACTTATATGCGACAGATCAAGATTTTGCAGACGATTGGGCCAAGTGTCGTGATGGTGTTTCGATTGGTTTATTTTTGTTGCACGATGGGTTTTTGTTTTATAAGTCTCGTTTGTGTATTCCGCAGGGTTCTGTGCGTGAAAGCCTTGTTTATGAGGTTCATCGTGCTGGTCATCTTGGGCATGATAAAACACTTGAGTTGGTTACTAAGAATTATTTTTGGCCACAAATTCGAAGGGATACTTATAATATTGTGCAGAAGTGTATGGTTTGTCAGACGAATAAAGGGCAGTCGCAGAATACTGGGTTGTATACCCCTTTGCCAGTTCCTGATAGGCCATTTCTATGGACTTTGTACTTGGGTTGCCTAGAACTCAACGGTCCAATGATTCTGTTTTCGTTGTGGTTGATCGTTTCTCAAAGATGGCTCATTTCATTCCTTGTCGGAAGACTGCGGATGCGGCTCATATTGCAGGTTTGTTCTTTAAGGAGGTTGTCCGTTTACATGGGGTTCCGAAGACTATTACTTCTGATCGTGATACGAAATTTCTGAGTCACTTTTGGCACACTCTTTGGAAGATTTTTGGTACGGGTTTGCAGTTTAGTAGTTTTTTTCATCCGCAAACTGATGGCCAAACCGTGGTGGTCAATAGAACTTTGGGAAGTATAGTGAGATGTTTGTGTAGTGATCATCCTAAAAAGTGGGACTTGGTGTTGGCAACTGCTGAATTCGCCTTCAATAGCATGACGAATCGGACCACTAAAATGTCTCTTTTTGAAATTGTTTACCAAAGGGCTCCTACTCATACACTTGATTTAATTCCTTTACCTAGCTTACCGGGCTACAATATTGCTGCGAAGAATATGGCTGAGCTGATTGATAATGTTCAGACTGAGGTGAAGAAAAATATAGAGGAGTCCAATGCGAAGTACAAGTTGAATGCGGACAAACATCGTCGCAAGAAGGTATTTTCTGAGGGTGATATAGTCATGGTTCACTTACGCAAGGAGCGTTTTCCCCAAGGCACTTATAGCAAGCTTCATCCGAAAAAGATCGGTACGTGCAAAATTGTGAAGAGAATTAACGACAATGCTTATGTCGTGGATTTACCGGATGGGTGGAACATTTCCCCTACGTTTAATGTTGCGGATTTAGTTGATTTCTACAGGGATGATCCTCTTTATGTGGACACGGATTCGGGGACGAATCCTTTTAAAGTGGGAGAGAATGATGTAGGGAATGCATTGGTTGTTCATGGGTTGGAGGAAGCTGGCAAAATTTCGGCATTAGTGACAACTTCCCGGGGGAGCGGTCGTGTCGGCCCCCAAGTGCGCCCGTATCCTTCTTGCCGAATGACAAAACATCTTTTTCAGAATTGAATACTCCCTCCGTCCCGGAGAACATTACTCCTTTACTATTGAGAACGGAAAATAAGAAATAATGTTATTAAAGTATGTGTTGTGAGTGGGAGGAGAGAGAATGAGTGGAGAGAATAGTAAATTATAATGGTGTTGTGAGTATTAAAATAATGTAGGAGAGAGAATGAGTGGAGAGAATAGTGATTTAAGGTTTCCTTTTTAGGAAAGTGGGACTTTAAAGAGGGACGCCCAAAATAGCAAAAGGGGTAATGTTCTATGGGACGGAGGGAGTATTTCGTTTCCTTTTTTAATCAGGTTTCTTAAACATAATTAGGAGTATTTTGAGTATTATTTTAATCCCGTTTTACATAGGTTTTCCAGATTTTATGGGTCCTATAAATACTTATTTTGTATTCTTTAACAGAAAACTTTTTGCTATTCAATCAATTTTCTTTGCAAATTCAGGTTTTACTTTGAAGTCATCATTGGCTTGTTAAATCCTATTCGTGGATTCGAGTTAGGTCGGACATTCCATTTTGTTTGTTCGTTTATCTTTGTTGATTCCGCTGCGTTTACATTAAGTATCATATGCTATGTTAGCAACCATCTCGATTGATCAAGAGCAGAAGAAATTTTTTTGAACATTCATTTTAGGAGGGAGGGAGTAATAATTATCATTATGTGTAACCCCCCACAACCTTTTCTTCCATTATGTGTAACTAAGGGGGGGGTGGGCAATGGTTATCATGGGTGCCATCCATTAAGAATTACTCCGTATAATGCTTTACACTACTGCAATTATACCGATTTGGTATATTGTACAATAGTACAAATGATAAAATCTTAATGTATAACCCGTGACATGGATAAAAAATTGTCACCCTGGCCCTAAGTGCAACCTCCATAACCATTTCTTCCATGGAGAATGATGAGCCCGAATCAGTTTATCGGGCCCCAGCTCGGTCTGGTCCAAAGGACAAGTATGATGTGGCATACCCTAAACCGCCAGAATCAAGACCGCGGACAGATAGACCGTCAAGGTCAAGACCGCGATCCTCTCAGACCATTCCAGTCGAGACCGCGGACAGCTAGACCGCCAAGAAGGTGACCGCGGATATGGTGACCGCTCCATTCGTGCCCGCATCAATATCATTGACCGCGCCCAAGATGTTGACCGCGGTCTCATACCAGACTCCCGGTTATCTGACCAGACTCTCGGTTAAAGCCAAAGCTTAGACAGCAAGTTTCCTATACATGCACTTGTTGTGAAATTGGTGCTCTCCGTTTGCAATCAACACAAAGAAATTAACACACCCACACGTACAAGAAAGAAACAATCACACACAAGAACACAAGAGTTGTTTACCCGGTTCATTCACCAACTCGTGAACTACGTCCGGGGGCAATTGCCAAGCCAATATGTTATTAGTCCCTCTAATATGTTGCTACAACTCACAAATCTGTTCTAGGTCGGATCTATGTTTATATAGTAACACAAAGAAGCCCTAAATCTATTTTAAGAAGAGTTCTAGCCAAAAAAGGAAGCAAATCAAGTCCCAGAATTTCGGCCAGCTTGAGGCGCCCGCCTCAAGCCTTCCATGCGGCCGCCTCGCGTTGGCAAACCTCGGCCACCTGCCTCGGCCCTTGAGGCGCCCGCCTCGGCTCCTCCATGCGCCCGCCTCAAACCAAGCTAGCCAACGCCCAAAAATTCTTCTCGGTTTGAACTCCTTGATCACACCAAACTCTTCCGACTTAGTCTCCACTTCTTCCTTGTAGTTTTAGGATCCAATCCCAACAATCTCCCACCGGAGACTAAACTAACAAACATAGAAATACCCATCAACTCCCACCACGGAGTAAAGACCTTCGAACACATTTTCCCCTCCATATTGGCTTGACACTACCACACATCTCCTCAAGTACTAAGGCGAGTTGAAACCAAGCGACGTTTCAACCTCCCCGTGTTAGATCGTTCTTGCCTCCCCAAATCAGCTTCTACCTTGATTTCTCCCCGCAAGTCTAACTTCGCCTTCTCCCTCCAGACCCACCTTCCTCGCAATGCCTCCCCTTGAAACTTGGACACACCTTGTTTCTTGCATCGACTATTCTTGGTCCGAATCCGCTCTGTTAGGGCCCTTGGACTTCCACACCACGTTGATCAACTTTGAGTCCTCCCAACATACCGTTTCTTGATGTCTCCCCTTTTCACACCAACAGCCGGTTCTTAAGCCTCTTGCTCCCACCGGAACGAACATCGACATTGTAGGTAGAATACAACCTCTTCCCCTTAACCCCACGAGCCAACACCTTAGCCCCTTTTGTGACTTCCCAAGACCCACCAATGAAAGAAACACCATACCCTTCACCGTCAAGTTGTCCCACGAAATCACTCTCCTCCTCAAATCCGAACATGCATCACGTCGTGTAGTTGTAAAAACGGCCCCATTAGGTGTCTTCATCATTACATCCCCTTACCTTTCGATCTTCAATGGTTGACCATCACCGCGATAGAGAACCCCAAAATCTCCGGTTTTGTAACGCCTCATTGATTCCGCATCCCCACTAGCATGACAAGAAGCTCCAGAATCCAACACCCAATCTTCACCCGATTGCTCCTCCCCTAGGATTAATACATCACCACCATCATCCACCACGTGCGCACCACCACTTTTTCCCGGACAATCATAAGCGATGTGCCCCAATTCACCACAATTGTAGCATTTGACCTTTTTCCCCTTAGGTCCACCCCTTTTTCTCTCCACCCTAAGTGCGGCCCCATCTACGGACGATTCTCCCCTTTTCTCCTTCCTTCGCAACTCCTCTTGCGAGCGAGATCTCTAACCTCCGTATACACCAATGTTGTTTTCGACGTACTAATCGTTGTGACGGTAACCTCCCAACTATCGAGCAATGATTTTAGAAGAAAACAAGCTAGCACTTCATCGGAGAAAGTAATATCAACACTTTTCAATTGGTCCACCATACCTTTGAAATTGCCGATATGACTTGCCATTGTACGCCCCTCGACATCTTCGCATTCGCAAACCTCTTTATCAAATGCACCTTATTGATATTCGACGGCTTCTCATACATGTCCGACAGCGTTTGTAGCAACTCCACCGTTGTCTTGGCCTCCATAGCGTTCCGTGCAACGTCGTCGGTTAGGGCACTCCTTACCGCTCCTAACGCCTTTCGATCCAACACCTCCCAATCCCCTTGTGACATGTCTTCGGGCTTCTCCTTCAAGGGCTTATGAAGATCCTTACAATAAAGGTAGTCTTCAATCCTTGTCTTCCAAAACGTGAAATTCACACCGCTGAATTTCTCGATATGGTTCTTCATCTTGACTGCTTCACCAAAATCCCCAAGAACGCGATTCAAAATTAATCAACTAATGAAAGAATTTTGAATCCTCCGAACCAAAGCTCTGATACCAGTTGTTGTGAAATTGGTGCTCTCCGTTTGCAATCAACACAAAGAAATTAACACACCCACACGTACAAGAAAGAAACAATCACACACAAGAACACAAGAGTTGTTTACCCGGTTCATTCACCAACTCGTGAACTACGTCCGGGGGCAATTGCCAAGCCAATATGTTATTAGTCTCTCTAATATGTTGCTACAACTCACAAATCTGTTCTAGGTCGGATCTATGTTTATATAGTAACACAAAGAAGCCCTAAATCTATTTTAAGAAGAGTTCTAGCCAAAAAAGGAAGCAAATCAAGTCCCAGAATTTCGGCCAGCTTGAGGCGCCCGCCTCAAGCCTTCCATGCGGCCGCCTCGCGTTGGCAAACCTCGGCCACCTGCCTCGGCCCTTGAGGCGCCCGCCTCGGCTCCTCCATGCGCCCGCCTCAAACCAAGCTAGCCAACGCCCAAAAAATTCTTCTCGGTTTGAACTCCTTGATCACACCAAACTCTTCCGACTTAGTCTCCACTTCTTCCTTGTAGTTTTAGGATCCAATCCCAACAGCACTGACATGCTGTAGCCGGCTTATTCCCATCGCATTGAATGCGGCTCAGTCAGGCGCCTACTACTGCCATCAATGAGCCGTGCCAACTCTCCCAAATACACGGCTCCTGTCCACATCAACGACATCCCCTCTGACAGTAAATCTTCTTTAACCGACATACCCAATTCGATGCGGACACGTGTATCTGGTTAAAGACTAAGATGCCCCTTAGGGCTGACCTCATGACTTAGATCAACAAGCAGCTCTCCATCACCTATAAATAGAATGCCCTTGTCCCCTTGGACAAGATAAGTGTCAAATTGATATTGTAAGTCTCATTATCTAAACCTTAAACACACAAACACTCCCAGACATTTCAAAGTCCTGTTCTCAGGTTATTATATCCATCAAGATATCTTACTCTCACACCCGAGGGCCTGAGTTGGATTAATATCTGACTTTGACCTTAACGGTGCTTTTCTTTGTTGTATTCTAGGTACCAAAATATATCCTGCCAAATATCATACCTTACAATTCAGTCCCAAAACCTGTGGCGTCATCAGATAATTATGCAAATTGATATGTCCAGTGGCGGCCCCAGGAATTTTCGCTAGTGGGTGCCAAAATTTAAAAGTTGACAATATTTTTTAAGAAACTAACAGACATATCACATTTAAACATATTTAGTTTTAAATAGAAAAAACATGAAAATTACCTGATGTCCCTAGTTGCAGAAGCTTACCAGTACTGAAAATTCAGCCCAAGAATATATCACCAAACCATACTTTTCAACTTTTTCCCTTTGTTCAGGAGTAACTTTTCCAAAGCTCACAATGGCTACAACAGTTATGTGCATATATTAGTATCTCTAAACATCAATGCTTTCACAGAGTAAATCTCAATATTATGAGCAACTCACTTATTAAATATTTTATTGCTTTAGGAATTGTTTTCAATAGCTGCAAGCCTGCAAGGGAAAAAAAAATTAAAAAAAAAAAACATGAATAAGATAATAGAGTAATAGAGTAAATCAGGATTCTTATATGCATTTCCAGGATACAATGTTGAAAACAGAACAAAGGAAAGAAGTTGGAAAACATATACAAAAAAATAGTTTATATAGATAAGCACCAAAATAATGAACCCAACCCAAGAACAAAGGAAAGAAGTTGAAAAACATATACAAAAAAATAGTTTATATAGATAAGCACCAAAATAATGAACCCAACCCAAGTACATATTGTTTACAAGTACAAAATTTAGGAAATCAGTTTTTTTTTTTTTTTAAACCCTAAAAATAATTGAAGAAATTTGAGAATGAAATTAAGAAACTTTCATCCTCAAATCACTTCAATATCTGTATAATGAAAGTATTTACTTTATAATTTCTATAATGAACAAGAAAAAAGAAGATCTGAGTCAGAAAAATAAAAAAATTAACTTACACAATTGTGCTTTGAAGAATCGAAATCGGTAATTGAACTGGCAACACACTTGCGAAGAATCAAAATTGGCGAAATTGGCGGAATCCGTTCTTTCGCGGTGTTCTCCTTCACACCTTCTTCGTTCTCTCTTTCTCCTCTTTTTGATATTATTTCTTTTTTAAGTTTTTATGTTACTGGCGTAGCGTAGCGTAGGAAAATAAAATAATTTTTTTTTGGAAAGTTGACTGGGTGCAGTGGCCCTCACTGGTGTTAAGACTAGCCTCATCAGTGACCCCGACCCAACCCAATCTCAAATAAAATATTAATTTCTCTCACTTCCATATACACACTCCCAACCTTATATAATTTATACTCCCATCAGTGACCTCGACCCAACCCAACCCAACCTTTTAAAAATAAAATATTTATTTTTTCTTTACTTCGACTTACCTAAAATATTTATCATTTTATTTTTTAAAATAATATATAAGTAATAATATTTTTAAAATTACCCGTAAAATTATTAAAAATAATTACCCATACAAATATAAAAAAATGAATTTTGATATATTTTTTATTTTTTAAATTTATATAATTATATAAAATATACTAGTTTTAAAAATATATTTATATAAATACAAAATCAAAATAATTTGGTGAAACAAAAAAAAAATAAAAAAATGATGATCCAATCGGGGCCAACCCAAGAACAACCGGCCAACCTAGGTTCATGACTTTTCATGCTTTTTTTTTTTTTTTGGGTGACTCTCACAAGGAGAGTCATCGATGTGAGTGAAGGTGAGGCCGCCCCTGTATATGCCATTATATCTCTTCAAGACGTCTTTTACAACAGAGGATTAGTAAGGGGGCTTTTGTCTTTTTAAGTCTTTGAATCTTTGAAATCGATTTCATTTCGAAAATCATTTGAATTTTTAAGAGGCAAAGAATCGAAAACTGAATTCTGAATTGGATAAGTTGTTTGATTTTCTATCTGAATTCATTTTCTGAAACAGTTAAAAAAAAATTTTTTTTTTTAAAAAAAAAAAAAAAACCCAAACGTAAACGCAGTATGAACAGTAAACGGTTTAAATTTTCTTAACCCAAATCAAGTATGAACAGTGGCTTTTCAGAGGCTTTCAGCTTCAATTTCACCGCTTAAAATTAAGAGGCGTTTAAGAGGTATTCAGTGCTTAAAAAAACAAACGCTCTTAATGCTTTCACCTCTTATCCGGTCAGAGATAGACCTCTTATTAAGAGGTAAAATCAAAAAACAAACGAGCCCTAAGTGTCTCGACTCTCTTTTGATATCATTTTAACATACTCCCTTCGTCCCATTAATAACTTCATTTTTTGTCAAAATGGATGTCCTGTTTAAAGCTTCACCTTTTCTAAAATGGCAAAGAATCTTTACTATTCCACCCACTCATTCTCTCTCCTATTTTACTATTACACTCACAACATTTTTCAAAATTACTATTTCCTTCACTCATTCTCTCTCTTATTTTACTATTACACTCATGACATTTTCTTCACTCACCAATTTTCTTAATTTGAGTATCAAAACCAAAATGGTGGACTTATTATTTATACGGTATTTGGACGGAGGGAGCATATCTAGATGGAATAATATCCTCTCTTTTTTCAACAACAATTAATATCCTTTTTTCAAGGACATTTTCACAATCATTGCCTTATCCAGATGGTTTAGGCAACCAGTTTCCTGCTCAAAATCGTCACCCTCAGACTCTTCAGCATCGTCGTCGTCTTGCATCATTGTCAAACTCTTGTCGACATAATTTATGTAGGGTTCAAAATTCATCAATTCTATTGATAAGCCACAATATATTCATAAAAAATGAAAATTGCAAAATAAATTCTACGTAACTAAATAAAACACAAATTTAGTACATTTTAATTGTGGCAATATAAATAAATTGTTTTTTAAAATATTGACGAATTAACTGTATGGCAATTTTTATGGCATACTGGAGTGAATATTTTACGTGCAATTCAAAAAAAAAAAAATGTATAAAATTAGCTTAAAACAGAGTTAACATTTTAATTTACAGACTCCTACAAATGGTCAATCAACCTATTTACATGTATAAATATATATTATAAATAACATATTCTTGCATTTTTCTTATTTAATTCAAAATACTCTTAGAGTCTTAGGGCTCGTCTGGTACACAGTTTATAAACGGAGAGTTTTTAAAATGGAGCTTATTTTTGGACGCTATAATTTTGAGCGGCCAAAATATCCCCAACTTTTTAAAATTGAACGGTCTAAAACTCTCGACTAATACATTTAATAAAAAAAAAGCTGAGTTTTTTAATCTCCGTTTTAACAAAAACGCTCGACAAGACAGGGCCTTAGTGACAAATAGAAGTAATACTCTCCGCGTTCTATGTGAGTGAGTGGAGACTTTTAGTCAAATTGATTTAATTTTGATCAATAATTTAAATAAAAAATAATGATTCTAATAAAAATTTAAAAATTCTTATTGTATCACGATTAATATTACTTTCAATAACATTTTTTAGATTTTTATTACAATCATTATTTTTTATTTAAATTAATGGTGAAAGTTACATCAATTTGAGTAAAAGTCTATACTTATATGGGACGAAGAGAGTATATTTTTAAATTTGTTATCAAAAAATTGCACGTATTTCTTTTTTAACTTACGACGTCAAATAACTAACGAGACTGGTGACATGATGATAATGTCAGCAACCCTCTTAGTTTTTTAACGTTGTAATTTTTTTTAAAAATGAATGATGTATTATTTGACAACAGATGTAAAAGCATGCCGTTTATATCTCTCACTAACAAGCAAATTGCATTACTTGAAATTTGAATTGCAGAAAGTTGCATATAAGTCACTATTTATTCCTCCAAGAAATGGGCATAAGTTGTTTATCAAACACTTTAGTTCTAATAGTATCTGTTATTAGCTTTTACGATACACGATAGAGATCGCAAATTCGAATCATGTTAAAGACATGTGTTATGTGTTAGCTTATTCATAGATAATTTGACTTAGTTTAATGGCATTTTATCTATTATTAATAAAATAATTATAAAAAAGGCCTTTAAAAAAAAATTAAAAAATGGGCATAAGTTGTTTAAGAGATGAGAATTTGTAGGAGGTGAAGTTTGAATATAGAAACTACCCTAACTAACTTCCATAATAACCGTTCCGTCCCCCACCTGAATGTTTACTCTCCCGCCGGCTGTTCCTATACTAAACGACGACCAATATATAGTTATCGTTTCAGTCTTCCAGATTCACTTTCTCCTTCACCATTTCAGTTTTCTCTTTCGATCATGGATCCAATCCCTAAGAACTTCCCAATTCTCCACTATGTCATGGCCAGGCTCCCCAGTATTGGTCCCAGACGAGCCACCGATTCCCCTGATTACGACGTCGAGCAACCACCTCCGCTTTCCCCTTCCAAGGAACCCTATTTTGAACTCACTGAACGTATGCCTCACCTCACCGACCGAAAACTCATTGCCTCCATGCGATTGGCTGTCGTAGATGTCTCTAAGACCCGATCCATACTCCGCAAGCTTGGTGAAAGGCCCGATCATGAATCTGTTGACGCCGCTAAGGCTAAACTAGCCGAGATTGAGGCCAATTTGTCCAATCGGCTTGAGGATATTGAGCTTTCGCCTCTCCCTGGGGCTATTTCCAAGGAGGAGGAGTACCGGAAGGCCGCTGATAAGGAACGGCAGCTTTATAAGGCGTTGGTGTCTCTCGACGAGATGCATGAGTCTTATGGGAAGCTGTTGGCGGACGCTGAGAAGAGGTTGGAGAAGCTTTACGAGACGGCTGCTGCTGGTGGTGTTTCAGCTACTACGCCAGAGAATTCTGATGAGGCTCCACCTGCTGCCAAGGAGGTTAATGAGGAAGTGGTTGCAATTTTGCAAGATGCGCTGGGGAAGGGAGTCGAGAGGATTGATCTATCGCAAAGGCGGTTGCGCTTTCTTCCCGAGGCGTTTGGCAGGCTTCATACATTAGTTGTTCTAAATCTATCCTCCAACCAACTCGAGGTTAGCACTTTCCATTCTGGTTTGTTCACTCTGTGATTTTTATTTTTGCTAGTGCATGTCTTTACCCACATAGTTGCAAAGATAAATCTCTACTCCTATAATTTAATGATGTTGCTGTTTATGTCTTTGCTTATTCTACAATTTCCATTTCCCGAAGATGAGGATTGCAATCTTCTAACCCCCCTCCCCCCCTTGAGGAGAAATGTGTGCATCTAATGACATGGCTATAGTAGTTTTGTAATGATTTGGTGTTTAGAATCGTAAGAACCTAATCACAGTGGGATTAGAGACTATTGAATTTACTGTTCCCTGTCGATGTTAAGCCATGGCCACCACACTCATTTTGGATTTGTAGAAAATGAATTACTCCCTCCATTCCCCATTTATCAGAAAATATCTCCTAGAATGAGCGTTCTCATTTTAATAAAGCTACTAAATTCCCCTTTGTCAACTATATGTACTAGTGATCAATAGCAATTCTTTAGTGTGGACGTTGAGGGTGTGCTAGCGAATTACTTACAATCAATGTTCTGATTTTCCACGAGAACTCAGAAAAGGAGAGGGCAAATACTAAATACAGGGAACGAAATTTCCAGGGAAGTAAGTAAATTACCAAAATAGCCTTTTATATACCTAATTTTTACCTATCGTATGAACTGGGTTTAGAGGCAGAAAGCATCTCGTGTGAACTCACACGAGACACATATCGTGTGAACTCATACGAGACTCATCTCGTATGAACTCACACGAGATGTGTCTCGTGTGAGTTCACACGAGATGAGTCTCGTGTGAGTTCACACGAGATGAGTCTCGTGTGAGTTCACACGAGATGTGTCTCGTGTATATGTACACGAGACATCTCGTGTGCGTACACGAGTCATCAAGTGTACATATACACGAGATTATAGATTACATCTCGTGTATACTTACACGAGACGGGCAAGGGCAGCGTTGGAATATTTCGTTCCCTGTATATAATTTTCTTTGTATATAACCATATCTAAAGGAGAGTCATTGAGAGGGAGGAGAGTGAAGTACCTTTTCGGTCCGTGAACTTTTTTAGTTTTTACCTTTTAGTTAGTGGACTTTTTTTTTTTACCCAAGAGTCCTTAAACTTGCCCATTTAGGATTAGTTGATCCTTCTGTCAGTCAACCGTTTGTTTTCCCGTTAGTCAAAGCTGAGTTGGCATAAATAAACTCACAGCATAACATTTTTCAGAGGAGACAGGAAACAAGAAGCAGAAATGACCAAGAAAACAAAAATGACACCAGAAATAACCAAGAACGCAAATACCCAATTCGCATAAATGAAAAAATAAGCAGTTTTTTTCGGAGGAGACAGGAAACAAGAAGCAAGAAAACCACCCTACATTCACAATAGAATTCCAAAAACGAAACACACACACACTAAGAAAAGGAAGCAGAAATAAACTCACAGCATAACGTTTTTCAAGAATCAAATTGAGAACAAACCCCTACTTATATTCAACTCCAAATTAATATCCTGCACAAAACAATCAAAAAACCCATACACACAAAAATAACTTGCTCAAGAATCAAATTTGGATTAAATTGACAGAATTAAAGAGATACCCACTGGGATAAACTAGCAAAGTGATTCATTAACAAAGTAAAACCCCAAAAAAAAAAAAAAAAAAAAAAAACTCCACCAGAAATAACCAAGAAAACAAAAATGACACCAGAAATAACCAAGAACACAAATACTCAGTTCACATAAACGAAAAATAAGCAGTTTTTATTAGGGGAAACAGGAAACAAGAAGCAAGAAAACCACCCTACAATAGAATTCCGAAAATGAAACAAGCACACACTAAGAAAAGGAAGCAGAAACAAACTCAGAGCAAGAATATAGTTGAAAGATACGCTTACGAACATTGGTAGTAGACACAAGAAATAACGTGAGGCTAACACTGATTGTTGTCTCTCTCAGTTGCTTGCTTCAACACAGTTGTTGGGGTTCAATATATAAGGGGAGGAGCTGAGCACTCTTGGTTATAAGTCCGAGTATTGCTGTTTACACCCACTTATAACTATGTTAAATTGAGCAACTAATATGCCAACTCAGCTTTGACTAACGGGAAAACAAACGGTTGACTGACCGAAGGATCAACCAATCCTAAATGGGCAAGTTTAAGGACTCTTAGGTAAAAAAATAAGTCCACTGACTAAAAGGTAAAAACTAAAAAAGTTCACGGACCGAAAAGGTACTTTACTCAGAGGGAGGATATATCATGCTGCACGTACTTTTTAGGCAATTGAAGGCAACACTTTTCTCGAGGAAGATGCTATAACCACATTTCAAATTCTTGTTTCCCATTTAAGACATTCAAAGGTAAGCATGGATGTACATATGTAATATGTTTGACTAGGGATGTATGTCGTGAGAATTATTTGGCATACCAGCTAGGGAAGAGTTATATGGTTAAAAGAACTCTTTCTTATGCGTTGGTGTTTGTTTACCTTGATCTTGGAGATTTCAACCCCATTCAGCTTCCAAGAGTTAAATCTGGTGAAAGGTATGCCTGATTAGACACATAGTATGTCATTAGAAGGATCATGTATCCTAGTAAAGAGTTGCAACGTTTTGAAAAATCCTAGTCTTCTGTATTGCTGTTCATTTATCTCTGCCTTGGAGATTTGCGGCCTTATTATTATTTTGAAATTACGTACCCGCTGCATTGATAGAAAACTTTATCTTGTATACTTACACATGTATATGTATGTTTAATACCTACATGTTCATTGAGCTGAAAAAAAGGACCAGTATATGGCTATGCGTAAACTGAATTGAAGTGAGTTTACCTAGTTTAAGCTTGTGGTATTTCCATAACAAGTTTGAAGTCCAATTCTCAATTGGCTCATTAATTTAGTGAATGAGCTCGACCAGGAAACTTACAATCTTGTTCGCTGCATTACAGGGTAACCTTTTTGATGTATTTTACCATCTTAGAGTTCCTAAAGTTATATCATATCAAAATTGCATTCTACTCCCTCCGTCCCAGTCGAAGTGTCCCAACTTTCCTTTTTGGGTGTCCCATTTAAAATGTCCCAACCCAAAAAAGGAAAGTTTTTTATTACTTTTTTATTTGTGGGACCCACTTGTCATACTCATATCCACCAACTATTCCCTACCCCACTTTCTCTTTCCTACATCACTTTTCATACTCACAACATTTATTTCACTATACACTTTTTACATTATATATATATATATATATATATATATATATATATTCATTCCTTAATTCCCGTGCATGATTGATTTTGGGACATTTCGGCTGGGACAGAGGGAGTATAATGTATTTTCACATGATCAAAAGGTGGTCGTTTGTTTGCTCGTCTGCTAGAATGCTTCGTTATATTTCTGAAACAGCTGAATTATTTCATTGAATTACCAAACTTTGTCATCACACTTCTGCATCTTTATTGGTGACACCTTTGCATGAATATAATTTCTTATTTCATTCTCCAAATTAATCCAGATTTATGTCAATCTTTGATGAGGCGGATTTTGGTATCTCTGAATTTAAAGGGTTGAAGTCTGCATTTACACACTTATTTTAATATTTGCTTACTTGCACTGAAACAGGTCATTCCAGATTCAATTGCTGGACTTGAAAATATTGAGGAACTTAATCTTTCTTCAAATATTTTGGAGTCACTGCCTGACTCCATTGGCTTGTTGCTGAAATTAAAGATTCTAGATGTCTCAAGCAACAAGCTCACAGCCTTGCCAGACAGTATTTCTCGTTGCAGGTAATTCTGGTTAATCATCAGAGAATTTATAGTTCTGATTCTTGTCTCTTGTTTTATGCCTTAATTCATCTCACTTGTTTTAGATCGTTGGTAGAGTTGGATGCGAGCTTCAATAAGTTGTCATATTTGCCCACCAACATTGGTTATGAACTAGTGAATCTAAAAAGGCTTTCCATCCATCTGAACAAGATTCGTTCAATTCCCACCTCTATTGGTGAAATGGAATCTCTGCGCCTTCTGGATGTGCATTTCAATGAGCTCCGAGGCCTACCACTTTCTATAGGGAGATTATCAAATCTTGAGATTCTTAATCTGAGCAGTAACTTTAGTGACCTAACTGGTCTTCCCCACACTATTGGTGATCTAACCAACCTCAAAGAGCTCGACATCAGCAACAATCAGATCCATGAGCTGCCAGTTACATTTGGACGCCTTGACAATCTGACCAAGCTTAATGTGGACCAGAACCCACTTACGATTCCACCCAAAGAAGTTATCGATGAAGGGATTGAGGCTGTGAAAGTTTTTATGGCTAAGAAGTGGCTTGACCGGTTAGTGGAGGAAGAGGAGAAGAGCATGCTTGAAGAAAAGGAGCAGACTCAGGCTCAGGCTCAGGCTGGTTGGCTGACTCGCAGCACCACCTGGTTGACAAGAACTGCTTCCAGTGTGTCAGGCACAGTTACAGAGTATCTGGGAGCTAGGGGAAAACCAGAAGCAGATTCTTACCTTGATCAGCAGCTATGATCATTGTTGACTGAAGGTATTCTTCCTTGTGACTTCTTATTTGATGGCACTGGCCGCCACCCAAAGAGATTGAACAGGGTTGTTTTTGATTGGGTACATTTTCTTTTCTATTTCCCTTCTGGATTTTATGAGTTGAGGTTCAGTTCTTTAAATTCTGTTATTTTTTTTTTTTTTTTTTAATGCCAGCCAGAATGTGGAAAATGTGCATAAAGTTTTGTGGAGCAGAAAGACAATTCTGTTAAGTTGTCATCTCCTTGCAATTATTTTTTTCTTGGAAGCAGTTTCTTTTACTTGAACATCACATGAAATATTTTGCGGCACTGGGGTAATGTTGTTGTTTCCATTTAATCCCGTGCAGAATAAGCCATGGATGGTTGAAAGATGCAGCGTTTTAATCTGTATTCCTGTATAACCTATTCTGATGATTCTATTGGCTTCATTTTATTTTTCTAAAATCCTGTCTACCTTTGTTTATCTGACCTGATCTTTAAAAGTTCTTCCGTGGCCTGCAATGGAAGATACTCTGCATCCCATTTTGAGAGCTCAGTTGTAAAGTCAAACTCATCTTAATCATAAAATGGACATAAATGACATTTGACTCTATTCATGTTTACTATGTTTGTCAGACATTTGTTTTAGCATGACAGGTGCCGTGCCATAGCTTACAACATTAACACTCGTTTCGTATGACAGCAAGGTGTCGTAGCTATGCAGCACAAATTTTGGTGATTAATAGGTGCCCCAAGTGACATTTCTTTGTTTGACGTTATCTCCATACTCTTCCAAGCTTTTAGCAAATTGGCAGGGACACCCAAAAACATTTATCCTTAATTCAAGGGTAAAGTAGTCATTTAAGCTGCTTAAGGGTTAAATTCATAATTTAAATGCTGAAGTCACTTGGTCAAACAATTAAAAGATGTTGGAGCTCAAAAGAAAAAAACAATTAAAAGATGTGGTATGTATCAAATATTTGGGAGGGCACTGATGAGATAAGGCCAAATCTGAGTTGAAGCTGACTCCCCCAAACATAACGAGTTTGTCCTATTCCTGCACCTGCTCCTTAAAAACTTGGATTTATTTAGAGTGATGATTTTCTTGATCATATTGTACTTTTCATTTTAATAATATTTCAGAAATTAATAAATATATATAATCAAGAGGAAAATTGTGCAAAGAAAACAGCAGATACTAATCAGGTGATTCGATTGAAAGAAAATCATTTGGGTAATTGCGTACATTGTTGTCATATTGCAAAATCAGGAGCATTTTCATTGCATTTGTTATTCCTTGATTCATCAGTCCATCTATAAGGAAATAAATTGTAACTTGCTTGTTGATCATCTCTATCCAAGATTCCAAATCTACAGGGAGCAAATGGATCAAGAAGAGTCACAAATATTTCTTGAGTCTGCCCTTCTTATCCCAGCACATGAAAATGGACTTGAGTTTGACGGGAAACTAGATGCGGGCGTGAGAGAAGTATCAGAGACTTTTACAGAGCTGAAGCAACAAATGAGGTTAGCAGGACCTCTTGTTTTGGTAAGTTTCTTGCAGTACAGTTTAGAGTTGATATCAGTGATGTTCGTAGGCCATCTTGGCGAGCTCTCTCTTTCAAGTGCTTCCATGGCCACTTGTTTCACATTAGTAACTGGTTTCAGCGTCATGGTATGATAATTGGTTTTTTTTTTTTTTTTAGTATTTTAATTATTTCGCATCTACCATGACTTATTTCTTATTTTGTGTAAATTAAATTGTGATTATACAGCTGGGAATGGGAAGTGCATTAGAGACATTCTGTGGACAAGCCTACGGAGCACAACAATATCATATGCTCGGTGTACACATGCAGAGAGCTATGGTCGTTCTTATGATTATGTGTATTCCTATATCCATCTTGTGGTTCCACACTCAGTTTATTTTCACTTGTTTTGGGCAAGACTTGGAAATATCAATCCAAGCTGGGGTATATGCTCGATGGCTGATTCCTAGTATTTTTGCTTATGGACTTCTCCAGTGCCAGCTTAGATTCTTGCAGACCCAAAATGACGTGAGGCCATTGATGATAAGCACTGCCATAACGAGTTTAGCTCATCTACTTGTATGTTGGACCTTGGTTTATGGTGTTCGCTTTGGGAGCAAAGGAGCTGCTTTGTCCTGTGCCATCTCTTATTGGATTAATGTACTAATTTTGGCAATCTATATTAAGTTTTCTCCAAAGTGTGAGAAAACATGGATGGGGTTCTCTAAAGAAGGTGTGAAAAATCTTTTCGGGTTTCTGTCGTTAGGTGTACCTGCAGCACTTATGGTCTGGTATGCGAGAATATTGTATCTCAAGTAATAGTAATTTACACGAGCAACTTTATCTTTCCCTTTCCTAACAATTCTAGTGTGTTTTCCTTGATAGCTTGGAAAGTTGGTCGTACGAGTTTTTGGTTCTCATGTCGGGGCTTCTTCCTAATCCAAAGCTAGAGGCCTCAATGATGTCAATTAGGTATTTCTCCCTATTATCCTCTGCAAACTTGGTATCTTGAAATACAATTCTACAGAATGGGACTCATTCCTTGCTTCTTATAATGCCATTTTTCAGCCTGACAACGAGTTCATTGATCTTCAGAATCCCCTTTGGTTTTGGCAGTGCAGTAAGGTATGTTCAAGATAATGCAAGAACATGTCACATAATAATACTAGGAACATATTAAAAAAACTAGGAAATGTTTTCTACTGAATAGCATGACTAGTTTGTTTCTAACTTGTGTTTTGGAACCAAAGTACGAGGGTTTCAAATGAACTAGGTGCAGGGAAACCCGTTGCTGCACGGCTTGCAGCACATGTTGTCATATTTCTAGCTGTTGTGGAGAGCCTGACAGTGAGCTTAGTTTTAATCATGGTACGTGATGTATGGGGATATTTGTACACCAATGAACCGGAAGTTATTAGTTACACAGCTTCTGTTATGCCAGTGATCGCCTTATCCAACTTCATGGATGGAATCCAGGGCGTACTCTCAGGTTAGAATTAGAATTTCCTCAGATTTATTCATGAGTTTACCGCTCCTCCTAAATAATTCACAAAATATGAAGATTGTAAATGACTTGTTTTGGGTTGCAAAAGGTATTGCAAGAGGGTGTGGGTGGCAGAAGATGGGTGCTTTTGTAAATTTTGGAGCTTACTACCTTGTTGGCCTGCCATGCGCAATCATCTTAACATTTGTATTTCATTTTGGAGGAAAGGTAAAATAACAATCAATTGTATCGTCCAAGTGATTTAACGTATCAATGGTATTACTAAATAGCTGGACCCTTTTCCGCCCGCAGGGACTGTGGATGGGAATAATAGGAGGGAGTTGCATTCAAGCGTTGGTGCTTTTAGCTGTTACAATGCGCACAAACTGGGGGCAACAAGTAAATATATACTCCCTCCGTCCCTAAATGAATGTCGAAAAAAGGATCAAGAGCAAATTTGAAACATTTTTCGACATTCATTTAGGGACAGAGGGAGTATTTAAGAAGCCTCTCTACTTAATTTATTTGATGTGGCAACTAACAAAATTTTCTATATTCAATCATTCTCGGTACTTATTTCTCTCTTTCTGAATTTGTCAGGCAAAGAATGCACGAAGCAGAGTTTATGCTTCCAGCATACCTACACAGTTGATCGCGTAATATTTCTTGCAGCGATGACCTATCAAGGAGTACCTGTAGCTATACGGATGATTGATTTGGCAGGCTTGAATTGGTGGCATTAGCGTCTTTGGACGCTGAGCATAATAATGAAGAGCCTCTATGTATGTTTTACTTAATCAACTACTCATTTGATATTGAAACAAGGGACACCCAAAATGAATTTTTTTTATAACTTAAGATGATGGGGTGGAGGGAGTACTTATTTTAAACAAGGGACGACTCGTGGGGTTAAATAAACGTGTGTTGATTTATATAAGTGCAGCTAATATTGATACTACTGGTACAAGATCGAGAGCCTAGTTCTTGGCATTTCAAGAATCTAGAGATCTAATAGACGAGGTTAATTGTTGAGATATTGACATATCTTGTCAATATTTTTTCCTTTCCTTATAAATATTGTTTCCTTACGTAAGTTGTGTATTTTAGAAAGTCTTCTTTTTTAAGTATGAAAGTAGAATATGTAGCTATTATAAAATTCTAGTCAAAGTAGAATTATGGCAAGTATAAATAAATTCTCATAATACATTTTAGAGAGAGAAAATAGGAGAGAGTGAACTTACATTGTTAATGGTGGGATGGTGTATATATAGCCAAGTAGTGAATTCACATATGGGCTTGGGCCTGAAACACATTTGTTGGGCCTGTTCGGTGTAATTGGGTCTAATATTTTTCTATATGCACATCATCTGTTCCCGACAAATCGCTTCAATTCGCAATGTTATAAGGTTGAAATGAGAGAAATCCGCATGTGTTTGGATACAGGTGCTTTACGAGACCAAACGGTGTCGTGACCGTACGAGACTGTCTTCTGAAGTTTAGGAACAAGTCAATTTAAGGCCACCGACCGCTGTCCTTGTTTGAATTCACTTTCTTAATTCTAATTCACGCACCTACTTTTTAACAATAATAATTAACCATGCTTCAACTGAATCTGGACTCTCCAATCCTGACTCCTCAATCAACGGCTAGCTGCCATGTAACGCAACCATGTATCGACCCAAGGTCCAGGATAGTCCATTCATAATAAATGTTGTAATTGACTTTTCAATATAATGATCTGTATATACCACAAGTGACGAAGTCACTTGAGGCTTATGGGGTCATCCGATTCCCTAATTTTGGATTTATGTCTTTTTTTTTACCACTAAAAAAATAAATTAAACAAAAATAGTTATTGATTGCATTTGGATGGCTGAAACAATGTATGTAATCATTTATGGTACCGAGAATTAAAGTAAATAAATAAGATTAGCAACCACCTTGTTTGACAACCTGGTCACATGGGCTACCCAAATTATATGCCTCATTCATATACCAGAATCAAATCCCCATTTTTCAAACCAACCTTTCTCTTCTCTTCTCTTCTCTTCTCTCCTGTCATTTGAAGTCTGAAATATTAAGATGAAATTGTCATCAGCTACATCTCCCACCACCACAACTTCATGCTTCTTCTTCTCATTATGTTGTATCCTCATTTCTTTCACTGATGTCGCCAGCTGGTCATCCTTTGTTCCCCTTCTTCTTTGTGCCTTTGCCGTTGCGGGTTTATTCGTTGTTGCAGTCAGGGCAACCATAGTGACATGGATCACGGTGCTCGTGATCCTGGCTTGTGCAGGGAAACGCCGCCGTGTTCTTGTTATCCAAGGAAGGAAGATCACCGAGGACGTGGCGATGTATTTGTTCCTGCAGGTTGTGGTAAAGGATAAATATCTTGTTGCTGTCGCATGTGTAACGCTCGTGACCTCAATGGCCCTGGCTTGTTTAAGTTAGTCACCATATATATTTTGTATTTCTTAGGGCAAAGTGTCAATATTTTCTTTCTTTTTTTGAATTTTCCTCCTTAAAATGCGCCCTATAAGCTTTCTCGAACAATTTTATATCCGCAGAGAGCTAGATAGGTGCATGTACAAACTGAAAATGAATTATTACTAATATTTATCTATGCTGTATATTCATTTCTGATGATGCCAAAATCGTCAAATCAGCCCAAATCCAAGCGTCGAATGCTCCGGCGATTGCAAGGCCTGAAAATAAGAGAAAACACGTAAACTAAGCCGGGGCGGATCCGGCTAAAGGCCCTCCGGCGTGAGAGTAAGTTCACGGTTTGATATTAGAGAAATCAAATTGACAGAGTTTCTCCAATGTAAAAAGTAACGTACCGAATAATGAGCCATGGGGCTTGTATTTATAAGAATGGATAGGTAGAATCCATGTTGGAATGAACTTGTAAATAGATAAGATATAATCTTGAGAGAATTATATCTGTTAAGGAGTCATTGTTTGACTTGAATTGCTATTGGTAACTGTAATCCTGATTGGGTTACAACTGCATAATCCTTGTTGAATAAGGATTGTAACTGCTAGCCGGAACGCCGAGGAAGACAAATGATTTTCCTCGGCCTTGGGCAAATTAGCCGAGGAAAATGACTTTGTTTCCTCGTCATTTGGTAAATGGCCGACATGAAAATATGCCGGGGAGAATACTTTTGTTTCCTCGGTAATTGGTGACATGACGAGCAAAGGACTTTTCTCTCCTCGGTAATTGGGACAGGCCGGCCCTAGAATGTCGACATAAGACCAAGGTAAATGTTCCTCGGCATACGAGGAAGATAATGCTCGGCCCTAACACTTGATGAATATATAATATCCATGGCCCAATATAGTTGGGCCCAGGTTGGCAAGCCCGTATGTTCGTAGCTCGGTTTATACGGATTCGGTGGCCCCAACTTTCTAGCTCGGCTTTGATGAATAGAAAGTTAGCTCGTCCTCGGCATATGGGATACGAACGGGTTTTACACGCGTCATTGGTGGGTATCTGACGGTTACTATTAAGGGCCCCGGTCTTGTCACGCCTTGAACCCGTCATTTCGCATTTAATTCTTGGGACTCGGACCTGGATCTTTGCTTTACCCACGGGTTGACCGGATTGGAGGGTATAAAAACTAAAACCCCTTTCATTTTACTCTTTACAAACCCCAAGTTTTTGAGAGCATAGGCGAAAGAGATCTCCGGCGAATCACGGCAATCTTGAGCCAGGTTCCGGCGAGCTTGATTTTCGGCAAAGTTGCTTTACGCATTGATTCCATTCATTCTTGCAAACTCGGGTATGAAATTTCTCCTTTTCTCACAACTTCCTTTCATGCTCCAGCGTTTTCTAGGGTTTAGGAGTGATTTTGTCCATGCGTGAACCGCCATTGTTGAAGGTTGAAGCTTTTCTTGATAAAAACTTTAAAAATTTCGGTTCTTTAATTCTCTTTGCATTTTATATGAAATTTCTAGAATATTGAATGAACTCCCCTTCATTTTTGATTCCCTTAGAAATGGCTCGATCTTGGGACCATTCTCCCGATTCCGCTATGGATATCATCTTGGAAATTTGAGGGTCTATCGTAGAGAGAGGGTCCATGGATGATGCTTTGAACTTGGATGATATAAGCAAGCGGTTGAGGGGTTACGGCCGCTCCCGTTTATTCATTCAATACCCGGACTCCACAAGAATAGATAGGATTGAGTGCCGGTTCTCCCAACATCATAGTGTTTGAGGATAGGGCTCAAATGGTGGAGCACATCGAACTGTTCTACCCGGCCTCCCATCGCGAAATGCGTGAGCGTACGAGAGGTACGGCCCCCTCCTCGGCCTTATGAAATGACGAGGAAGGAGATCTTCCTTCCTCGGCCTTATGGAATGACGAGGAGGGGAATCTTCCTTCCCCGTCATTTAATCGGCCATTGACGAGGTAAATAATTTGGTCTCCTCGTCTTTATGCGAGATATGACGGGAAGAGAAGGAGAGCCCTCCTCGTCTACTCGGATAGTTGACGCCTTCGTTGAAGGTGCACAAGGCGATGCCCGCCTCGTCAGAAGAAGAGGCCGAGGAGCGAGGTAGCCGAGGAAAGCAAGTGGAGAGGGCACCAAAGCACAGGGATCCCATGATTGAGAAATTGTACTCCAAGTACAAGGTGAACCGGGATGAGTACAAGTTAACTTATATGGGCAAGATTGAGCCGAAGACGGAGAAGGAGGAGACGAACTTCTACTACAACCAAGATTATGTCCACTTCTATTATAAACGGTTCAACAGGGGCTTCGTCTTCCTCTGGACCCCTTCATCTGCGAATTTTTGGACGATGTAAAGGCGGTACCCGGCCATGCTAGGAGCTAATGGCACTAGGGTCTTGGTTAGCTTCATCATCCTCTGTAGTAGTTTAGGCTATGAGCCGAGCCATGGGAGCCTTCCGTCATTTCTACATTATCCAAGTCATCGAGGAACAATGGTGGTAGTAATTAGGAGTGCCAATAGGAAACCAAAATTGCTCCTCCCATGTCTAGTAAAGTTCAGGTGGGATCATCATGTCATCCGAGTTGAGAGCCGCCAAGGTTGGGAGTTCCGGTCTCCTTGTGGTGACCCAACATCTACCTTTGTCCAACAATATGAGTGGACTAAAGCTTTGATCAAACGCCTAGAAGAGTTTGCCGGGGTAGGGGTCTGGGTGGAAGCAAGTTGAATCCTCGGATCATTTCTATATCCGGGCGGGATTGATGCGGGGAACGAGGACGGGGTAGCTCCCCTTGTAAATGTTAAAAGAGGTCGTCGCTTCAATGATTGGACGGTACATCCAGGCTTCGTATTTCACGAGGACCGTATTAGGTGCCACGATGAGCGTCCGCGACGAATGTATTGGAGCACCTAACATTGTCGGACGTAAACTTTTATCTTACACTTGTAATTTTTGCATATTATTTTGCTCGTACTTGACACAGGATCTTCTTGCTCGTACTTGACCATTTCTTCCTTGTCTTTACAGATTTGACTACAGGAAGAAGCCACCCTTGCAATGGAGAGACTAAGTCCTCGGGAGCCGATCGGGCGAAGAGAAAGGCGAGCAAGAAGTACGCTGCGGTGGAGAGGAAGGACGAGGCCAATGCTCGTAACTTGGTGCTCGATGTCCGGGGTGATAAGCCCCTACCCCTTAAAGTGCATCGGGAGATTAATTCCGAGGACGCGGCATCCGAGGATCAAGTTGAACCCATACTTGGTGACATGGGCGACCTTTCTACCGGGTGCCGAGGAGGCGGGAGCCGAGGAAAGCCGCCTCGTTGCTCGGAGATCCGGCTCCAAAAGAGCCCAAGCTTCGAGTGCCGAGGAGCTGTAACTAAGAAGGCTAATGTTGGTGGGGCTCCCCACGTTGAGGCTCCCGTGTTGATGCTCCTCCTCCTCCTTTAACCATCCAAAACATTGAGACTATTGAGCGGTAGACGAGGCGCCAAAAGCATGGCCATCAACGTTCCTCGGCTCAAAGGAATTCCTCTACAAGCTAGGACGGGGCCCTTAGTGCGATTGGGCGAGCCCCGGTTCGAGAGATCTATGGACGAGGATGCCTATGATGGTCTTGTCCGGGAGGCTCCAGCGATGATACCTTGCTTTGCCGCGAGGCTCTTAATTGCCGAGGTGAATATCCTTTCCTTGCTCGTTGATCATTGATTTTGAGAGATGCATACTTAATATGATATTGAACTTTTCTTTCGGTTGGCTTGTCACGGCGTATGAAAATGTTTTGGCCAAGAAGACCGGACGCATGAATGAGGCCAAGGCGGCCACGGCCAAAGCGAATGCGAGAAGTCTTCCTTGGTTAAACTTCTTAAAGCCAAAGATGTCGAGCTTGAGGTAGCCAAGGCGAAGGTGGAAGGCGAGGTGAAGAGGGCCGAGGAAGGCAAGGCCAAGGCCGAGGAAGAAAACCAAGGCCGACGAGCTTCTCAGGCTTAAAGGAGAGGAGGCGACCAAAGCTCTTACGGATAAGGCCGAGCTTCGAGGCTAAGGCCGAGGAAGGCTGAGGCCAAATACCAAGGGTGGAGGTGCCCTTCCCCAAAGAAAACGAGGCGTAGCGCGCTTCAAGGAGAGCCGGCATTGAAGGATCTTTGTGGTAGCTAGCTCGGCATTCCGGGACGCCGTGGACGAGCGAAACGGCTACTATGTTCGAAGATGGATACCTTCGTCTTGCCGGGAGCATTTTGGCTGATCCCTCCACCGGCCTTGACATCAACAAAATAGCCGTGCGATATGCGGGACCGGTATAGTGAGGAAGTTAGGGCCCTTCATCACTTAGTCCCCTTCTCTGCAAGCAACTTGGAATTGATAGCGACGAGGATGCTCGAAGCATGCGGGGAAGTGTGGAGGCGCCGGCCACTGTAGTCCGGCAACATTAAAGACTTAGTGGAGGCCATCCGGGACGAGGAAGAGCACGAGGCCATGGAAACCGAGGAAGGAAGAGGGGCCGAGAAGCGATGCTCTTATCAATCAAACGGACCTTCCTCCTCCTGGCTCCATTACTCAAGATTGGCTTTAAAAGCCTTTTGATGATGCCCAACAATCTTAGAATAGCTTTTTCTTGTTATGCTTTTTGTAATAGATGATAGGATATGTAATTTCATTTGAATATCAATGAAAAAATCCTTTGCTATGATTCTTGTTATTTCAATAACTTGCTCGTATCCTTGCATGCTAGGCAGAGGCACTGGACTTGAGAAGGTGGGATCCAAAGAAGGTCCCTTATTGCTTACATATTGAACAAGTGGTTTGGCCGAGGAAGTTTCCTCGGCTTTAACTATGCTCGTACGTCATTTAGGCCGAGGAAGTTTTCCTTGGCTTTGAATATGACTTGTGATCTGAACCAAGGTGGACCCTTGGTGGGATGTATGGTAAGCCGTTGGGCGAGGATGACCCTTGGTATTGGGCATCGTGTAAGCCGTCGAGGCGAGGAGGACCACTTGGTCTTGGCTGTTAGTAAGCCATCAGGCCAAGGAAGACCCTTGGTCTTGGCTTTGTGGTAAGCCATCAGGCCAAGGAGGACCCTTGGTCTTGGCTTCGTGGTAAGCCATCAGGCCAAGGAGGACCCTTGGTCTTGGCTGCTAGTAAGCCATCAGGCCAAGGAAGACCCTTGGTCTTGGCTTCGTGGTAAGCCATCGAGGCGAGGAAGATCCTTGGTCTTGACTTTGTGGTAAGCCATCAGGCCAAGGAGGACCCTTGGTCTTGGCTTCGTGGTAAGCCATCAGGCCAAGGAGGACCCTTGGTCTTGGCTGGTGTGTTTGAGAGAGTTGGAGATAATGTCCTCATCTTCCGGAGTTGGTGTAGATAGTTGATGGTGGTTTTGCATATTGGAAGAAACTGCTTTCGTAGAACTGAAATGCGATTACATAGAACTGCAATCCTATCAACTAAAAAGACAAAGAAAACAAAAGACCGAAAATAAAAGACCGAAAACAAAGAGCTAATCTATTGCAAAATAAACTAGACTAGTGATAATATTTTCTAAGGTTGTCGGAGTGCCATGGATGCTTGAGATCCTTCCCCTCCTTGGTCCTTAATCTGTAGGTCCCTTCTCGAATGACTTGAGTGATGATATAGGGACCTTCCCAATTTGGGGAGAGCTTGTTACATTACGCCTTCCGACCAGTAGCTTCGATCTTTCTAAGTACCCAATCGCCAACTTGGAATACTCTTTTGATGACCCTCTTGTCGTGATATGCCTTGGTCCTTTGTTTGTAATTTACCATCCTCATCTGCGCAGCTAGTCGTTTTTCATCTATCAGGTCCAGGTCTAGGAGCCTATTGACCTTGTTGACTTGCTCATCATAATGGGAGTTCCTTACTGTAGGGATGGCCATCTCTGCTGGTGCCATAGCCTCGAACCGAAGGTTAGTGCGAATGGGGTTTCCCGGTTGGCCCCGGGTGGTTGTGCGAACGACCCATAAAGCTAGGGAAGTTCGTCCAACCATCTACCCTCGCGTCCTTCTAGATTCTTGGTAAGGGCGGTTAGGACCGGTTTGTTGGCGGCTTACGCTTGGCCGTTGCCTTGGGGTACGCTGGCGAAGATTTTGCATGGCGTACTTTGACTCTCCCCGATTCATTTGTAAATGCCGTGGAGAATTGGAGTCCATGGTCGAAACAATTGTATGTGGAAGGCGAAATCTGCACCGAGATGTTGTCATGGACAAAGTTGATCGCGTTCTCTTAGTTATCTTGGCAATGCCTTGGCTTCTATCCACTTGGAGAAGTAATCAACGGCTACTATCACGTACTTGCAATTACCACGGGCGGGTGGGAAGGGTCCAATGAGGTCGATCCCCACATATCAAATGGCCACGTAGGTATTACGAGTGTTTGCTCATTGCGAGGTAGTCTTGGAATGTCGAGAGAACCTTTGGCATTTGTCACATTTTTCGAACATAGGCGTGCGCGTCTTCCACTTAGGTTTGGCCGGTAGTAACCTAGTGATATGATTTTGTCGGCTAAGGTTACGGCCCCAGGGTGTCCGCCGCAAACACCTTCATGTACTTACGCCGGGAGGTTCTCGGTTTCCTTGGGATAGACACACCTTAGCGGGGGCTTCGTGAAAGATCTTCGGTAGAGGACTCCGTTCATCACTACGAATCTTGGAGACCTCTTCTTGATAAGCTTGGCTCGAGCATCATCTTACGGGAGTTTCTCCTTCTCAATGTATTCGATGTAGTCATCGATCCGGCATCTCTCTTCCTCGTCCGGAAGCATGACTTGTAATCTTTCATACGCGGGTTCCTCGGCATAAACGACATATGGGTTGGTCTCAGAAGGAGACACGTCCATGGTGGCTAGTTTGGAGAGAACGTCTGCGACTTGGTTGTCTTCCCTTCCTATACGCTTGAGCTCGAAAAATTCCATTTTCTTCGTCATATCTAGGACCGAGTCTCTATATTTGGCAAGGGTGACATCTTGAGTGTTATATTCTCCTTTCACTTGTTTGACAACAAGTTGGGAGTCACAGAGAAGCGGCCACCTTAGTTGCTCCATAGAAGGAGGCCAACTCAATGCCAAATATGAGAGCCTCGTATTCGGCTTGGTTGTTAGAGGCGGGGAACTGAAGCGGATGGCATCTTGTATAGTATATTCTCCTTCCGGGCTTGCTAGTACTACTCCCGCTCCGCTTATTTCCTTGGTAGCCGATCCGTCCGTATACGGGATCCAGCAGGTTGGATGGGAGTTGAATGGGAGAGTCTTTTCCTCAGGCGCATTTTGCTTCGGGAGGTGGGGAGATGCTCACCCATAAAGGCGATCTCGACCATGAAGTCAACCAAAGGCGTGCTAGGAGGGTCTTCCTTGGTTGGTAAGTGATATCAAACTCCGTTAGAGCGATTGACCAATTAAGGAGACGTCTGAGCCGTCCAACTTGTGAAGGATTTTCTTCAATGGTTCATTGGTGTAGACGGTGATAGGGTGTGCAGAAAAATATGCACGCAGCTTCCTTGAAGCAATGACTAGGGCATATGCTATCTTCTCCACATTGAAATATCTGCTTTCCACATCGGACAGGGCCTTTGAGATATAGTAGACGGGCTTCTGAATTCCTTCATCCTTTCGAACCAAGACAGTGCGACGGCATGATCGATGGCGGCTAGGAAGACATATAGCATCTCACCGGTAGTCGGATGCTAAGCAAGGGAGGGGAACCTAAGTACTCCTTCAAGCGGAGGAACGCTTAGAGCATTCGGGAGTCCAGAGAAGCTCTTGGTACCCTTTAATACTTTGAAGAAAGGCAGTGACTTTTCGGCAGACTTGGCGATGAATCTTCCAAGGGCTGCAATTCTTCCATTAAGTCTTTGGACCTCCTTGATGGTGGTAGGTTCCTTCATGTCAATGAGCGCCTTGATCTTTTAAGGTTTGCTTCAATCCCCCTTTCGGAAACCATGAAGCCCAGAAATTTCCCTGCAGTAACTCCGAACACGCACTTGCTTGGATTCGGCTTCATGTTGTTGGCTCGGAGGTTGTGAATGGTCTCTTCTAGGTCGGGAACGTGGTGCCTTCCTTGGTCTTTATGACCATGTCATCAATATAAGCCTCCATGTTTCTACCTATCTGACTTGCAAAAACTTGATTTACCATCCGTTGGTAAGTGGCACCTGCATTCTTGAGCCCAAAAGGCATCATGATGTAGCGAGAAATTCCCAGGTGTTTGGAAGGCGATCTTCTCGATGTCTTCTTTCGCCATTTTTATCGATGATAGCACGAGTAGGCATCTAAGAAGCCGAGAGTTTGGTGTCCAGAAATGGAGTCCACTAACTTGTCGATTGCGGGGAGAGGATAGGCTGTCCTTGGGGGCGAGGCTTTGTTTAGATCGGTAAAATCTATGCACATGCGCCATTTCCCATTTTGCTTCTTCACCATAACAACATTAGCCAACCAAACGGGGTACTTGACTTAATTATTCCGTGAGTAACTTCTGCACCTCTTCTTTTATAGCTTCCTCCTTGTCCTTTGCAAAATTTCTCCTCGTCTGGGAGATGGTCTTCGCTAGAGGATCAACTTCTAAGCGGTGGAGGGCTACTTCTTCATTGATTCCCCTCATGTCTTCGACTCTCCAAGCAAAGACGTCGAGACTGTTTTTCAAGAGGGATATGATTCTTTCTTTCTCTTCCTGTGATAGCTGGCCTCCTAGCTTGATTTTTTGTTCGGGATGGTCAGGATTAATGACTACCTCTTCTAGCTCATCTACTGGCTTCATTTCTGGTCCGTCTCGAAATTCCAGGGATTCGATGATGATCTCTCTGATTCTCCTCCCTTCATTGTCGTTCACATTGAGGCCTTCTTCCTCCATAAGTTTATCGATGTCTGGAAGATCGTTCTTCCCCGAGTCATGGTTGGCCCCCGAGTTCTGGTCATTGACGAGAATGGGGTCTTCCTCGGAGATGGGTAGAACTATGCCTTGGTCATCCGCAGTTTCTAGGACCATAGGCTCTTCTTCCAGTGTGGGTAGAGTTACGTCTTGGTCATCCGCAATTTCTAGGACCATAGGTTCCTCTTCCTCACTTTCCCATACTTCACGGATATAGTTCATTCTAGAGCTAGTTTCCGTGGTCTTCTGAGATTTGGTGATCTTGATGTTCTCCTCGGGCGTATCTATCTCCACGCTTTTTGACTTTTTCCGGCTCTTGACAACATGTTCCAAGAAATCTTTGGGGGTTGCCCTCACGCATCCAATGCCAGCACGAGTGGGAAATTTAACTCGTTGGTGAGGAAGGGAGGCTACCATCCCAAGTTTGGCTTGACTTGGAATGCCGATGATTGCATGATAGTCACTAGTCAAATCCATGACTATAAAAGTGACAGTAGCTTTGGCTCGGAAGGGATGATCGCCGACTTCGAGTTCTAGTTCCACGGTTCCCTTCGCTCCAACCTTATGGTTGGTGAATCCTTCAAGCCTTCCATGATATGGCTCTAGCGCAGTGTCTTTCAACCCCATTTGTTGGAAGGCTGAATAGTACAAGATGTCACGGGAGGCCCCCGTGTCAACAAGAAGTCTTTCGGATTCCACATTGTCAATTCGACCCTTGATGACCAATGGCTGCTCACGAGCTGCTCGACTTCCCGCCAACTCATTCGGAGAAAAACTAATGACTTCTTCTGCTTTATGGATCCAAGCAGGGACATGGTATACTTTGCTTAGCTCGTGGATCTGATCCCTTAGCTTTCTGGTGGAGGTCACCTCTTCACGGATCACATGTAGTTTAGCCCTAGGAGGCCTTCTATCTTCATCCTCACTCTTGGAGTCATCTTCACTCTCCTCTTGCTTCCGCTTTCGCTTGCCATCTTTCTTCATGACATAACGGTCTAACTTTCCTCGTCAACCCATTGTTGGATTATCTTCTTAAGGGCCCAAAGAACCATCGGTGGTGTGCCGTTGTCCTTGTGAAAATCACGGTATTTGTTCTTGTTGCGGGGATACTTTGGGCTATCGGTCGGCGGACGAGGTGGAGGAAGGTTCACCATCCGCATGATTTCGGAGATGGGCTTTGTAAGAGGGGTGAACTCCGGCTTCTCGGTGCTTCGGTTTTATTCTTTCCTTTCTTGCCGTTCCCATTGTCATTACGCCGGGAGTTAGTTGCTTGAGGTTCCGTCTTGTCGGCACCCCTTTTCTTTGTCTTGTCCTCGGCCATGGAAATGGCATAAGCCACTTTGTATAATTCGGCCTTGGAGCTGGGTTCCCCAGTGAGAGTTCATAAATGAGGCCAGATTTTAACCCGAGTTGAAGCAAACTATGACCTCCCTATCGATAAGGCTTTCTTCGACTTGGTCCGCCATCTTTCTAACCTATTGTAGTAGCTAAGGGTGGTCTCTCCTTCCCTTGCTCAATGTTGGCCAAGTCGGTTAATCTCATCTTCCTCTTCCCAGTGTGGCAAAGTGATCTAAGAACATTCTCCTCATGCCCCTCCAAAGAATCGATGCAACCTTTCTTAAGCTCACGGAACCGGGTCAAAGTCAGTTCGGAAAAGGTGCTCGCGAAAGCTTTGCGAGCAAGTCATCGGCGGTGGTGAGGAGATTCATGGTTTGTTCAAAACTTTGCACATGGTCCTTGGCGTCGGTGGTTCCGTTATATTTCTCGAAATTTGGGAGCTTCGAGGTTAGGATGGGAGGTGTCTTTGCAGCTTATCCTCAAGGAAAACGGACGGGTGGCCCAATCATAATCATCGTCATTATATTTCTTTCCCCTCTCCATATCATCCGGCCTTTGCTTGACTCCCATTGCTTTGTTTCTATTTCCTTCTCACCGCTGAGCGAGTGCTTCGTTGGGAGCTTCGATCGACTTTTCTTTGGGGCGATCATTCACCCTACTATGCTTTTCTTCATGTCGGTGGCCATCACGTTTGGGAGGGGCCCTATCACGTCTTGGTTCCGTGTCTTGCGCGCCAAGTATCATCTGTAGGGCTCTGGGGTCCTCGGCCTAGCAAATTCCCGATGCCGAGGACGAGGAGAGTCCTCGACGAGGACGATGAGAATCGAATGACGAGGACGAGGAGAATGCGGCCGACGAGCTCGAGGAGACGCGGACGCCTAGGTGTCATGATGAGGCGAGCAGGTGATAGGCGTCTATTCAAGCCGAGTCTTGTTCTTAGGTCCTTGGAGTTCACTTCCTCTTCCCTAGGAGTTATTTGGCTTCTCGGGTCGACCACGGGCTCCTTATGCTTCTTGTTATGCCGAGGATGAGGAGAATCCACGGGAGGTGGCGGTGGTAGCTCGGCGGTCTTCGGGGAGGATCCCGATGCTCTCCTGTTCCTTTCTCAAAGGTGGGCCCATTGATGGTACAATGAAGGGAGCCATGGAATGATCCGGGGTCCATTTGCAACAGAGCAACTTGTGTCTCATACATCCTTTGCAAAGTCTCCATTTGTTTGTGTAACAAAGAGCGTCGGCCAACGGGTTGAGATCCTCCTGCTTGACCGGCGTCGGCATTCTTTGTTTTCTTCCTTCCTGCTTGCTTCCCACGAGTACGTGTAGGACGAGGAAGGTCATTGCCCTCTCCCTCGGCATTTGCCTGACCCCTGGAACGAAGAGTCATGGCAAGGGGAGGAATGGCATCGGCTTGAGGTAGAGGAGGAGGAGGAGGCAGTGGCTCCTCGGCTCCAGTGTTTCCCCCATTCACTTGGGTGGGATCCTCAGCTGTAACACTTGTGAATTGTCCGTCCATTATGAATCACAAACAGATTACTAAATGCAAAATTATCCAAAAATCACAATTTCCCCAGAACCGAATTTATGGCTAAAATTAGGATAAATTTTAACCAAAAACAAACAGTCAATTGCAATTTTTCTAACGCAAAAATTCAAGCCACCAATTTGCTTCAGACGTGAACTAGCAGTTTCCGGCCGAATTTAATGCAGTTTCCGGTGGAAGTTAACAAATTTCGACCGAATCAAGAACAGAGCCTGTCGGAGCAAAAATTTCCGATTGCGATCAAGAACAAATCCAACGGAAAATAGCTTCTCAGGCGAGATTTCCCAGGCCAAACAAAGGGTGTTTGAATCGATTTCCCGGCAATGGAACCAATTGATGATGCCAAAATCGTCAAATCAGCCCAAATCCAAGCGTCGAATGCTCCGGCGATTGCAAGGCCTGAAAATAAGAGAAAACACGTAAACTAAGCCGGGGCGGATCCGGCTAAAGGCCCTCCGGCGTGAGAGTAAGTTCACGGTTTGATATTAGAGAAATCAAATTGACAGAGTTTCTCCAATGTAAAAAGTAACGTACCGAATAATGAGCCATGGGGCTTGTATTTATAAGAATGGATAGGTAGAATCCATGTTGGAATGAACTTGTAAATAGATAAGATATAATCTTGAGAGAATTATATCTGTTAAGGAGTCATTGTTTGACTTGAATTGCTATTGGTAACTGTAATCCTGATTGGGTTACAACTGCATAATCCTTGTTGAATAAGGATTGTAACTGCTAGCCGGAACGCCGAGGAAGACAAATGATTTTCCTCGGCCTTGGGCAAATTAGCCGAGGAAAATGACTTTGTTTCCTCGTCATTTGGTAAATGGCCGACATGAAAATATGCCGGGGAGAATACTTTTGTTTCCTCGGTAATTGGTGACATGACGAGCAAAGGACTTTTCTCTCCTCGGTAATTGGGACAGGCCGGCCCTAGAATGTCGACATAAGACCAAGGTAAATGTTCCTCGGCATACGAGGAAGATAATGCTCGGCCCTAACACTTGATGAATATATAATATCCATGGCCCAATATAGTTGGGCCCAGGTTCGGGCAAGCCCATGTTCGTAGCTCGGTTTATACCGTTCAATTTCATATTTGTATAAGAAATAAATAAAGTAATATCCCATTCAATCTTAAGATAGTAATTTAAGTTTCATCGTAACCAAAACTTTATATATAAAAATTAAAAAAAAAAAATTACCCATGAAATATCGGATTTTTTTTTGTTAATGATTCACCTAGAAATTGTTGTAAATTAAATTAAGCACCACAGATTAAACAAAGATTTAATCAACAGTAGGGAATTTTATTGATCAAGTCAAGAACGTACCAATTAAGATGCCAATAGCAAAACCGAAAGCCAAGGAACAGGATCAGGAAAACAAACAGAAACAAGAAATCAAACGGTTAGAAAACTTATCGTGATTTGATCGAGTCGCCTTAGGAAGACTGTCCTAAGAGAAAATATTGCCCCCAATTGGTGCAACTCAGTACGGTGCAAATTTCTCCGAGGATAAAACGATCACGGACTACGTACCACAGAGCAGCACACAGGTAGGTAGTCACCGGCGGTCCTATCTCAATCGCCTTGAATCTCACGAACAAATCTCTACGAACGGGAGTAATCGATCAATGAATAAAAGCAAGAGAATTGTGTTTCTCTTCAATATTCATGTACCAAAAACGGCTGAGGGAAAAGAGTATTTATACTTGTGGTAAATATTAGGTTTTAGGTTTAATTAGGCCTAAAAACCTGCTCCAAATCGGCCCAGGAAAAGTCAAATCCCGTCACAAGCGCGGCCGCTCTAGCAAGGAGCGCGACCGCGCTAAGCTCCAGGAAAAAGTGGTGAAGCCTCGGCCCTTAAGCGCGGCCGCTCTTGGCACGAGCGCGGCCGCTCTCCCCCGCAGAGCTTCAGACGTGATTTTGTTCCCCTTTTGCCAATTCAGTTCAAGCCAAACACTTTCATGTCATAGCCTATGAACTTCATACCACAAATACAAAAATTCCAACAATCCCCCACAAGTTCATAGAAATATGACGTGTACAGATTGTCCATTGCCATGCTTTCAATAATGGTACCTTCCGGCTTGAACCACTACCTATGTTATCCAACGGAAACCTCCACAGGACCAGATGAACGGGTGTCTTGAATCTGATGCCTTTGGATGTAGAGGCCTTTGCTCGTAACAAACACGACAAAAGCTATGATAGGCCCTCTATCGAACACTTGATGCTTATAAGCCATACGTCCCGATCCTCTATCATGAATGCTTTCAAGGAATAACCCAAATTCCTCTAGTTGCGGCCAACAACAACACTCACTTAGCTGGGCATCTCAGAAGATTTACTGCTAACATCTTGTCTAAACGACTTGATCCCATTCAAAGTTCCAAACTTTTACTAAATTAGCAGCAATGAGCACCTCTAGGCTATTCAGGGGATAGACTCAGACATGTAACATGTCAATCTATTATTAGGTGCTCCGACTCACCACACAGCTTGTTATTACCACATTGAATCTCCTTTGTGGGATCTCCACTCAGGTAGATTGGGTTGCTACTGCGTTTGAATCAGACGGGGTTCAGTCCCATCCCCAACCTAGATTTTTGAACTAGAGCAAATTCTAGCCCTTTGGTTAAAGGATCAGCTGTGTTATCCTTGGTACCAACATAATCAACAGCTATCACCTTTCGAGACACAAGATCCCTTATAGATTTTAATCTAATTTGGATATGTCTCCTAGTTTTACAGTTGTACTTGACACTTTTCAGTTTCTCAATTGTGGCAGTGTTGTCACAATGTACAGAGATAACAGGCATGGGCTTACCGACTACGGGCAACTCGGACATAAGTCCTCGAAGCCATTCGGCTTCCAATCCGGTAGTATCAAGAGCAACTAATTCGGCCTCAAATGTAGACCTAGACAACGAGTTTGTTTGGTCGACCTCCAAGCGACCGCAGCCTCACTTTAAGGTGAAAACATACCCGTACAGCCATAACTCCCAGAGTTATAGGCAATCCAGCTTGCATCACTATATCCTTCAAGAACAGACGGATATCTCCCGTAATGCAGACCAAGGGAAATTGTTCCCTTCAAGTACTTGGGAACTCTATCAAGAGCTTCCCAATGTGCTTTACTTGGACATTGAGTATATCTAGCCAACCTAGTAACCGAGTAGGATATATCCGGTCTAGTACAATTGGCAAGATACATCAAACTTCCAATAATCTGAGAATATCTCAACTGAGCCATCGGTACTCCACTTTCATTCTTAGTAAGAGCAGATGAAGGGTCATATGGAGTCTTAGCCACTTTGCAATTCTTATAACCAAATTTCTCAATTACACTTTCAGTATAATGAGATTGCGATATGGTTATGCCACTAGTTGAACGAGTCAACTTAAGGCCAAGAATCACACTTGCTACTCCCATATCTTTCATCTCAAACTTACTTTTCAAGAATTCCTTAGTAGTACTAATTATCCTCATATCCGTTCCAAATAACAGAATATCATCGACATACAGACATAAGACAATACTACTATCACCAATACTCTTGCTATAAACACACTTATCAAACTCATTAGTAACAAAGCCAAACGATGAGATAATTTTATCAAATTTCTCATGCCATTGCTTAGGGGCTTGTTTAAGTCCATACAAGGACTTAACAAGTTTACAAACCTTTCTCTCATTGCCAGGGGCCTCAAAACCTTCAGGTTGATCCATATAAATTTCTTCCTCTAGATCGCCATGCAAGAAAGCGGTCTTAACATCCATCGATGGATAGGAAGATCATATACGAGAGGCCAATGCGATAAGCATTCGGATTGTAGTCATTCTAGCAACCGGCGAATAGGTATCGAAATAGTCTATTCCTTCCATTTGCTTGAATCCCTTAGCCACTAACCTAGCCTTAAACTTGTCAACGGTTCCATCCGGTTTCAGTTTCCTTTTAAAGACCCACTTACATCCTATCGTGCTACAACCAGGAGGGAGATCGACCAATTCCCATATCCCATTAGAGACAATAGAATCCATCTCACTCTTAACCGGCATCCTTCCACCGCTTGGCATCGAAGTAGCCATAGCAGCTTTGAAGGTTAGAGGATCACCCTCGACATTGTAAGTGATAAAATCATTTCCAAAGTCCTTGGTGGTCCTTGCCCTTTTACTCCTTCTTGGTTCAATCTCATCGTCGAATGAGTTGCACCGGAATCAACCCCCACATTTGTCGGCTCCTCTACTTGAGCGGGAATGGAATTAGTGGTCGGGTTAGATTCCTTAGGAAGTCCGATCCTTCATAGGAAACACATCCTCAAAAAATGTTGCATCACGTAACTCAACTATAGAATTCACATCTATACCGAAATTTCAGATTTTATAATGAGAAATCTCAATGCATAACTTGTTTCGAATAACCTATAAAGATAGCATCAACGGTTTTAGGTCCAAGCTTTTTCCTTTTATGTGCGAGTACAAGTACCTTTGCAAGGCACCCCCACACTTTTAAGTGTTTCAAGCTAACTTTGTCGACCTCTCCAAAGTTCAAACGGACTTTCCTTTCTATGTTTAGGAGGGACTCTATTCGAATATGGCAAGCCGTATTCAAAGCCTCTCCCCACATATATTTGGACGAGTCCGTAACTTATGAGTAAACTATTAATCATATCGGTAAGGGTTCTATTCTTACGTTCGCAACACCATTTGATTGAGGGTGTAGGGAGGAGTCTCTTCATGAACTATTCCGTTTTCTTGGCAATAATACATGAAGGGGTTAGACTCATATTCACCTCCTCTATCGAGATCTTAACCGTTTAAGTTTCTTGCCGGTTTGTGTTTCTGCTTCGTTCTTAAATATAATGAATTTATCTAATGCTTCATCTTTAGAATTAAGCAAGAACACATAACAGTATCTACTAGCATCATCAATAAAGGTGAGAAAGTATTTCTTTTTGTCTTTGGTCAACACACCATTAAATTCACAAATATCAGTATGAACTAAATCTAGAATTTCAGAATTTCTCACAACAGACTTAAACGGACCTTTTGTAGATTTAGCTTCAACACATACATGACATTTAGAATTCTTATCAATAGCATGTTTAGGAATAATATCTAAGTTCATCATTCTTTTCACAGAATCATAGTTAATATGTCCTAGACGACCATGCCAAACATTTGAAGATTCAATGGAGTAAGAAACAGGATAATCAATAGAACTAAAATTATTGTGCAAACACACATCAGTTTCAACTCTAATTTTAAATAAACCATCTGAGGAATAACCTTTCCCCACAAAACTACCAGAATCCAAAATTATAACCTTATTACACTTAAATGAAATCTCAAATCCTTCCCTAACTAGACTAGAACCACTAATAATGTTGCGACGAATATCGGGAACGTGATACACTCGTTGCAAGGAAAGAATGCGCCCATTAGGAAACTTCGAGGTCCACGCGTCCAATTCCAAGCACCTTTGCAGCACTAGAGTTTCCCATCGTCAGCGATCTACCACGGTCGAGCCGGTAAGACACAAATAGCAATTTATCGGCACAAACGTGCACATTTGCCCCGGTGTCAACTAGCCACTCGTTGGGTTCATAGACGATAAAGAGTTCGGGACAAGAAGTTACATACTTTGTAACATTGCAGGTCGGAGCGTCAACTCCGGGTGCGTCGAGTCGGGATCGGGATAATCCTTCGGACCCAACACCATGTTGATAGCGGGATGGTCATCGGCAGAGGCTTGTGGTCCTTTTCCTTTCTTGGACGGGCGAGTCCCTAGAAAAGTGTCCACCTTCTCCGCAATTCTAGCAGTTCTGTTTTGCTTTTGGCTTCCTAAAGTTATTTTTCTTAACTTTAAGTTTATCATGGTTTTCTTTATCCTTAGAAGTTTTCACACCTTTTCCTTTAAACTTGCTTTTACCGGTTATCATATTAGCAGCAGCCTCCACAGGTACGCTAGGTTGGTTACCATTATGCACCTCCTGAATCGCAATTGCATTCATCAATTCATTGAGTGTCAAGTTTCAGACGATGCTTGAGGGTCATACCGAATTCCCCCCAAGATCGAGGAAACTTCTCAATGATAGCCATGACAACGAACTTATCAGGAAGTCCCATGTCAGCATCCTTGAGTGACTGCAAAATGATTTGGAGTTCGTGCACTTGGTCGGTAACCGACTTTTCCTCACTCATGTGATAATTCAGGAACTTTCCCACTTGGTACTTTTCCACACCGGAATCATCGGTGCTGTACTTCGTGGAAAGCGTTTCCCACAGTGACGCAGCAGTGAGAGGAGCAGAGCAATAAACATCAAAGAGTGCATTCGACAAAGCTGACAGAATGCATCCTCGAACAACATCATCCTGCTCCTTCCACAGTTTAACAGCAGCCACATTAACTGGATCATCACCATTCAGAGCGGGACATTTAGATGTCAGCATACCAGACATACCCTTAATTGATAGCCAGATCTTCATGCGTTCAGACCAACGCTTGAAGTTCTTACCACCAAACTTCTCCGGAAGATCGGAGGTGTCAACTAGGGACTTAAAGGGAGAGCTAGAGGAACCACCAGACATGATCAAATAAAATATTATTTTCTCTTAGACTGTTGTAAATTAAATTAAGCACCACAGATTAAACAAAGATTTAATCAACAGTAGGGGATTTTATTGATCAAGTCAAGAACGTACCAATTAAGATGCCAATAGCAAAACCGAAAGCCAAGGAACAGGATCAGGAAAACAAACAGAAACAAGAAATCAAACGGTTAGAAAACTTATCGTGATTTGATCGAGTCGCCTTAGGAAGACTGTCCTAAGAGAAAATATTGCCCCCAATTGGTGCAACTCAGGTACAGGCAAATTTCTCCGAGGATAAAACGATCACGGACTACGTACCACAGAGCAGCACACAGGTAGGTAGTCACCGGCGGTCCTATCTCAATCGCCTTGAATCTCACGAACAAATCTCTACGAACGGGAGTAATCGATCAATGAATAAAAGCAAGAGAATTGTGTTTCTCTTCAATATTCATGTACCAAAAACGGCTGAGGGAAAAGAGTATTTATACTTGTGGTAAATATTAGGTTTTAGGTTTAATTAGGCCTAAAAATCTGCTCCAAATCGGCCCAGGAAAAGTCAAATCCCGTCACAAGCGCGGCCGCTCTAGCAAGGAGCGCGATCGCGCTAAGCTCCAGGAAAAAGTGGTGAAGCCTCGGCCTTTAAGCGCGGCCGCTCTTGGCACGAGCGCGGCCGCTCTCCCCCGCAGAGCTTCAGACGTGATTTTGTTCCCCTTTTGTCAATTCAGTTCAAGCCAAACACTTTCATGTCATAGCCTATAAACTTCATACCACAAATACAAAAATTCCAACAGAAATTAGTGAGTTGTGAGTGCTACTTTCTATTATTCCTTGATGAGTTGTGTTGGCTCAAAACAATGGAGTACTAAAGTTATGCTAAGCTCTAATGGCATCCTAATTCAAAAACCTTTTAATGAATTTAACATATTATTATGTCACATCAGCACTCTATTTATATATTTAAAAAAAAAAAATTTGTTCTCCACAACAACAAACCTCTAAAAAAACCAACAAACACCTAGATCATCCAGTAATGGGGTGTTATAGATTAACCGCATGTCTTAAGTTCGAATCCTGGAATGCATCAGTGTTGAAACTTTGTTGGGAGAGCTTTGTCGCCCTTATGATCCTACCAGGCTCGAAGTGGTAGCTCACTTACTACCATTTGAAAAAACAACAAACCCTCAAAGAGCTACTATATAACATGAAACAATTTCAATATTTTATCAATAAATAATATAAATTACGAGTAATATTAACAAAATATAATATTTTAATTTTAAAAAAATCTTAAAAACTATATATTGTATTACGATATTAATAAAAAAAATATTGAATTCAACAATATAATACAACAAACATATTGAAATAAGAAATGCTAAAACGATCCAACTTAATTTGCATTTTCATTTCCTCCAAAACGTTTTCAAATATGTTCAACCAAGTCAAATTGAAGTTTATTATTCACTGTGCACGATCATATATTTCTGCATGCCGTCGTAGTTGATCCCTGCACAACAGGTATAAGGTAAACTTGTCCATTTGCATCAGACCGAATAAAAATCACTTATTGCATTCCTTCCTTCTCCACAACCATACTATGCAATATAACCATGCGTGTATACATTATACTCCCTCCGTCCAATTACATACTTTACACTTTTTATTTTGGGAGTCCAAATACATACTTCACACTTTGTTTTTTTTACCTAAAATGAAAAGTTTTTATCACTATTCCCTCCACTCATTCTCTCTCCTACATTATTTTAATACTCACAACACCATTATAATTTACTATTCCCTCCACTCATTCTCTCTCCTATTTTATTTTCACACTCACAACACTTTCAATATAATATTTCCTCCTTAATTTACGTGAGAACAGTAACTGTGAACTATGTAATTGGACGGAGAGAGTATATTTCAACTGTTTTTTGCACCAAAAATGTGCGCCCAAACAATTGCCCAACGAGTTTGGAGAACTCCAAAAGCTCGCTAAATTTGATTAAACTTTTTCCCTTAGGATCCTCTAAATTTGATTTCTTTTGACTAGTGTTGCCCACTTAGGAATAGATGTTGGAAAATAGTGTGTTTTTGAAAGAAATTATGGATTATTCCCTAAAAGGTAATTTTGTCAAATTACTTAATTGTCTATGTGTTTGTGTTCTACTCCATGAGAACAAAAAATTAAATATTTATTTGTCCAAAATGATTATTGGATGAATAAGATATGAATACTCAAAGTAAGTGGGTTGAAAAGAAAGTTATCCCACATTACTAAGTAAAAGGAAAGTGGTGTTATTTCACATTGAAAATGAATTGAACTTGGTGCTAGTATAAAGTCTTGAACCACTACAAGAAACAGGCTTATTTACGGCGGATTTTAACCGCCGTATATAGAACGCGCCCCGCCATATGTGTTATTTACGGCGGACAATCCGCCGTATATATTGCACCATATAAAACATTGTCGTATATAGTATTTACAGCGGATATCCCGCCGTAAATACTATATACGGAGGAAATACAACCGCCGTATATAATTGAGAATAAATACGGCGGCTTATGGACCGCCGTATATAATTAAATACAAATACACCGTATGTATAACAGGCGTATTTGAGAAAGCTTTTTACGGCGGTGTATAACCGCCGTATATGATGAAAATTATATACGGCGGTGTATATCCGCCATACTCCCTCCGTCCCAATAGAAGCTGCCCGTTTTTTGCCTTACACGCAAATTAATAAAATGGGTGGGAAGAAAAAATGTTGTGAGTGTAATTTGAAAATAGGAGAGAGAATGAGTGGAGGGAATAGTAAATTATAATGGTGTTGTGAGTATTAAAATAATGTAGGAGAGAGAATAAGTGGAGGGAATAGTAAAAATTCCTTTGCCAAAAAAGGAAAGTAGAAGCTATTAACGGGACACCCAAAATGGCAAAATGGAAAGCTACTATTGGGACGGAGGGAGTATATAATAGACGAGTCGTCCAGTATAGCACGAGTCGTCCCATTTGCACCCCATCCAGATTCCCTCGTCCCCCTTTGGGGACGAGTCGTCCATTATGCTTAGATACGGCGGATGTAGGGTTCCGCCGTAAATAACTTATTATGAGACGAGTCGTCCACCAGGGCACGAGTCGTCCCATTTGCACTCCACCCAGATTCCCTCGTCCCCCTTTGGGCACGAGTCGTCTAATGCACTATTTACGGCGGATTTTTGAAACCGCCGTAAATAACTATATTTTTTTTTCAGCCAGCTCTATATAATTCACTTTTCCCAAAAATACACCCGCAAAAACCAAATTTAACTTGTACACACACAAATGCAACATGTATATAACTAAAAATACACCTGCAGATATTTATTGATATTTACGGCGGATATTATACACAGCCGTAAATATTGTGTACTATTTATGGCGGACGCGTGTCAACCGCCGAAAATAAGTAACTATTTACGACGGATACTAATATACCGCCGTATATAACTTCAATCTCATATACGTATATGCCAAATGTACGTATATAACATATTTATGACAGCTTGAGCCGCCGTATATAACAAATATATACGGCGGTTGTGTATACAGCCGTATATATTATTTATATACAGCGGTCGCGTATCATCCGTCGTATATATTTGTTATATACGGCGGACGCGTATCACCCGCCGTAAATGAGTGCCGTAAATAACCAACTTTCTTGTAGTGAACATTATAGTAGTGTTCAAGATTATGTAGCATAAAGGCTCTCTCTCGCGCACATGTGCGCAGGAGGGTGCAAATCAAGTTCCAATTTGGCTTGCGAGGTGCGTACTCGTACATGTGCGCGTCCTGCGAACACGAATGTAGCACCGAAATTGTCTACACAAACAAGCCCACCTTTTGTTAATAATTTTGATTTTGTAAATTAAAAATAAAGCCTTTGACTTTGACTGATATGCTCGACCGAGCAGTTCCTGCGCAAATCTGTAACTGTCGAGTATTAAATGGGAAAACTGAAACCGAAAATCATTATGATTAATATTTTCGGATTTATGATTGTTAATTTCGGAATAATGGTGTTTATTACCGAATTAAATCATATATTTTCAGTTGTGATCTTAGTTGAAGCAATATAAATTGTTGTTGACAACAACCAAGAAGAACACTAGAAAACAGAAGAGAAACAACACATAATTGGAAAACACTTGCTTCTAAAATCCTCCTCCATATTCCTCTTTGTGCATATTGTTATTTCTTCTTTGGCCTCCTAGCATCCATAATAATATCAAGAGGTGATTTAGTCCAAACATTCTTCAACTCGCCGGGATATTTAGGTGCAAAGTGTCCCCGATCCGCACGTTCTATCCTGGGAGACAAGTGTTCCAACAAAGTTCAAGCACACTCGGTGAGGGGATGAATATGTCTTAAGGAGAAAGTGATATTCATTGGGCTCGTGCATCAACATCAACAACTATCTTTTTGTATTTTTAGTTTATTAATTTTATGTATTTTACATTATTTTTATAATCTTTTCCTGAGCAAGTTTGTAACAATAGATATTATACGCTATATAATATTCCTTCGCATATTATGTGCCATTTACCGTGAATTGCACTTCTGAGGAGGATAATCCTTTCTGTACATTGATTCATTGAATAACGATCGATTGAATTTTTAACTATTTTTAAGGAATTGGACTAAGTGTCATTAATGGACCGAATCTGCAAACTAGGCTAAGATCAAATCTATAATACAATACACAAGGCAAATAACTGCCTCTTAGCCTGGATATAAAGAGGGGTTAGGATTCAAAGTTGGAGAGTTGATCCGACGGCTGAAAATCCTCCCACCCTTCTTCAACTTCAACCGTCCATAACCTCCCCATTACCGTTTCTCTGAAGGGTTTCTCTCTTGCGCTCTCTCTCTCTCTCTCTCTCCAGGTTAGTTCTCTCTTTACTGATTTGGGTTTTTGAATAGCTTTTATCAATGTTTAAGATAAGTTTAGATCTGGGCTGTTCTAATTCTCTTGAATTTTGATGGGTTTGTGTTCAATTCTTAGTAAGAGTTTAAGAACTTTTCTTTCGTGGGTCATGGAGTTTATTGCAAAAATTGGAGTTGATTGGGGTTTTGAAATGTTAGTTTCGTGAATTCTTTACTCATAAGTTCGAATTTGTGTTCTTTGTTTTTCTATGTAGAAGGGTTTTTCTTTTGCTATTTCAGGAACTGTGCTTTCTCATTTATGTGATTTAATTTTTGAATTTTGTTGTTATAAATGTATCTGATCTGCCATAATTTAACTGAAATGGGTTTTCGTCATTGTTTGGAATTAGAATTAGAATAAGAAATTTGCGTCCCAGTGAGAGTTTGAATTTTTGAATCTTTGGATGGTATCTTCAGATCCAGGTGGTTGTTATAGAAGAAATTTGTGTCCCAGTGTTTGTAAGGTTTTCTGAGATCATTCAGTTACAACAACCACAAGTTTAGGTAGTAGTTTTGTCAAACTTCAACTCCTACCATCTGTAGACACTTCAATTTGTTTGACCAAAATCGTGGCTGTGATATATCTTTGAAGTTGAAACTTCAGCATTCCCATTTTATAGTCAAATTGCATTGATCATTGCCAAGTCAACTATCCGACGGCTACTGAACGAAAGTGATACCCACATGGTGCCATTGCAGCAAGGGTTTTGACCTTCACCATGTCTACACGTTGGTTGTTGCAAGTTCCAGTTATACTGGTCCTTCCATCAATCATGCTAATGTAAGGTGCCTCTTTTCGTTTTGGCCTTTTGTTGCAAGAATTGAATTTGTTTCCTTCATTGACTTGCAATAATATACAAATCTTTAGTAAATTGGGTTCTCAAACCTCCCCATTTCAGTTTCAAGTTCCTACTTCAATTCCCATATTTCAACAGGTTTTAGAATAAAGTTTGTCAATTCAGTCACAAGCCAAAGCAAAAGACGGGTTCTCGGTGACGGAGGGTTTTTTACTATCGCGCATTATAGGCTTTCAATGGGATCTCAGTTGGGAATGGAATCTCAGTTGGGAGTGACGTGATTCTGATAAATGCAGGTGGTGCTTAAGGATATTATACACTCAGGTTGCTAGGTGCTCCTACAGAGGTACATCTCTTTCACTCTCTCTGTCACGACCCGATAGTAGGCACTATTTAATCACTTGTCGAGCACGAGGGGTCGGGTGATAATATTTTATTTTATGCCTCTTATGCTACTTGTTATATTTATTTGTTCATTTAATGTTTTGGATGAAGTATGTAGATTAGGATGGAAATGAATTAAATCCAAGGAGGGAAGATCTAAAGTGAATAAAAGGGAATTGGTGTAGTAAGTTAATAAAAATGGGAATTTTAATTAAAAGAGTTATTTAGGTTGTTAGTTAAAATTTTAAAGCCTTAGAAGGGCCTTAATGAAATAATGTTAAATTACCCTTTTAATTTAAGAAAAGAAAACTTATTTCTTACCTTTCTCTCTTCCTCAGTACTTCCTTCTTCTCCCAAAAGCAATTCCATGGAAGAACCCTTCAAACCCTAACCTCCCTTCTCAAATAATTCTAGCCACTTCAATACTTCTTTGTTTTCAAAACAAATTGTAGATTCGGGGTCCTGGCGGAGAGGGGATCATTTCAAGCTACTCAAATAAATATTTCATTTTTCATCATTTAGGTAAGTTGTTATGATTTCTTTGGTAAATTGTTCATACTTTGATGATTATTGATGGTGGTGTTGAAAGAAAATGAATTTTGAAAAGTTTAACTATGGTAGTTGATTTCAAAAGGGTTTTGGTAAATGTTGAGTTGATTTTTGGTATAATGAATTGTTAATATGAAAAGAATAATGGTTTAGAGGAATTTGGGTGTTAATGAACTTGTAATAATGATTGCATGGATAAACTAGTGAGAATTTGGTTCTAAAATTATGGGGGTGATGTTAGAATGGTTGGAGAATGAGTTAGAAAGGTTTGGTACTAATTTTGGTACATATTTGACCTGTTCTAGACTCCTGGAAAACAGAGTAAGTAATTAGAATTTGGGTGTTTGCTGTTATTGCTGCTGTTCAGTTGCCGAGGTCTGATTTCTGCCGTGGCACGAGTCGTGCCAAGGGGCACGAGTCGTGGTGAGGTCCCCAAGTCGTTCTGAGTAGAAGGGAAGAAAAAGGCACGAGTCGTGCCATAGGGCACGAGTCGTGCCCTGTACTGAAAATGCTGCCTCAACTTTACAAGGTTGGAGCAGTTTTTGAAACTGAAACCTATAGGGTATGCGGGTGAACCGGATGTGTTAAAGGCTGAACGATGGATTGAAGCTATGGAGAAAATCTTTGATGTATTGAGATGTAAAGATGAAGAACGAGTTAGATTTGCATCTTACAAGTTTTCAGGCATGGCGGAGCATTGGTGGAGAACCTTAAAAGCAAGTTGGGATGATGCTCATGTACCTTATACTTGGGAGAATTTCTTAAGAAAGTTTAAGGAGCACTTTATTCCGACGGTAGATCAAGACAAGAAAGAGATGGAATTTCTTAATCTGGAGCAGAATGTATTGACAGTTGCACAGTATGTGGCCAAGTATACGGAATTAGCAAGGTATTGCACTCATTTAGTGGCAACTGAAGAGAAGAAGGCTATGAGGTTCGTAAGAGGCTTGAAGACAGTGATCCGTACTCAATTAGTATCCCATAAATTTTAGAATTTTCAAGATGTCGTGGATCGTGCTTACCATGTGGAGCATGACATTGAAGAGCATAAGCGGAAAACGGAAGTAGGGGGTACAGGAAGGCAAGGAGGACAAAATAGATTTCAACCACCAGGTCGGGATAGTCGAGGAGGACAAGGGTCGACATCACAATTTAGAGGACAGCCACAAGGTCCATCTAATGTTCGAAGACAAGGTGCTACTCCGGGAAATGTACCAAAGAAAGTCTGTAGTTATTGTCAAAAGGAGGGGCATATCGAGGAAAACTGTTGGAAGAAGCAGGGTAAGTGTTTGAATTGCGGCCAGTTGGGACATTTTCAGAAGGATTGTCCGAAAGCAAAGAAACAACCATCCGGAAGTGGAGCCGGAACTTCTCAGGGGCAGAAACGAGATTCTTCGGGAAGGCCTAAGGTTCAGGGTCGGGTCTTTGCAGTGAATCAACAACAAGCGGCAGATTCCTCCAACGTCATCGGAGGTATTATTTCTATAGCAAATATGAGAGCACGTGCACTAATAGACCCCGGTTCATCTCATTCGTATGTGTCCATGCATTTTGCATCAAAATTATCTGTTTCTGCGGACTCTATGCCTTATGTGCTAGAAGTGTCAACTCCGATGGGAGAGTGTTTAGTAACTGATGAAGTGTTACGTGCCTGTGATGTGCATATTTGTGATCATGTATTACCTGCTGACTTGGTAGTGTTACCTATACATGATTTTGATGTCATTTTGGGTATGGATTGGCTAAGCAAATATCATGCTTTAGTCGATTGCCATAAGAAGATTGTTACCTTTTCAGTTCCTAGCATGCCTATGTTTGTGTTTGAGGCTATTCCTTCGGTTGGGAATATTCGTGTTATTTCTTACGTGAAAGCTAGGAAGTTGTTGCTTCGGGGTTGTACGGGGTTTTTGGCTAGTGTTCTAGATACTACTAAAATGTTGCCGGAACTTGGGGAGGTACCGGTAGTTAAAGAGTTTCCGGATGTGTTTTCTTCGGAGTGTGTGATGCCTCCTGATAGGGAGATAGAGTTTGGAATTGATTTGATTCCGGGAACAACTCCAATATCCAAGGCACCGTATAGAATGGCTCCAGCTGAATTAAAAGAGTTAAAGGCTCAATTGCAGGAGTTGCTTGATCGGGGATTCATCCGACCGAGTGTCTCGCCGTGGGGAGCTCCGGTATTGTTTGTTAGAAAGAAAGATGGGTCGTTGAGGATTTGTATTGATTATCGACAGTTGAATCAAGTGACGGTAAAGAACAAATATCCTTTACCTCATATTGATGACCTATTTGATCAGTTGCAAGGTGCGACCGTCTTTTCTAAGCTTGATTTGCGAAGTGGGTATCATCAGTTGAAAGTTCGTTCCGAGGATGTTTCCAAGACAGCTTTTCGTACTCGGTATGGTCATTTTGAATTCCTTGTAATGCCTTTTGGTTTAACGAATGCTCCAGCTGTTTTCATGGACTTGATGAATCGAGTTTTTAAGCCTTATCTCGATACATTTGTGGTGGTGTTTATCGACGATATTCTCGTTTATTCTAAGTCTCGGGAGGAACATGAACAACACTTGAGAATGGTTTTGGCGGTACTCCGGGAGAAGCAGTTATTTGCTAAATTTAGTAAGTGTGCTTTTTGGCTTGAAGAGGTGTCGTTACTGGGTCATGTGGTTTCAAAAGGGGGAATTTCAGTTGATCCTTCTAAGATTGAAGCCGTGACTAGTTGGAAAAGGCCGGAATCAGTTACCGAGATTCGGAGTTTTCTAGGGTTGGCCGGTTACTATAGGAGATTCATAAAAGGGTTCTCGAAGATTGCTACTCCATTGACTCAGTTGACTCGGAAGAATATACCGTTTGTATGGAATGAAAAGTGTCAAAAGGGTTTTGAGGAGTTGAAGAAGAGATTAACCTCCGCACCTGTCCTGGTATTGCCAAATGGAAATGATGGATTGGTTATTTACTGTGACGCTTCGAAAGAAGGATTGGGATGTGTGTTAATGCAAAATGGGAAGGTTATTGCTTATGCCTCTAGGAAGCTGACCTCGTGTGAACAGAATTACCCGACTCATGATATGGAGCTTGTCGCTATTGTATTCGCATTGCACAAATGGAAACACTACCTTTATGGAGCTAAATTTGAAGTCTTCACGGATCATAAAAGTTTGAAGTACCTTTTCTCACAGAAGGAGTTGAATAATAGGCAGCGGAGATGGATGGAGTTGTTGAAGGATTATGATTGTACTATTTCCTATCATCCGGGCAAAGCAAATGTGGTGGCGGATGCTATGAGTAGAAAAACTTATGTGGCGTCATTGATGATTCGAGAGTGGAAAATGTTAAAGGAGGCTCGCGATTGGTGTCCCCGAGAATCAAAACATGGAGCTATCTTTGCTAATATTAGAGCCTTGCCAAGCTTGATTCAACAAATAAAGGAGGTTCAAAAGGATGATGTAGAGTTAAAGAAAGTGATGGATCAAGTTGTGGATGGGAAATTTAAGGAGTTCTCCCTTAGTCCCGAGGGAGTGTTGACATTTAGAAGCCGTCTATGTGTACCAAATGTTGATGAAGTAAAGCAACAAGTTCTAGATGAAGGCCATAAGTCTAAGTATACCATTCATCCCGGGAGTACTAAAATGTATCAAAATTTGAAGCAACATTTTTGGTGGAACAACATGAAGAGGGAAATAGCGGATTATGTGTCAAAGTGTTTGACGTGTCAACAAGTGAAAGCGGAACATCAAAGACCCGCCGGGTTGCTGCAGCCATTAGAGATTCCGGAGTGGAAATGGGAGCATATTACCATAGATTTTGTTACGGGATTGCCTCGGACTAGTCGTACGCATGATGCCGTGTGGGTGATTGTTGATAGATTGACGAAGTCTGCTCATTTCTTACCTATTGATATTAGTTATTCGATGGAGAGACTTGCGAAGTTGTATGTTCAGGAGATAGTTAGGTTGCATGGGGTGCCGGTTAGTATTGTATCAGATCGGGATCCTAGATTTACTTCTAGATTTTGGCAAGCGTTACAAAAAGCTTTGGGGTCAGAATTGAGATTTAGTACAGCCTTCCATCCTCAGACTGATGGCCAATCAGAGAGGACGATTCAAATTCTCGAAGACATGTTGCGAGCTTGTTCAGTTGATTTCGCAGATTCTTGGGACAGTTTTTTTGGCTCTTGTTGAGTTTTCTTATAATAACAGTTATCAATCAAGTATTGAAATGGCACCTTATGAAGCGTTGTACGGGAGGAAGTGTAGATCTCCGATTTGTTGGGATGAAGTGGGAGAAGCTAAGATTTGGGGTCTTGATATGGTTCGGGATTCAGTTGAGAAAGTTAAGATAATTCGGGAGCGATTGAAGACAGCCCAGAGCAGAGATAAAAGTTATGCGGATCATCGAAGGCGAGACCTTGAGTTTCAAATTGGTGATTTAGTATTTTTGCGGGTTTCGCCAAAGGTGGGAATAAAGAGGTATGGCAAGAAAGGTAAATTAGCTCCAAGGTTTGTTGGGCCTTTTGAGATTTTAGAAAGAGTAGGGAATTTGGCGTATCGTCTTGCTTTACCTTCATCACTTGGGAAGATGCATAGTGTATTTCACGTTTCAATGTTGCGGAAGTATGTTTATGATCCTTCTCACGTATTGCCGAGAATTCCGAGGATATAGAGCCAAATATGTCTTATGTAGAAAAGCCGATTCGAATTATGGATACCAAGGTACAAGAGTTGAGAAATAAGAGTATTCCTCTCGTGAGAGTAGTTTGGAGAAATCATGATGTGGAAGAGTCTACTTGGGAGCTCCGGGAAGAGATGGAGCGGAAATATCCATGGTTGTTTGACATTTGTGGTAAGTAAGTAAAATTCGGGGCGAATTTTCTTTAAGGGGGAGTGAATGTCACGACCCGATAGTAGGCACTATTTAATCACTTGTCGAGCACGAGGGGTCGGGTGATAATATTTTATTTTATGCCTCTTATGCTACTTGTTATATTTATTTGTTCATTTAATGTTTTGGATGAAGTATGTAGATTAGGATGGAAATGAATTAAATCCAAGGAGGGAAGATCTAAAGTGAATAAAAGGGAATTGGTGTAGTAAGTTAATAAAAATGGGAATTTTAATTAAAAGAGTTATTTAGGTTGTTAGTTAAAATTTTAAAGCCTTAGAAGGGCCTTAATGAAATAATGTTAAATTACCCTTTTAATTTAAGAAAAGAAAACTTATTTCTTACCTTTCTCTCTTCCTCAGTACTTCCTTCTTCTCCCAAAAGCAATTCCATGGAAGAACCCTTCAAACCCTAACCTCCCTTCTCAAATAATTCTAGCCACTTCAATACTTCTTTGTTTTCAAAACAAATTGTAGATTCGGGTCTGGCGGAGGGGATCATTTCAAGCTACTCAAATAAATATTTCATTTTTCATCATTTAGGTAAGTTGTTATGATTTCTTTGGTAAATTGTTCATACTTTGATGATTATTGATGGTGGTGTTGAAAGAAAATGAATTTTGAAAAGTTTAACTATGGTAGTTGATTTCAAAAGGGTTTTGGTAAATGTTGAGTTGATTTTTGGTATAATGAATTGTTAATATGAAAAGAATAATGGTTTAGAGGAATTTGGGTGTTAATGAACTTGTAATAATGATTGCATGGATAAACTAGTGAGAATTTGGTTCTAAAATTATGGGGGTGATGTTAGAATGGTTGGAGAATGAGTTAGAAAGGTTTGGTACTAATTTTGGTACATATTTGACCTGTTCTAGACTCCTGGAAAAGCGAGTAAGTAATTAGAATTTGGGTGTTTCTTTATTCTGCTCACATTCGATTGCGAGGTCTGATTTCTGCCGTGGCACGAGTCGTGCCAAGGGGCACGAGTCGTGCCCTTTGGCCATTCGTGGCAACGAGTCGTGGTGAGGTCCCCAAGTCGTTCTGAGTAGAAGGGAAGAAAAAGGCACGAGTCGTGCCATAGGGCACGAGTCGTGCCCTGTACTGAAAATGCTGCCTCAACTTTACAAGGTTGGAAACCTATCTAAACAAAGAACCAACTTGAAAACTCTTTAACTTAGATTAAAGTAGAACATTTTAGTTTCACAATGATATCTTAGATGGTCAAAATGGAATAGTGGTAGTACATTAAATATTGGTTGTAAAATGCTTCACCACCTTTAATTGTAATTTCATAATAGTGAATCCAATTTGGTAAATGGAGCTTGGGCTTGTATGGAAGTTACTTAATATTGTATATTGAGCATGTAAGGCTGATTTGTTATATATTTCGTTTTACGTGTATTCATATACATGGTTATGGTGGTGTTTTATCCTTGAATGTATTATAAAAGTGTAGGCATTATATGTTGCACTTTTGATGATTGTTACCATCTTATGATGTGTTTGATTAGGGTTCCCTACTTTGGAATCCTAAGTGATTTGATTCAAGGATTGTTTAGCCTTAGTGCTACTGTTTGATACTTGTTATCACTTGTGTCATTGTGATATGTTATGAGCGTATGGTTCCCTACTTTGGAATCATCGCAGATTGTAAGCAAGTATTAAGTACTGTGCTTTTAATTCAAGTCCAGATGGTGCTTGAATTGGGCAGTGTTACGGGACTATAATGGCACCGAGCCGAGTTCGTTATAGTCCGTACTCTGGTTCCCTGTTTGCCCAGCCATAGGCCATGGTTTGGGAGTAGTGAACTAGCTCAAGAAGTAGTCTAGTTGCACTATTTAGGATATGACTTTGTGTCATAGTCCTGTTTATTGTTGTGACTATTATGGGTTCCGGAACCGTTTCTTCAGCGGATGATGCTGCTCGGATCGTGATATCCTTTTGAGGATTAAACCTTGGCTCCGTATCCTTCTCAGTGTTCTATTACTTCACACATGTGTTGATATGTATATCTTTCTTTACGTGGTTAAGAATATGATATATATCTATATGTTGTGAATTTTTGTTATATGCTATCCTATTGTGATTTCATATCATATTGCTGCATACATAATAGCTTACTGAGATATTTCTCACCCCGTCCTTTTATTGCTTTCTTAGATAGAGGAGAACCTGGGACTAGGCCACGTTGAGCACGTGAGGTCGAAGAGTTGGGTGTATTTTGTTCAAGGTATGGTTTAGTTGGTTACATTATGTAAATGTAAACCTTGGGTAGTAACTTAAACTTGTTGTTGTACATATTTTGAAATAGTAATGTTTGTAAAATTATCTAAAATTTGGGAATTAGGTTCCTTGGTTTGTAAATTAACTTAGTATATGGTTGTGAATATTTTGTAAGTTGAAGGGTTTGTTAGTTCGAGTTTATTTTATTTTACAGGTTTTCAAAATGAAAAGTTCAGAAATGGTCATGTCAAAATTTTGTAAAAATTAGGTGGTGTGAGCGTGTTCCGAATGTGGGGCCAAGTAGGTCTTCGGTTCGGGGCACGACACTCTCATTCTCTCGATCTTTTTCTCACCTATGTCTCGGTCATACTTCCATGAGAAATTGACATTTTCTCCACAACAATCAAACCCCTAGATTTCAGTTATTAGTTTTGGTCTCTCTACAAATTAGTTGTACAAGAGCCTTAATCACATCGTGCCCATCCAAATGTGCTCAACTAAATAGTCTTGATATAAGCAACCCTCCATATGAAACATTTGAAAATGAAGATTATGTAAGAAGGATTTATTGTTTTTTATCTATGATTTCCTTGAAGTAAAGTTTTTGAAAATTTTGCCCTCAAAATTGGGGTTTATTGGATGTAATTTAGGATTTCTCAAGGTAGAGGTGGAAAATCTAAGAGCCTAACTAGAGATGTAGGCTTTGGTTCGGATCACCTGAGTTAGGGTAATGTGTTCAAAGGTTAATATTCTGGTTCCATTCCCTTCGTCCCCACATACGAAAAATGAAATCATCCTTCCGTTTCACACCATCCCTTCCAAACCAAATGTGTGTTTGGACAGTTTCCATTCCCACCTCAAACCCCATGGAAACAAAATTCCAGTGATCATATCATCTGGCCCGAATCATTTCAGGGAACCAAACATCACCATAAAGATGATTTTGTTGTTTACACAGGATGTTGGTGCCATCCGGTCAAGATCAAATTACACCAATACCAAATCTAATTTCTAACAGAACCATGATTTGACCTCTTGCATATACTTTTTAAAGATCATATTTTTACAATAGATGAAAATTTATTAACTCACTTTATAAGAAGATCAAAATTCAAGTAACAATCACCAACAATCATAATTACTAACAATTTCTTCAACAACACACAAAAAAACTCCATATTCAAATAACTGAACAGAAACATCAATACATTTACTCAAAAATCACAACTCAGAAACATCATATGATTACAGTGAAATTACTGAGTCAAATAAAAATCGAAAAAGGATAACTGAATCTAGGCTTAACAATTACCAGACGAAAAGCTATAGATTTCTCTGCGTGCCCTTAAATTTACTTTTGGATATTGTGTTGTAAGGTGTAATTTATAATTGTGTTTATTCAAAATAATTGAGGCGTAGAACGTTTTCCATTGATTAATTCTAAAGTTATTTCTAATCGAATAGCTAACAGTACAACGTTTCAATCGTCCTCGATTCATGACTTTGAAAATGATGAATATTTGTATATGGGTGGCTTGAGAAAGCGATTTAGCATGAGCGTCTTTAACTTTAACTGTGAAATGGTAGGAACGAAGTTGCTTAAAATGGTTAATTTTTTTAATAGTGTGCCTTATTATTTCATTTTTAGTTTTCAATTCTGAGGCCAGAGGAAAAGATAAGGGTAGTGGATGCTACATAATATTAATATGATTTTCGTTTTATCATAGTGGAGCTTGATTGTTGTATGGGAGGACGGTTTATCGGAATGATATGGAGGGGGAGGAGGAGGTTTTATGGGTATTCTCTGATGCATGATTATAAATAGATAGTCGAATTATGGTCTATAAGAGAAAAAAGGTACTTTTTTATATGTATTACATACACACTTTGTTTGTCTCTTTGTTTATATATCTCTAATTATTTATTGATTGGAAACTGTAATTGCAATTGGGTATAATTCCTTCACTGTTTCGAGCTTTAATTACACAGGTCTTCCCTCAACCACAGAGAAAAGGTAAAGACTTTCTTTAATGGGTCTTGAAGAGAGTTGTCATCGGTTGGAGCATAGGGTGTTGATTTGAGGTAATTTCTTTCTTTACTTTGGGATTTAAATTCTTTAAGGTTGCTTTAATTCAGGTTTAAAAAAATGTTTTTTTCCTGATTACTTTTTTTTCATTCATCTTGAAAATTAATTGAGTAACCACATTGTTGCTGCTTCATTTGATCAGTTGCGGAAGAAAACAAGAATAGTGGCGATAGAGGCGACATCAATAAAGAAGTCAGGGAAGAAGGAAGTGGGAATGAATGTGGTCGTTTTTTTACAATTGACTTGCAGTGCGAAGATTGTGCCGCCAAATCCTAGGAGTACTGATCTTCTTAAAGGTAATCATAGAGTGGAGGCAGAGAACTGGAATTCATAACAGATCTGATCTCATCTGAAATAAGCAAGCTTTATGTTACATAATCATAAGAATTTTTATCAAGGCATTATTTCCTGGATTTTATTTTGCATTTGTGATAAGATTATAAAATCAATCTAGCTATTACAATTTGCCAGTTTGGTGTTTAGAAAACCATATTTGGGGTATGTGTTCTTTTACTCTTGCTCAGTGCACAACTTTAACGTTATTATTTCTTTGCATTCATATGGTTTTGTTTTGACAATGGAGTTTCATCTATCCAACTACTTTGTATTATTTTGGGTTTGTTTTAGGTTTAACTGAAAAACACTATATGAGCTTAATTTCTATTCCACCCCTCTGATTTTGCTACCACTCCAGTTATCAACATATTTAGATACCTTATATTAGGGGGGGGTTCCTCAGAATGTTCATAATTTATCATTGTTTTTCTTTGAAATAATTGAGGCATAGCACGCTTCCTATTTATTTTATCAATTCTAATTCTAATTTGTTTATCGGTTCATTCTTTTTATGTTATTAAATATGATGTAAATAAACTTTCAAGTATGCAGTTGAAGAAGTATTCGAACGGATTAATGTTTTATTGTTAATAAATATCGAAAGTTGTTTATATATTATTTCTCTAAATAATTTATAATTTATGATTGTTTGTCTTCGAATAATTGAAGCTTGTTTTTAGTTTCAATGCCTCTTTTGAGAATGCCCTTAGTCATTTTCGTTTATTTTCCAAGTTTTTAAATTGTCATAGATTTCTACGTAAAGGGTAACCAAGGATGTAAGGCATAATTGATGTCTATTGATAGTCAGGCGTAAGACAACTCATGGAGAAGCTGTTTTATTTTACTTACATTTTTTCACTGTTTATCTTTTTGTAATGACTCGTGCCATTGACACGGGCTTTTGAGTACTTAGTAGAATATTAATACAACAATTTTGAAAATGGGCCCCTTAGATTTGGAGGCCTTTGCAATTGCTCACTTGGCTCCTGATAATAAGGGTCGGCCTTGTTTTCATGTTGGCCTGTTGGGTCTTCTTTCTATCTAATTATTTACTCTCTTTTTTATTTTTCTAAAATAAATAAATTAATTAAAATCATAACCAAACGGATATAGTTATATACACGGCCTCAACGATACACGGCCAACGCAAATGACGATATTACCCATTTATATATAATTTTTTTTTTTTTCATTTCAAATTCAACAGACTCTTCTTCTCCCTCGGTCTCTCTCTCTCTCAGTACACACGACGACGAACACAGACGACGAAGAATGGCTCGAGTAAAAATTCCGGCCGTCCCTGCTGGAGCTTCCGCCGCCGCTACCACCACTGCCATCGCCGCCGCCTCCGCTTCTACCACCGTGCCTGTAAAGAAGGTAATGCAATACGTAATTTAAACCTAATTTTACATTCCCAATGTCTAATTTTTGTTTGATTGCTTCAATTGATTTGGACGTATTTCATGAACTGGTTTCTTCAATTGATTTCGACGTCTTTTTCTCGTTCATTTTTCTTCTTGATAATAACCAAACTGGAGAGGGGCACATTCGTGTAACTCACACGAAATGAATTTCGTGTAACTCACACGAAATGCATTTCGTGTGAGTTACACGAAATGTGCCCAGTGTGACTCTTTTCCTTTACATCGACCAAACTGGAGAGGGGCACATTCGTGTAACTCATACGAAATGAATTTCGTGTAACTCACACGAAATGCATTTCGTGTGAGTTACACGAAATGTGCCCAGTGTGACTCTTTTCCTTTACATCGTTCATATTCAGTTATAAATGCTAAATAGCTAATTTATTGTCGCTTATTTGTTTTTTTGTAGGCACGTGAACGAATGACCGCGTCCAACAGAAAGAGGAAGGCCGAGACGACAGCGGCAGCTAAGGTAGATAAACGAAGCAAAAGTATACATGATAGGACTATCGTGCGTGGGTCTGAGCTTGAGATTCAGGAGGATGTAGGAGATGATCATGATAGGACTTTGCAGCTGAGCGGTGTGCGGCTGACGGGCGAGCGAGATTGATATTGATTCTGATGATAGTGTTGAGGACGATGTAGGAGATGATGAGTCATCTTCTGATTCTGATGATAGTGGTGAGGAGGATGAGGAGGTGGAGCAGGAGGGTGGGGATGATGATGATGAGGAGGAGAGGAGGGATGAGGAGGAGGAGAGGAGGGATGAGGAGGAGGAGGAGGAGGAGGAGGTACGTGATGTTAGACCTTTGAGGCATGGGAGGGGGAGGGGGAGGGATGTGGCTAGAGGGCAGGGACAGAGGAGGGGGCAGGGTGCGGGTGAGGTGCCACCATCATGGCAGCTTCAGAGTGACCCAGGTGGCGGCCCAGAGAATGTTTCACTTATATACGGGTTTGGTGATCACAGAGCCCGAGAGATTTGGAGGGACTCCACTAGTGAGTCAGTGGTGACTTTTCATACGAGACTGCAGCATCTGCAAAAGTAAGATAATCATTTATGTGAATTTATTAAAATCTTGAAGTTGTTTGGCACACACTCTAAATATTCCATTAATTATACATCTCGTACTTTTCTCGATCTCGAGTATTGATTATATTTTTTGTTTGGAATAAACAGGTTCAAGCGTGCTGATCTGGAGGCTACTGATAGAGCCTGGCCGACCCTCGTTGATGCATCGGGCATCCAGCAGCTGCATGATGCCACCATTCAGAGGCCTAACCATGCGCTGATGACGGCATTTTTGGAACGGTGGTCTCCTGAGACTAACTCGTTCCACATGCCGTGGGGGGAGATGACCATTACGTTACACGACGTATCTCATATCCTGGGTATGTTGTTATATATTATCAATTTCAAGACTATATTAACTATCTACATTCATCTCTTGTACTAAAATGTGTTATTTCATCTTCAATTTACAGGTATCAGCTGTGTAGGTGCACCTGTTCGATATCCGGATCCAGTGCCTGACCTATCCGGCATCTCTAGACACCTCGTTTTGGGTGGCACTGGATACTTATTAAAGGATGTCCGGCGTCTCTTTTCTTCCCGTATACCGCACATGGTGATGCCCGGCGTGCTTCGCGTATATCCCGCACCTCTTGGGTTCCACGATGTTCGTGGACAAGAGTCGAGGATAAGGTGCCTGCGGCCTACCTTCCTTTATGCATGGATCTTGAGAGACTCCCCACTCTCTCTGGGGATCGGCTACATTGGCTTATTTATACCGAGAGTTGGGGAAGGCGTCCGGATCCGGATGCAACGAGATGGGTGGTTGTGCGACAACTGCTAGAGGTACATCTTACTCTACTCACTTTCTTTTTACTCGTCGACTCCCCCTGTAATTACATGTTGCATTTGATTAGTATTTAATACTTTTTACATACATCTCGGGGTGGATATACGAGTACTTCCGGATTTCCGGCGACTTTCCGACCCGCACTGGCAGCAGGGCGGCCAGAGCCCGTAGATGGTCACGTGCTGATGCGGTGGGAGGGCATTGGATCATCTAGTGCGATATCGCCGCACTCTTGACGGGATGCATGTTGATAGGGTGAGTTATTCATATTAAAAGCTGTTTCAAATTGTTACACTCCTCCGTTATTATGTAGACTCGCCTAACAAAGTCTACTCGCAGGTTGCTTGGACTCCTTATGGTATTGGAGCGGACTCGGTGCCGGTTTCACACTTCGGGGTTATACGCTTTTGTGACATCACGAGGCGTATATGCGATCGTGTTACCGGGCGGTTCGGGTACCGACAGAGGATCCCAGACGGCCCCCGTGACTCCCACGAGATGTATTTTGTCAAAGGGTCGAAGGGATACCAAAAGGAGTATGGTGACGGAGATGATTTTGGGACGGGTGGGTGTTGTTCGACATGCATGAGTTCAGGCCCGTTCCCCGATGGGGGCCACCACTAGATACTACATCTTCTCCCGTGGCCCGATGATTATATGGAGTGGTTTCGGCTAGGAGTCATGTTCGGATATCTAATCCGATACACGATCCTCCCGTTGACATTCCACCTCCCCCACCTCCCCGGTTGATGTTCCACCGCGGCTGGGGTTGCGGCGATCGCGAGATCTCATACTTCCATTAGTGACGGATGCGAGTCTCCCCGAGTACGCCGAGAGATATACTTAGACGGGCACACGAGGGTTTAGGTCATCTCATGTAGGAGGTCGCATTTATGTATTGTTGATTATGGAGTTTTGGTATATTTGTAGTGCGATTATGGAGTTGGATTTATTTTACGTAGGAAATGGATAGTTGTTGTTGTAATGGTATGCGATTGTATTGTTGTTGTTTATGGAGTTATGGATTTGTAGTGCTGAATATGGAGTTATGGATTTGTTGCTTTGTTGTTTATTTGGTGTTGTTTATTTGGTATTGACAGATGCGAGTATGAAATGGATAGTTCTTTGTTGTGTCGATTGTGTTGTTCTTGTTGTTTATTTGGTGTTGTTGTTTACTTGGTGGTCTTTGTTCGATGTGTCTCGTATGGATCCACACGAAACACATCTCGTGTAGATCCACACGAGACACATCTCGCGTAAATCCACACGAGATGTGTCTCGTGTGGATATACACGAGACACATCAGTAACAACAACAGCACCAAAGTCATACTGATGAAAAATTGTATACGAAATAAAAGTGTTAACAAGGATAAGCATATAATTCAAACATCCAAACATTCATACAAACTTTATAATTCAAAAATCATTACACATATACTATCCCCTACGTAATCTTTCTCTTCTTGCATGGGTATCCTGATCATAGAGTTTATTAAATGCTGCTATCCTATCTCGGTATTGGAGGATCAGTTGACTTGCTCTTGGATCACAGTGTTCCCTCCAAGTGTTCGGTGGTGGTGGAATTGGGTAATCATTGCACGACATGTGCGGTGCAAAAGTAATAAGCTTAAATACAACGAATTTAAGTAAGACACTTAAATATTACAAATATAGATGAGACAGGTTAAGTATCATACCAATATAAAATGGTTTCTCACTTGTCCCACCACAACCGTGTTTATCGGTGGTCCTACTCCTCTTTGAGTGCAGTCACTTTGGAAGACATAAGTTTGCCGCCGCTAGCCGAGTACGAAATGAATGCCACATTATACCTCGTGGCAATGATGTGCCCAAGATCTGGAAGGTCCATCCAATAAGTATCGTCCGGCGTCGGCGGGCATAGCAAGCAATCCTACGTAAGAGTTCATCTACATTTATCCAAGTTAGAACTCTTTGATAAAGGTCTTGGCGAGCATTCACCTCATGGTAACGATCGAGCGCACTTGAGCCCACATCTCCTCATCTCCGAATATACGTCTTGCTACGGCTCTATAGCCACAATGTCCATCAGATGCCACATCTGTGATGCCTCCAATATATGGGATAATGAAAGGTGGAAAAGACCTCAAATACTTAGAGCTGTATATACTAGTGTGATTGGGCTGTCCATTTCCCTCTCCACGACCCTGACCCTGATCCCGTCCTCGTCCTCGACCTCGCCCTCGACCTCGCCCTCGACCCCGTCCTCTCCCACGACCGGAAGCAGCTAGTGGTGGATGAGACGTAGGAGTACTAGCAGGGGTAGATGGTGTGGGTTACGAAGGCGATTTCCATTTGTGCGTGGACTCCGAACTCGCTTGGGTTGATGCAATGAATGCAGATCTAGACCTGAAATAGGGCAAAGAAAAGAGTGAGAAGCATTCATACTATCAACATGCAAATCAAATACATCAAGAACTTAATTGAAATGTGAGCCACAAATGAATGAAGATCTATACCCTTTGCTAGTCGAGGATGGTGTAACGGGGACTCGAAAAAAGTTGTTAGTATGCTCCCAATCTGACGGTTCTGGAACTTCCGGTCAGGGGTTTATTCGCCTTTGAAATATGATCGGCTCATAAGCATCTCTTGTTTGGTGATTTAGCCCTTCTTCCATACAAGTTTTGAATAACTTTCTCCTTACCGGTTCGGGTGCTTTCTCAAATTTATTCAACATAGCTTGAAAATTGTCTTTATTTATTGAAGGCTCGAGATGGAGGGTTGTCTACTTCAATATCCAACTTCTTCCAAAAATCATGAATCGAGGCCGGCTCAATCCGTCCCCCAGGTCCTCTATCCTTGCAATCTCGTGACTACATGGAAGTCCATGTGTTCGCCTGTAGTAACACCCGCAGGCATCCTCAGTGATGACATTACCCCCATTACGACCCCCGCTTGATTTTAAAGTCGACCCCGCTCTTGTGCGATAATGCGCAAGGCTTCCGTTGACACTTTAGTCAATATGTTGTGGATACATATTACGGGTCCTCAAATCAATTGGAGTTACGGTCTTTGATCTATTCATACCCTGTTTGATATTTTTTAGTTGGATATCGAAGATCTTATGAGCCTTTTTGAAGATTGTGTCAAAAGTAGAAGAAGCACTCCCCAATGCCTTCTTCAACCTGTTATGCTCATCCTCAATCCTGTTTGTGGTATGGGTCCCAAAGTGTGGTAACACATCCGTGTGCATGGACGAGAATATTACGAGAGTATGGAGTAATCCATGTATCGCGGAGGTAATCCAATAATACGGGATAAGATATGAAACGGTCACAAAGCCCTCGCTAACGTTCGTCCCATTCGCCGGAGGTAGGGGCGAGAGATTGCATAATTGAAACTCCTCATGAATGATTCTGCCAAATCCTCGCTACCTGTAATTTAAGTAATTATATATATTATAAACAAAGAAAATCAATAAATAAGTAAATAAGTAAATAAATAAATACCTGTATGACTCAACCCATGCCTTCTAACATTGACTTCGATATGCCTCCGACACAAGAAGTGTGCGGTGTCGGGGAAAACCGTACGGAGAGCGCCGATAAAACCCAATTCACGATCAGTGACAAAAGCTGTTGGCAACTGGGGAGGTGTAAACAGTGTGCAAATTGTCCAATGCCCATTTGTAATCATCCGCACTCGATACTTGAGAACGCATACGCTATTGTGAAATTATGCCGGTGGAAGTAAATCCTACAAACCGCAAGAAGTACACCATAGCGTGGTGTTGTAAGTCTGCAATCACCTTGTACAACATATGGAAACCAGTTTAGCATCTTCATTGCTAATGGGTGAGAGAAGAATATATCGCCGATCATGCCACTCTCGCCGTCTTCCCTCGTGTAGTATGTATATTCATGATCTACGAGTAATTTAAGGAATTGTTGTAGCGGGGTCCTTCCTTGTCGTTCTTTTTCTCTATATTTTGTGATGGCATTGCGGACGTGCATCGGAGTGCTCACATTCTTCTCATCGTTCATCTTTAACATCGCAACTATGTCATTCTGACGCAATGAACATTCACTCGCCTCTACACACAACGTCATATTCGGCACTGTCAATTTCCCGAGAGGAAAACCTTCCGATACAAAGGAAAGTCATGATTATGTATACCATTCCTTACAACATAACCCCATAACCCATCATCCCTCCTTTCTTTGGCATATAGTTTAAAACTACACTCTCTCTTCGCTACTACTCTTCTTTATATTCTTAGATCTTCCGACTGTGATATCCACCAAAATGACATATTATCATCGCATAAGCTAGTTTATTTCCAATTCTATTCTTCGAGTTCTGTATAACAAGGTGTATATTTCGACGCCTCGCGATTTCCCGTACATGTGCAAGAAGCGCATCCCTGTTTGGAAATAATTCTGATGTCGTGAATTCATCACTGATATCCGGAAATGGACCCTGCAAAATACAAGCACCGTCGGTTTCAAAGCTCCAAGAGTATATATTTCGTGTATAAATACACGACATAGATCAGTACATCTCGTGTTAGTGTACACGATATGTAAGCAACTATGCCGTGTATTTTTACACGAAATTATCTCCGTCCAAGATGGAATTTTGATTTCGATTTTGATCACAATACAAAACAAAAGATTAAGATGTTTTACACGAAATTATCTCCGTCCAAATGGATATTGAGTTACAAATTTTTGCCATTATTTAGGGTTTTTAGGGTTTTCTGTGTCCCGATCTTGCCAAAAATGGTATACGCCTACCTCGTTTAATTTTTTTTAATTTTTTTATAGATTCTAAATGACATTTAAAATGTTTTTCATCTACATGAGTTTCCTCAAAATCCAAATGGATATTGAGTTACAAATTTTTGCCATTATTTAGGGTTTTTAGGGTTTTCTGTGTCCCGATCTTGCCAAAAATGGTATACGCCTACCTCGTTTAATTTTTTTTAATTTTTTTCTAGATTCTAAATGACATTTAAAATGTTTTTCATCTACATGAGTTTCCTCAAAATCCAAATGGATATTGAGTTACAAATTTTTGCCATTATTTAGGGTTTTTAGGGTTTTACGTGTCCCGATCTTGTCAAAAATGGTATACGGCTACCTCGTTTATTTTTTTTTATTTTTTTCTAGATTCTAAATGACATTTAAAGTGTTTTTCATATACATGAGTTTTCTCAAAATCCAAATGGAGATTGAGTTACAAATATTTGCCATTATTTAGGGTTTTTAGGGTTTTACGTGTCCCGATCTTGCCAAAAATGGTATACGGCTACCTTGTTTATCTTTTTTTTATTTTTTTCTACATTCTAAATGACATTTAAAATGTTTTTCATCTACATGAGTTTCCTCAAAATACAAATGGAGATTGAGTTACAAATTTTTGCCATTATTTAGGGTTTTTAGGGTTTTCTGTGTCCCGATCTTGCCAAAAATGGTATACGCCTACCTCGTTTAATTTTTTTTTATTTTTTTATAGATTCTAAATGACATTTAAAGTGTTTTTCATCTACATGAGTTACCTCAAAATCCAAATGGATATTGAGTTACAAATTTTTGCCATTATTTAGGGTTTTTAGGGTTTTACGTGTCCCGATCTTGCCAAAAATGGTATACGCCTACCTCGTTTAATTTTTTTTAATTTTTTTCTAGATTCTAAATGACATTTAAAATGTTTTTCATCTACATGAGTTTCCTCAAAATCCAAATGGATATTGAGTTACAAATTTTTGCCATTATTTAGGGTTTTTAGGGTTTTCTGTGTCCCGATCTTGCCAAAAATGGTATAAGGCTACCTCGTTTAATTTTTTTTAATTTTTTTCTAGATTGTAAATGACATTTAAAATGTTTTTCATCTACATGAGTTTCCTCAAAATCCAAATGGATATTGAGTTACAAATTTTTGCCATTATTTAGGGTTTTTAGGGTTTTACGTGTCCCGATCTTGCCAAAAATGGTATACGGCTACCTCGTTTATTTTTTTTTAATTTTTTTCTAGATTCTAAATGACATTTAAAGTGTTTTTCATCTACATGAGTTTTCTCAAAATCCAAATAGAGATTGAGTTACAAATATTTGCCATTATTTAGGGTTTTTAGGGTTTTACGTGTCCCGATCTTGTCAAAAATGGTATACGGCTACCTCGTTTATTTTTTTTTATTTTTTTCTAGATTCTAAATTACATTTAAAGTGTTTTTCATCTACATGAGTTTTCTCAAAATCCAAATGGAGATTGAGTTACAAATATTTGCCATTATTTAGGGTTTTTAGGGTTTTACGTGTCCCGATCTTGCCAAAAATGGTATACGGCTACCTCGTTTATTTTTTTTTAATTTTTTTCTAGATTCTAAATGACATTTAAAGTGTTTTTCATCTACATGAGTTTCCTCAAAATCCAAATGGATATTGAGTTACAAATTTTTGCCATTATTTAGGGTTTTTAGGGTTTTCTGTGTCCCGATCTTGCCAAAAATGGTATACGCCTACCTCGTTTATTTTTTTTTTTAATTTTTTTCTAGATTCTAAATGACATTTAAAATGTTTTTCATCTACATGAGTTTCCTCAAAATCCAAATGGATATTGAGTTACAAATATTTGCCATTATTTAGGGTTTTTAGGGTTTTCTGTGTCCCGATCTTGCCAAAAATGGTATACGCCTACCTCGTTTAATTTTTTTTTAATTTTTTTCTAGATTCTAAATGACATTTAAAATGTTTTTAATCTACATGAGTTTCCTCAAAATCCAAATGGATATTGAGTTACAAATTGTTGCCATTATTTAGGATTTTTAGGGTTTTACGTGTCCCGATCTTGCCAAAAATGGTATACACCTACCTCGTTTATTTTTTTTAAATTTTTTCTAGATTCTAAATGACATTTAAAATGTTTTTCATCTACATGAGTTTCCTCAAAATCCAAATGGATATTGAGTTACAAATTTTTGCCATTATTTAGGGTTTTTAGGGTTTTACGTGTCCCGATCTTGCCAAAAATGGTATACGCCTACCTCGTTTATTTTTTTTTTAATTTTTTTCTAGATTCTAAATGACATTTAAAATGTTTTTCATCTACATGAGTTTCCTCAAAATCCAAATGGATATTGAGTTACAAATTTTTGCCATTATTTAGGGTTTTTAGGGTTTTCTGTGTCCCGATCTTGCCAAAAATGGTATACGCCTACCTCGTTTAATTTTTTTTAATTTTTTTCTAGATTCTAAATGACATTTAAAATGTTTTTCATCTACATGAGTTTCCTCAAAATCCAAATGGATATTGAGTTACAAATTTTTGCCATTATTTAGGGTTTTAGGGTTTTACGTGTCCCGATCTTGTCAAAAATGGTATACGGCTACCTCGTTTATTTTTTTATTTAAAGTGTTTTTCATCTACATGAGTTTCCTCAAAATCCAAATGGAGATTGAGTTACAAATATTTGCCAATTAAAGGGTTTTATGTGGTCTCGTATGTATCCACACGACACATCTCGTGTTGATACACACGATATACATCTCGTGTATATCCACACGATACACATCTCGTGTGGATCCATGCGAGATGAGTGAAGAATTAGGCGAAACCCATTACCAAAACAGCAACAACCATCATCATCATCAACACTAAACAACCGATTACCAAAACCTGAATATTCAATCAAATGAAAGGGCCCTTTTAATGGTGGACGGAGATAAATCTCGTGTAAAATCACACGAGATTATTCTCGTGTGAGTTCACACGAGATAAACCGAAAAGAGAGTTCCTCTACTTGGACGCATCAATGGCGTCACTAACAATTCCTTTAAAATCGAACCTCCTTTTCCAACAATCAATGCTCCAATTACTTCAAACCCTTTCAACAAAAGTGTCCTCAAATCATGCACGGAAAAAATTCAACTAAATCAATCACAAACGCTTGCAAAACAAAGAATCAGATGATTGGGAGTTAGGGTTACCTGATTCTCTGACGAAATCGGGTGAAAAGGGGTCGGAGGGGTGGGTGTGAATGCACTTGAAGGTGGATATTAATGTGATGGGAGAGACGAAGGGAGAATCTATCAACCATTGGAGACCTGCTTCGTTGTTGATGATGATATCGTTCGCAGTGTCCATGGTGAACGATTGAAATTTTTCTGCGAGGTGTGTCGTGTGAATATACACGGGATAAAGGCATTGATATCGTGTAGAATCACACGAGACGGAAGGACAAAATTGAAATATACCGTTCTCTGTATTTTTCGGGCCGTGTATTTAGTATTTACCTAACCAAACAGATGATAAGAAAGTTTGACTTTTTTGTTTTCTTCGTGGAGTTAACTTATCCAAGTAGCTTTCTTTGGGAAAAAGAAAAGTGGGCCCACCAGACCTATTCGTATGCACGACACGTACGCACGCAATCGCTCTTGCTTATACTGCCCTCACACACCGAAAAAATACACATTCGTTCGACGCTGCACGAGGGAGAGAGAGAAAGAAATCAGAGAGCGAGAAGAACGCGGCTGACGGCGACGCGTGGAGAGATTCCGATCAGTTCAGCTTCTCAGTCCGATCGTTGAATTATTCTCATCAATTACCTAATACTCGCACTGTAATCGATCAATCTTAGGCTTAGGGTTTCTCTTCTTCTACTTCGGCCTAGATAAATTGGCAAACATTTGGGCGGCTCACTTGGAACGCTCTCTTCTTCTGATATGGAGTCCACTATTGTCATCAAGGTTCCGACTTTCTTTTCATGTGTTAATCACCGTTATTTTAATTGTTCTACTGCGAATGATTGTTTAATTTTGGGTATTTTTCAATTTTTTCTTCTGATGATTGTGATTCTCTGTCTGTAGTATTCTGGGAAATGTTTTGGCATTAGAATGAATTGATTGAAATGAAACTGATTTAACAACACTATACTTCGATTCTGCCCTTCGAATCATTTGAATTGAGCTTAATTTATGGTTTAATTCGGTTTTACTCTTGTCTTATTACAATATTTCTTGGTTTTCCAGTTTGTTTTATCTTTTTGATTGAAATGATAGTTACTGTCTGAGATCTTTCCGTGTTGTATTTGAGTATTAAGAAAGATAATTCATTGAATATTTTGTTAAATTTTATTATTGTTATTATTTATTAATCTTTGTTTTGATACTTGGCCATGAATCCATGATGTAGGATACTTATTTGTGGCATGATTATCAGTCACTAAAATTAATGGATTATTGTTCTATAAAATTTCAATGACTAATTTTCATTTTTAAGTTTGAGTTTGAAACAATGGCATCTATATAGGAGTAGAAGTGAAGTTAGGAGTTGTAATATGCTGTGGATTAATATTACCAAATTTTGGAGATATACTGATGCTATGATGCTCGGACTCTTTGGTTTACCCCGTCAGACCCTTGTCAGCAAGGCTAAATAGGAGTGTCTAACAAGGGTACGTCGGGGTAAATCAAAGAGTCCGAGCATCAGAGTGCTGATGTATGTTTCCACTCTTGAATTAATCCACACCCGGGTTGTAAAGAATGATCTGATGTGACTTGACATGAGCTAAGTGGGCTGGGTGGTAGCTAAAAAATGCAAGTTATAAGTATTACTCCGTATATTCTTGTTGGGACTGCCAATATGATCTTCCATTTTCTGAAAATAATGAGATATTATGAGTATGACTACTTTAAGTAGCTTTAAGCTAGCCCGGTTGGACAAGTGCAATAATGTATGGTGTTCCACCCTTGACGGAACGATGGTTCCACCCTTGACGGAACGATGGTTTGAAGATGGCCTTATTTCTACCATCTATGATTATTGTAGACTGCTGTGTCCCATATTATGTTTTTTGAAAACCCATTTTCAGCCATATTCATTTGGGATTTGGCTGTTGTTCATGCACTTCTGTTTGAACTGGGTTAAGGCCTAGCTGTTGTCGTTGGCGCCCCAACTGTCTTTGAAGAGGATACACGATATATGTGCATATGTAAATTGTACTTGATCTGAGAGGATTTGGGGGGGGGGGAGGAACCACAATGTGTAATTTCATTTTATATTCTAGTATCTATTTTAAATATCTTAGCTAACTTGGCCTGGAAACAAATGTTGTAGGTGAAGTATTGTGAGACACTGCGTCGCTTCAATGCACGCGTTATTCAAGAACAACTTGACCTTGACATGGTCAGACTGAGGGAGAAGATTCATGGTCTTTTCAACTTTGCTCATGATGCTGATCTTACGCTGACTTACATTGATGAGGATGGTGATGTCGTCACCCTTGCCGATGAAGATGATCTGCGTGATGTGGTTATGCAGTCTCTGAATCCCTTGAGGATAACTGTAAGGTTGAATCCTGAAAAGAAAGGAAGATCTTATGCTAGATCAAGTGGAAACTCTACTCCCATGAGATCACCTCGAGGCCAGCAGCACCCAATGCAGAATTTCAACACTAGTGTCTCCGAAATTCTGAAATCTGTGCCAGAACCTTTACGAGAAGTATTCTCTAAGCTATCAGCTGATGTGGCTTCCAAGGCTTCTTCCTCAGGACCAGGGGTTGCGGGGCTTGCGGAGCTTGTAGACACTTTTTCTAAGTTGGGACTCACCTATTTGAGTAAGAATCCAAATATCCAGGCTGGTCAGGAAACTAGTGCTTTCAGCGCGGCTTCAGAAAGTACAGTAGTTGCTACAGATATGAAAGGTCAGCCAGTGCTGAAGGTTGCTGTAGCTCCAGAGGAAAATTTTCATGGCACTAAACCTGGTGCATCTACTTCGAAAGATAATCAGAGTCCGTTAGAGATCTCCTCAATTAGTAAAGAAGTGGGCCTTAAAAATGTCATTCAAGGTGTGGATGGCACGGCTTTTCTACCTCCTGTATTTCCTAGTTCTAAGGCGAGTTCCATGCCTGAGGAATGTCACACTGCATCAAAAAATGAGGAGGTCAAAGGATTCGGTTTGAAGACGTGGATGCCCAGTGCGGCTTCAGAAAGTACAGTAGGTGCTTCAGATATGAAAGGTCAACCACTGTTGAAGGTTGCTGTAACGCCACAGGAAAAGTTTTTTGGCACTAAACCTGGAGCATTTGCTTTGAAAGACAATCAGAGTCCGCTAGAGACCTCCTCAATAAGTAAAGAGGTGGGCTTGAAAAAGGTTGTTCAAGGTGTTGATGACACAGCTGTTCCACCCCCGGGATTTCCTAGTTCTAAAGTGAGTTCCATGCCTGGGGAAAGTCACATTGCATCTAAAAATGAGGTCGATGGATTAGGTTGGAATATGTGGAAGCCCAGTGGGGGAGATGTTCCTACTGTTGCTCCGAAGGATTTTATCAACAAGCAAGTTAGTGGGGACAGTACTGGTTTTGGTACTTCCAATCCTGATTATCTGAAGCGTTGCCTTCAGGATTCCCGGACAATGGGGATGGATAGTGGGTTATCGGCAAGACCAAATGAGAGTGGTAGTTCTTCAGCTTGGCATTATGGTCTAAACTCTTCTAATGATTCTGCAATGCCACTAGCAACTTATTTGTCTATGCCTCATATGCAACCATATTCATATTATCCTCGTGTGGCTCCATTTAAGAGAAGTTACAATCATGAAGATGGTATCGGCAGTATATTCCATAGGGGTGTTCGTTGTGATGGCTGCGGGGTTCATCCAATAACTGGACCTCGCTATAAGTCTAAAGTGTAAGATGCTGTAAAATATGTGGACTTGGCTTCTGTTTTTATCTCCAAGGTTATCCTAATTCTTTCACTTGTTTGCAGGAAAGAGAACTATGACCTGTGCAGCGTATGCTTTGGAGGGATGGGAAATGAATCTGATTACATCAGAATGGACCGCCCCTGGGCTCCTCGACTGCCATTCAAGGGCATGCATGATCCTGTACGTAGATTTCAAATGACTATTAGTATTAAGTACAATTTTTTCGCTTGGCTTTTTATGTTTCTTGTCATTAAACGTATTTTGATATTCGGACATCATTGTTGTTTTAGACTCACATCCGCCCTCCATCATTGCCGCAAGGTGGGTTCCGAGTGAAATCTACCAAGACTAAGCTGGACAGTCGCTTTATTCAGGATGTGAATGTGCTTGATGGTACTATTATGGCTCCTCTGACGCCATTCACAAAAATTTGGCGGATGAGGAATAATGGTAATACTGTATGGCCCCAAGGTTCTCAGATTTTTTGGATTGGGGGTGATAGATTAAGTGATGCACTTACGCTCGAGGTTGAGGTAATTTCATCTGGATGCGTTCCTACTGTTTATTTAGCCATTTGGTAAGTTGCATCTAATGTTACAAATCGCCTTTTCTGTCAGATTCCGGCTGAAGGGTTGCCTGTTGATAAGGAGCTGGATATTGCAGTTGATTTTGTTGCTCCTGAACTTCCTGGACGTTACGTTTCATACTGGAGGATGGCTTCTCCGTCTGGGCAAAAATTTGGCCAACGTGTTTGGGTTTTAATTCAGGTTACCATATTGCCTTAAAGCTATTGTTGTGTTGTCGTTATTCTGTTAGATTGACATTTGTGCTAAATATTTCCTCGGTTCTATAGGTGGACGCTTCTCTGAAAGATACAAGTGAAGTTATTAACGGCTTGAATTTGAATTTGCCGCCCCTTAGCAGTGGACTGACTGCCCCTGAAATTGATAATATGAAAGCTGAGCCCCTTGTGGAGGGCAGCTTTCCTGAGATTTACAGCTCTAATAGGGTAACAGAATTGATTGAGCCAACTGTTGATGCACACCTGAAGAAAGACCCAGAGCTCAGTTTTCCCATCAATGATACCTTGCTAGTTGGTGGTGGTGCTTCTAGCAATGTCAACCCAGGGCCTTCTTCAGTTTCTTATCCTATCGTTGACTTCTCTCCTGTCTCATTTCCTGTAGAACTTGCTCCCGCAGATGTGCAGGGATCTGCTGTTGAAGATGTCAATGTCAATACAGATAGGGAGGGGTTCCTCCTCAGGGAGCTAGAGGATATGGGATTCAAACAGGTTGATTTGAACAAAGAAATCTTGAGGATGAACGAGTATGATCTGGAGCAGTCAGTGGATGCTCTTTGTGGTGTCTCCGAGTGGGACCCTATCCTCGAGGAGCTGAAAGAGATGGTTAGTTGTAGATAAAATGACTGGAGTTTATATGACAATTTTTTCTTTTTTGAATTTTCTTATCTCGATGCTTCACACCACCCTAAACGAAGATATAAAGTTTTAGCGGGTGATTTGATTTTAATTTTTTATATAATTTTTTTTTTGTTTTTTGGGTGTAGGGTTTCTGTGATGATGAAACGAACCTGAGGCTGTTGAAGAAGAACAATGGGAGCATCAAGCGTGTGGTCATGGATCTAATTACTGGAGAGAAGGCTTAGATCAATTACTCAATTCTCCTCCTCCTCCTCCTATATGGCCAGGATATGTACCTAAATAAATGTGCAGTGGGCAGTGGGTTGAACTTATTTAACTAGTTGGCCTTGTTTATATACTTATTTATCAGTTGGTTGTTCGAGTTTCTTTGTGAGGTTGGTATGCAACTGCTAGCTGTTTCCGTGTACAAATTCTCTCTTGCTTTTGTTTTAAATATGGATCCTCTTGTTTTGGTAATTTCATCTAGTTGAAGATGATATCTTGATGCGAAATGAGATTGCCTTATTTGTTCTTGGGTTTTGGTAGTTGATGCATCTAGTTAGGAACTGGGTTTATTTTTCTACAAGGTGGATGGACATGGATTTACCCTGTAGAACCCAGAGAGAGGGAGGGAGGGAGGGCGTGTCAACAAACCATTCAGGTTCAGCCCATGTTGAAAGGATGAAATCAGGGATCTGCCCATGTGCTCCCTGACTTGCTTTTATCAATCGGTTCCCTCTCCCCCACCCTATTTATTATTGCAACTCTTCTCTCTTTGTCGATTTCTTTCTTTAAAGTAATTATTATTTACTTTTTTATAATTTCGATTTCTTTCTTTAAGTAATTATTATTTATGTGCTCATCAATTTTTTTTATATTTTCACTTTTATGATTGTTGTGTAAGATAAGATCAAGGAGTCATATTGTCTTTTTATCAACTACAATGACAGATTCAATATATACATGCATGGAGTATTTGTTATTAAATTTTATAAAAAAAAAATAAGATATTTTTAGAAAGAAAAATTAGAGGGGATAATTTTTTTAGATTGAACATGTTATCCACGTGGAAGTGAAATTTAAATCATTAACTGAATAAAAAAATTAGCAAAAGTTACCACCAGAAGAAGAAAGAGATAATGAACTTTCAAAGTTGCCATGTGAGAGGATAACCATGGCTTAATTAAGAAGAGGTTGCATGCATTGCACTTATTTTAAAAAATAATTAATTAATTAATTGAAATCATGTTCATGTCCAAACAAACTTGATTGGTTGTTTGTTTTCCCATGTTCCCCAGTTTGGGGATTGGGTTCAGTTTGCAATAAATTTGTTGATAAGGCCCCTCCATCTCCCCCTCTTCTCTCCTCACCATGTGGGGTCCTCATCTAATCTAACCTTGTGATACATCTGAACCAACTTGTGTCCTATTTCATAGCAATAGTTGATGTGCGTTTAATTTCAATTCTCTCCATATTTTTGGGGTTTCATTAAAAAAGATATTTTAGATATTTTGCTCGAATCGTACATGTCATATTTTGGCCCTACTTAGATACACTCGACTGACTTCTTTGCAGCCGGACTGGACTGGACTGCACTAGCCTCAAATCCATCCATTCATTCATTCACCCGCAACTGTTGGATCTTCATCATCCCTTTCTTTTCCGGCCTTTGGAGGGTCATCATTATATAATGTCTTGTTTAAAGTACAATTGAGAGTACAGAGCTTGTCCTTTTATATATATATTTCTCCTTCTCTTCTCCCCCTTCCTTACATGTCAGGTCTGGACATTTTCTTTATCCGTTGCTCTGTACTCTCTGTTTTTTTAGTGTACTGAAGGAAGAGATGAGGCGTTGACTTTGCTTGAAACAAAGAAAGAAAGATGGAATATGGGAATGGTTTCTGCTCAACTGATGAATTCAGATTGGAAACCAAATGGTTAATTGATCCTAAGCATCTTTTTGTTGGTCCACGGATTGGTGAAGGTGCTCATGCCAAAGTCTACGAGGGCAAGTCAGTCTTTTTTCTTCTCATCCTCTTACATGTGTCTTTCTCTGTTCTTGCTCAGTTATAAAACTCAATTTTTTTTAGATACAAGAATCAAAATGTTGCTATTAAGATTGTTCATAGAGGCGAAACCCCGGAGGAAATCGCCAAGCGAGAATCACGATTCGTGAGGGAGGTTGCTACTTGGTCTAGAGTCAAACATAAGAACTTGGCAAAGGTTTGATTTTGGAAACACCCTTTTGATAAATAAAGGAGATTGTGCAATTTGGGAAAAAAAAAAAAAAACTAATTTGGATCTATTTTTGTGTTTTTTGATAGTTCATTGGTGCTTGTAAGGAGCCTGTAATGGTTATAGTAACCGAGATCTTGTTAGGAGGTACATTGCGTAAATATATGCTTAACGAGCGACCACGATGCTTGGACTCACATGTTGCTGTTGGTTTTGCACTCGACATTGCTCGTGCAATGGAATGCTTACACTCTCATGGAATCATTCATCGTGATCTGAAGCCCGGTACTTTCCACGCTCCAATAAAATATTCTACTGTACAACACTTTATAGTAGTAATTTTTACTGACAAGATTGTTTATGATTATGGGTTTTTCATATTATGCAGAAAACTTGGTCTTAACAGCAGATCAGAAAACAGTGAAACTAGTTGATTTTGGTCTCGCGAGAGAAGAATCAGTAACAGAGATGATGACTGCTGAAACAGGGACTTATCGCTGGATGGCTCCAGAGGTACATAAGTTTTCACTTTCTTTTGTTTATGCAGACTAGTTCATGAATTCTGAATGCTGAATTTCTTCCTCTGATAGTTATATAGCACTGTAACATTAAAACAAGGAGAGAAAAAACATTACAACCAGAAAGTAGACGCGTATAGTTTCGCCATTGTGTTGTGGGAGCTTTTGCACAACAAGCTCCCATTCGAAGGCATGTCAAATCTACAGGCTGCATATGCAGCCGCTTTCAAGGTAATAATTTCTTCCTATTATACCCCGGTATTTTTTTTATTTTTTACTAATGTTTGCTGTTTTCTGATGATTCAGAATGTGAGGCCGAGCTTGGACAACCTGCCAGAAGAATTGGCGCTAATTCTGAGTTCATGTTGGATGGAGGATCCAAATGCTCGCCCCAACTTCAGTCAGATCATTCAAATGCTTCTTCATTATCTTTCCACAATATTACCCTCGGAGCCCATGAAATCTGCAATTCCTTCTCGGCTATTTACTACAGGAAGCATCCCAATGTCACCGGAATCCCCAGGCACAAGTGCTTTGATAGGGGAGCGTACTTTCTCCGCCGAAACCACTAGGGAAGAAATGGAGAACAAACGGAAAGGTTTCTTTTTCTGCTTCAACCAGTGTTATTAAAGGCAGGATACACATAATAAACCTCTAAGTGCTTGGTTGGTACACGAGTAAAACCATTCATTTCCATGGTTTTTAGTACAAATTTCATTTCATGAAAGTGCATATAGCATGGAAAAGAGTCGTGATTCTTCTGTACCAAACAAGCATTAAGAGTTATATCAGAAGCTTAATGAAGAACATGGTATAATGTAAACTATGTGACATTGTGTAAATTGAATTAAATTGACCTGATAAAGATGCTGTCTTCTTCTGCCATTGACTTCGATCTGTTTTGGATCTCGAACATTTTCTGCATTCTCTCAGCAATAGGTTCAATATTTCACCAGTAATCTTTGCAAGAACACGAGCCATCTTTGAAATGGTGGAAACGATTCCGATCCCTAACAATAATCTCTCTCTGAAAAACCTTTGATATTATTTTGGTTGCATTATGGCAATCTGTGCACACTCTGAGATTCTTTGATATTCTAATTGGGGTTCCATCTGAAGTGCTAATGAGGCCAAAGGCAATTGCTAGTTTCTCACTATGGTGAAAAACCGAGGCTTTCTTGCCATCTTCCTCTGCATCCAGTCTTGCCTCTGTCATGTCAAGAACATAGCCAGCCAACTTAATCCGCGCTATCATGTCCTCAGTGGCAGCATAAATCTCGTTTGACTGTGGATGTGAATTATCTTCAGCAAAGAACTCATGAATGACTCCATCCACCTCAATCAAGCTACATCCGGGTGTCTTTTTGATTCCCTTTTCTTTCATCTCACGCATTACCCTAGCTGCATCTGACCACCTTCCAGCATATGTGTAAATATTTGATAGAAGTATGTAATCTCCACTATTTGTGGACTCCAATTCAACTATATGTTCAAATGAATTTTCCCCGATTTGAGCATTTTTATGAACCTTACACGAGGCAAGCAGTGTTCTCCATATAACTGCATTGGGTTTCACGGGCATGTTCACTATGAATTCATATGCCTCCTCTATCAATCCAGCTCGAGCCAGTAAGTCAACCATGCAACCAAAATGCTCAATTCTTGGTTCAATACCAAAATCCCTACTCATACTTGCGAAGAAATCCCGACCCTCATCCACAAGTCCTCCATGACTACAAGCACTAAGAACCCCAAGGAAAGTTACGTCAGTTGGTTCCATATTCTTATCAAGCATTGAATTGAAGAAGTGAAGAGCCCGTTTTCCTTGTCCATTGCTTGCAAGACCTTGTATGAGCGCCGCCCATGTCAATGCATTTTTCCGAGGCATCTTTTCAAATATTTCAACAGAACTATCTACCCAGCCACATTTTGCATAAAAATCCAACAGTGCTGTTCCAAGGGGTATGGTAAGCTTCAACTTCATTTTCTTCATGTAGGAATGAACCCATTTACCTGTTTCTAGAGCTCCAAGCTCAGCGCAAGAAGAAAGTACGCTAACCATCGTCACCTCATTGGGCATCACATTGGCCTTCTGCATCTCATGGAATAAACCGAGTGCTTCCTGGCACCGACTTGCTTGACTATAACCAGAGATCATGGCACTCCAAGCAACAACATCCCTCTGCGATATCTGATCAAACAAACTCCTAGCTGTATCCACACACCCACATTTTGCAAACATGTCCACGAGGGAAGTCATCAAAGTGGCATTATCTTTAAGTCCCTTTGCCACAATATAATCCCTAACCCATTTTCCCAGCTCCAAATCACCAAGCCTGCCGCAAGCTGTCAACACACTAACCAGAGTAAACTCATTAAATTCAGCATCCAATTCCAGCATATAACAAAACAATTCTACAACCTCCTCCCAACACCCACTTTTACTGTACCCAGAAAGCATAGAATTCCATGTGAACAAAGTCCTCTCAGACATTCCATCGAACAGCTTACGAGCAACCCCCACATCACCAGTGCCAGCATACATACGAATCAAACTATTCTTAACATACATACTAGACCCCAATTCAGATTTCACAATATGGGTATGTATTTGTTTTCCTTCATCTAAAGCCCTTAATCTTGAACACGCTTTTAGAATGCAAGAAAAGATAAATTCATCGGGTTGTACAAAACTTTCTTGCATTTTTGCGAAAAAGATGATAGCTTCGTGAGGCAAATGCTTCAATATGAAGCCCCTTATAATAAGATTATAAGATTGGGAGTTGGGGTTGTTTAGATTGTGGAAAATGGAGAGAGCATAGTCCATGGGTTCAGGTAGGAGTATGGCAGCGGATTCAAGGAGGTAGTTGGCGATTGCCCGGTCGTGGATGAGGCGGGTTTTGATGAGGTGGGCATGGATTTGGTTGAGATCTTTGATTGACTTGCATTTTTCAAGAATTAGGGTTTTGGGGTTACTGGGGAACTGATTGATGCTACCTGTTGTAGTTATGGCGGGAGCTACGGGAAGGGTGAAGCCCATATTTTTGTCTTCTGTTTGTGGGGGTGGGGCGTGTGTGTGTGTGTTTCTCAACAGATACTTCCGCATGGATAGTGTTGGGAACAGAGCAATAATATACAAGCTGATAATGCACAAATATCTGTAAAATGGAGACAAAATCAAGCAGCAGAATACGAATAAAAAATAAACCGAAATCAACACAACGATTTTAACGTGGAAAACCCAAATCGGGAAAAACCACGGGACCGTAGTCCAAGTAAACAACTCCACTAGTCTGATGGGTTTACAGATTCTTCTCTAGGCAAGCTAAAGGATTACAAACACCCCAAGAAAACTTGTTCTTGATTACCAATCAACAACTATACTCACCAACAGGTGGATAACAGACTAGATCAATAAACAAAGGAAGATTAGAGAGATTGTACCAAAAAAAAGGAACCAACAGCTACAGGATTTCTACACCAAGAAATCTGCAGATTTTTGACAGCTTCAGACCAAGAAAGCTTTCACAAAATCACAACTCAATCGGAGATGAACTACCCTTCCGATTGGAACTCACAAGGATGAAGAACTTCACTTATCTCTTTGTTTCTTGCTATGTTTTTCTGCTCCTTTTTCTCACTCTGATGCATTCTCTTGGGGACTACCCTCCTCAAATAAATACACCAGTAATTCTCTCTTGAATGTTCTAGTACACTTACCACTTGAAATGTGAAGAGACAGGCTTTTGGCTTTCCCAGAAAAATCTAGAAGCTTAGTTTTTCTGACTTTACTTTTGGGCCAACAAATAATGGGTTTTGGCCACCACATGGGCTGGACCAAACCCAACAATTCTCCCCCTCCAGCTCATGTGGAGGGTTCAACCAAACCGGCTTCCTTTCGACAGAAAATGAACTTCTCACTTGGCAAGGATTTAGTCATCATGTCGGACCCATTATCATCCGTATGCACCTTATCAAGCTCCAACAATTTTGAATCCAGCACATCACGAATCCAATGGTATCAAACATCTATGTGCTTCGATCTAGAGTGGAAAGTAGGATTCTTACAAAGATGGATCGCACTTTGACTATCACAATAAAGTACATACCTTTCTTGCTTTAAGCCCAATTCTTGGAGAAATTTCTTCAGCCACAACACCTCCTTGCAAGCTTCTGTTGCAGCGATATATTCGGCTTCCGTGGTCGATAAAGCAACACATTTTGAAGTCTAGATTGCCATGAGACTGCTGCCCCGGCAAAGGTTATCAGGTATCCGGAGGACCGGAGGTTGACTTCCTAGAGTCTACATCACCCGCCATATTAGCATCGGTATAACCATCAAGTATGGCCTTGCCATTTCCAAAGCATAGACACACTCTAGAAGTACCTCTTAGATACCTAAGAATCCATTTAACGGCTGCCCAATGTTCTTTTCCAGGATTGGAAAGAAATCGACTTACAACTCCAACGGCGTGAGCTATATCCGGCCTTGTGCAAACCATGGCGTACATCAAGCTGCCAACCGCGGATGCATAAGGCACATTCTTCATTGCTTCCTTCTCATTCTCACTTGTAGGACATTGCTTGGAACTTAACTTGAAATGACCCGCAAGTGGAGTGCTCACAATTTTTGCCTTGCTCATCTTGAACCGTTCGAGAACTCTTTCAATATACTTTTCTTGGGACAACCAGATTTTTCTACTCCCTCGATCTCTTGAGATTTTCATCCCAAGAATCTGTTTTGCCGGTCCTAAGTCCTTCATTGCAAAGGACTTGCTCAACTCCTTTTTCAACTTATCAATTCTACTAGTATCTCGGCCAACAATCAACATATCATCCACGTAAAGCAAGAGAATAATGAAATTATTTTCAGCGAAGTATTTCACAAATACACAATGATCGGAAGTGGTTCTTGCGTACCCGTGGTTCATCATGAAAGAGTCAATTTTCTTGTACCATTGCCTTGGTGCTTGCTTCAACCCATACAAACTCTTTCTTAATCTACACACAAGATGCTCTTTGCCTTTTACTTCGAACCCTTCCGGCTAATCCATATATATTTCTTCCTCTAAGTCACCATGGAGAAACGCCGTCTTCACATCGAGTTGTTCAACTTCTAAGTCCAAGCTTGCTGCCAATCCAAGAACAACACGGATAGAGGTCATCTTCACCACGGGAGAAAATATTTCATCAAAATCAACGCCTTTCTTTTGGTTAAAGCCTTTTACAACCAGCCGTGCCTTGTACCGAGGCTTTGAATTGCTCTCTTCCACCTTTAGTTTGTAAACCCACTTGTTCTTAAGTGCTCTTTTTCCTTCGGGCAGCTTCACCAACTCATAAGTGTGGTTCTCTTGGAGTGACTTCATCTCCTCTTGCATCGCTTTCTTCCATTCTCCTTTGTTTACATGAGACATGGCTTCTTGGTAACTTTCGGGCTCTCCCCCATCACTCAACATCACATACTCATTAGGAGAATACCTTGTGGAAGCTTTGCGTTCTCTATTTGACCTCCTTGGTTTGAGCTGATTTTGCACTTCTTCGACTTGCTCATCTTGCTCCAAATGTTCTTCTTCTTGCACTTCTTGACCAGCTGTACCTTGGGCTTCATTTGGTACTTCTTCCTCATAATTTTCATGTGTTTGAGGTGGAGAAATAGATCTCAAACTGACTGAACCAGCTGCTGCATTTTTCTTCTTTTCGCCTCTTTCAATGTCTTCAATTGTCTCATCTTCAAGGAAAATCACATCCCGACTTCGAACAAGTTTTCTTGCAATTGGATCCCATAATCTATACCCAAACTCCTCTCGTCCATAGCCCAGGAAGATGCATTGCTTCGCCTTGTCATCAAGCTTTGACCTCTCATCTTTTGGAATATGAACATAGGCTTTACACCCGAAAACTTTCAAGTGTTCATATGACACCTCTTTCCCCATCCATACTCTTTCCGGAACATCACCTTTTAATGGAACTGATGGAGAAAGGTTAATTAAGTCAACCGCTGTCCGCATTGCTTCACCCCAAAAAGATTTAGGTAGCTTGGCATGAGAGAGCATACATGTGATTCTTTCACAAATTGTTCTATTCATTCTCTCGGCGACACCATTATGTTGAGGAGTCTTGGGCACACTCTTTTGAAGCTTGATTCCATGGAGCTTGCAATAACTTTCAAATGGACCTCTATACTCTCCCCCGTTATCAGCCCTTACACACTTCAATTTCCGTCCGGTTTCCCTTTCAACCTCGGCATGAAATTGCTTGAAGACATCTAGTACTTGATCTTTGGTTTTCAAGGCATAGGTCCACACTTTCCTTGAATGATCATCAATAAAGGTCACGAAGTAGCTTGCTCCACCAAGAGTTTTATCTCCCATAAAACAAACATCAGTATGTATTAGATCAAGTACATTATGCTTTCTAGAAGGAGGATATCTACGAAATGCAACTCTATGAGTTTTTCCGGCTAAACAATCAACACAAGTTTTAAGTAATGTACCTTTGACTCCGGGCAAAAGTTGTTTCTTGGACAAAATTTGCAGCCCCTTCTCGCTCAAATGACCAAGCCTTTTATGCCAAAGCTCAACTGAAAAATCTCTCTCAGCTACATTGATTTCTCCCTTGCTAAGCTTGGCATTTGTTATGTAGAGCGTACTCATCTTCTTACCCTTAGCCACCACAAGAGAACCTCTTGTAAGCTTCCATTTTCCTTCTCCAAATTGGTTGTTGAAACCATCATTGTGACGACCCCAACCCTAGGCACTTATTTTAAATATTAAATTATATGCTTTTAATATTTATGTTATCTTTATGTGTTCAATTATGTCTCTAAATTCTTAAATTAAGATAAATTGGGTGAAAAGTAAATTGAGGAACTTATGAGAATTTATTGGACATTAAACAAAGAAACTAGGGGAAATAATAAAAATGGGAAAATACTAAATAATATGGGGAGGTTAAATGAGTAGGATGAATTAATGGGATAAGGTTTATTTTAAATTAATTTGGGTAGGATGAAGCCTTGGATTAATTCCCCATGGGGGGCCAAATTACTCCCTTTCCCCTCCTTGTGCCAAGTGTCCCCTCCCCATCACCTCTCTTACTACCCTTCCCCTCCCTCTCCTTCATTTACACAAAATTAACTAGAGAAAGCTTAGAGAGAGACCTCCATTGAAGCCTTGCCCAAGCTTTGAAGTCAATACATTCTTCATCAAAATTCAAGTCTAAGAGCACTATTAAAGTGGGATCATCTAGAGGAAGCTATCTAGCTAGAAAGATCAATCTTCCCTTCTAAAATCCATGTGAGTTGTTATGATTCCTTCTCCTATGTGTTCATGAGCTCTTTGAATGTTGTTCTTGTTCTTGTATTGATGATTTCTTGCTTGGGAAACCTAATGGGAGTTGAATGATTGAAGAATGGAATTATTTAAAGTTAGGGTTCTTGGTAGATCATGTAAAAAGGGTTTGAAATGGGTGGAATGGGTAGAGATAAATGATCTAGGATAACTTGGTTTGAATTTACTTGTTTTTATGGGATTTGGTAAGATGAAGTTATGATTTGGTGTTCTTGAACTTAACTTAGTAAGAAGGACTTGGAACCTAGGCATAAATGGATGAAATTCGACTGGGCCGGAGGCTCGGGCGGTCGCCAGGGGGCCGAGCGGCCGCCCACGCCTGGGCAAAGAACTTCAATCACTTGGGAACTTCACTGGGCGGTCGCCCAAGTGATGAAAGCGATCGCCCATGTGGGCGAGAAACTTCAGCTTCTCCTTTGGCGAATCCACTTGCGGTCGCCCCGAGTGGTATGGGCGGTCGCCGAGGCCACGAACCAATATTTCTTGATTTGAATTAGGATCATTTAGCAAGTTGTTGGCCACTTATAATTGGACACTCCCACTTGGTAATTGAACTTGAACCTTCACTTAGGCCTTGTATCCTTGTATATGGAATTTGTAGTGGTAGGTTAATGATCCCTCATTTCCTTACTTGATGTTATATATCTTGTTGTTGATATTGTTTAGTGCATTCATAAATTGTTGCACTTTGATATTGATTGGGCAATGAGTATATATTACCATGTAGCTATTATTTATCCCTTTTGTGGATTTTATTCAAGTATCTATTATGTGCTTGATATGTGTGAGTCGGTGACGTTGGGGGGTATAACGAGAATACGATCAATTATGGAAGTGTGACCTAATGTGATCGGATTATGTTATATTCATGACCGGGCCCCTCCCGTGGCCACGAGGTTGGGGTTATAGCGTCTGTATTGAGCCAAAAGCCTTACGTAGTTGCTCTTGTCTTATATGGTTCCACGAAAAACGGGTCTTATAAGACGTGAGTATTGCTTAAGCGGCTCACCGTAATTGGAGTATTATTATACCCAATGTTGTACGACTATTGTTCGAGACGGGAAAAGGTAAACCAAGGTAATGGAATGTGTTTATAGCTTTCCCAATGTGTTATGTGCGACTTGTTATATGTTGCATTTATTTGGCATATTCTTTGCATCCATAATAGCTTCTTTGAGATTTATTCTCACCCCTCCCCTTTCTTGTTTTAGATCCCGAGACGGGAGGACCGCCCAAGTAAGGACGGAAAGGAGTTTGGGTGAGCATTTTGGGATATTGTCGGGGTACGTTAGGTTGGCGTAGAAATTATTTTGTCATAACTCCTTTTGGGAGTTTGTAATTATAAACTTTATTTTCTACGTTAAAAACCAATATCTTTTGTAACTAAAAAGTTGATTGTTTTCAAAGTTAGTTATCTCCCTCCTCCGATGTGGAGTTGAGTGGAGTTCTTTTGAAATGTTATATTATTAATGCTTATGTTTGAAAGTCAAAGTAAAGTTTTAAAAGTTTAGTGTTTTGGGTTAGTTTGGGGACGCACCAACTCGGGACACGTGTAGGTTCCGGGTCGGGGTCCTCACGGTTGAGTATCGAGCTCGGTTAGAATTCTTGGGTAGAGTCTAGGCGAGTGAGAGCGTGTGGTAGCCGACGTCGAGTGTTTAATGCAGGAGTTTGTTGTAATGGCGGGAAATGAAGGTGATCCGAATCGGGTTTGGGTAATGTTGGCAATCCAAATGCCGAGATGATGGACATGTTCCGAGGGTTCCTTCAAAGCATATGGCAACTCGTAATCGAATTTGAATCGAGAATCTAGGCGAGACAAGGGCAACATGGGTTGGAGAAGTTCGTGAAGATGTCTCCTCCTAGCTTCAACGGAGATCCGGATCCGGTGAAGGCGAGAAGGTGGCTTCGAGGCTATGAACAAGATTTTCGCGGCTATGGAGAGTACGGATGCGGAGAAAGTGAGATGCGCCGTTTTCAAATTGGAAGGACCAGCGGAGCATTGGTGGCAAGTGGTAAAGGATGGTTGGGACCGAGATTTGACACCGCGGACGTGGGAAAACTTCACGCTCAAGTTCCGAGATCACTTTGTGCCGATGGTTACTAGAGACAAGAAAGAAGGCGAGTTCTGAAGGCTGGAGCAAGGGACCATGACGATAGCGCAAGGTATTCGGCTAAGTACGAGTTGGCCCGATATTGTCCCCATTTGGTGCCGGATGAGGGAGAGGCGAGTTTACCGGTTTGTGAAAGGTTTAAGAGTTGAGTTTCGGAAGCAGTTGTTGACGCATAACTTCGCCAATTTCCAAGCAGCAGTGAATATGGCGTACCGGATTGAGAACGACATAGAGGAGCATCGTGGTAAGAATGAAGGAGGAAACAGGAGCAGATTTCGGGGTCAAGGATCGGGACGAGAATAGAGTGCGGTAGAGGACTTTCACCCGGGAGCGGAATCGAGGAGGTCATGTGGCGGCTCCGGCAAATCGTGCGACTTCCGGTCGGTTTGGGACAACATGTGGGTTTTGCGAGAGGATAGGGCATTCCGAAGACAAATGTTGGAGCAAACAAGGCAAGTGTTTGGAGTGTGGATCGGCCGGGCCATTTCGGGAGGAATTGTCCCAAGTTACGAGAATAAGCAAGCGACGGGTACCGGATTCGGGGGGTCAAGGTAGTGGTGTGAAGAGAGATGTTGATGGGAAACCTAAGGATAAAGTCCAAGGTCGTGTGTTTGCTTTGGGTCGAGGAGAGGTCGATCCTAATGCCGTCATTAGAGGTATAGTTCTGTCTCGGGAGTTAAGGCCCGCATTCTTATAGATCCGGGTCTTCCCATTCATTTGTGGCGTCTCATTTTGCATTCTCATTGCATATCTTGCACGAATCTATGCCTTATGTGTTAGAGGTCTCTACTCCTATGGGAGAGAGCCTTGAATCTTCTTTGATATATCGTGGATGTGATGTGACTATATGTGCAGGCATGTATTCTTGGAATTTGGATTTGGTCGAGTTACCAATCCGTGATTTTGATGTGATCCTTGGTATGGATTGGTTGAGTCGGTGCCATGCTTTGGTAGGCTGTCGTAGGAAGCGAGTCTCATTTGCTATGCACGATGTGCCTACATTTATATTTGATGCCGATAAATCTATGTTCGGGTTACATGTTATTTACGCCATAAAAGCTAGAAAGATGCTATCTAAGGGGTGTACGGGTTACTTAGCTTATGTGGTAGATTCCAATAAGAAGTCTCCGAGTTAGCTCATGTTCGGTTGTGAATGAATTTAGTGATGTGTTCTCTAGTGAGTACTCTATGCCTCGGACCGTGAGATAGAGTTTTGTATTGACTTAGTACCGGTACCGCTCCTATCTCTAAAGCACCCTATAGAATGGCTCCGTAGAGTTAAAAGAGTTGAAGGTCCAATTGCAAGAATTGTTAGACCGAGGTTTTATTCGATCTGAGTGTGTCTCAGTGGGGAGCACCGGTCTTGTTTGTTAGGAAGAAGGATGGTACCTTACGATTGTGTATTGACTATCGTTTGTTGAACCAAGCCACCATTAAGAATAAGTATCCTCTTCCGCATATAGATGATTTGTTTGACCAACTCGAAGGTTCCGTTATCTACTCAAAGCTTGATTTGAGAAGCGGATACCATCGGTTGAAGATTAGGCAGGATGATGTTGCTAAGACGGACTTTCCGTACTAGATATGGTCATTATGAGTTTGTGGTGATGCCGTTTGGGTTGACTAATGCTCCGTAGTGTTTATGGATATGATGAACCGTGTCTTCAAGCCTTATCTCGATAGTTTTGTGGTGGTCTTTATTGATGATATTCTTGTGTATTCTAAGTCCGGGAAGAGCATGAGAATCATTTGAGGATTGTCTTGTCCGTTCTTCGTGAGAAGCGGTTGTATGCTAAGTTCGGTAAGTGCGAGTTTTGGCTTGAGGATTTCTTTCTTGGGGCATGTTGTGTCGAGTTCGGGGATTTCCGTGGATCTGCAAAGATTGAAGCCGTGGTTAATTGGAAGCAACCTTCGACCGTGATCGAAGTCCGTAGTTTTCTTGGTTTGGCGAGGTACTATCGGAGGTTCATTGAGGGTTTTCTCGGATTGCTACTCCGTTGACTAGGTTGACTCGGAAAGATGTATTGTTTGTGTGGGATTCCAAGTGTGAAGCAAGTTTTGATGAATTGAAGAAGAGGTTGACGACGGCTCAGGTTCTTACCCTTAGAGTGGTTGCGAGAATTTTGTTATTTATAGTGATGCCTCGAAGGCGGGTTTGGGATGTGTGTTGATGCGTAATGGGAAGGTTATTGCGTATGCCTCTAGGAAGTTATCACCGGCGGAACAGAATTATCCTACTCATGATATGAAATTGGCGGCGATTGTATTTGCGTTGCATAAGTGGAAGCATTATCTTTACGGAGCGAAATTCGAGATTTTCACCGATCATAAGAGTTTGAAGTACCTATTTACCCAAAAGGAGTTGAACAACCAGCAAAGAAGATGGTTAGAGTTTTGAAGGATTTTGATTGTGTCATATCCTATCATCAGGGAAGGCCAATGTGGTGGCCGATGCGATTAGCCGAAAGGCGTATGTGGCAACCTTGAGTTCTCGGGAGTTGAAGAGTGAAGTGATAGTTGCGAATGTTCGAGCCGTTCCGACATTGTATGGTGATTTGAAGGAAGCTCAACAAGAAGATCCGGAATTGAAGAAAATTTGTGATCAAGTGCAAGATGGGAAAGCCGGGGATTTTGCTTTGAATCGAGATGGGATTTTAACTTTCCAAGGGAGAATTTGCGTTCCGTCATCGCCGGAAATTAAGAAGCGTGTTTTAGAGGATGGCCATAAGTCCAAGTTTGCGATTCATCCGGGAAGTACCAAAATGTATCAAGACTTGAAGCGTGGGTATTGGTGGAATGGTATGAAGAGGGAAATAGCGGATTATGTTTCTAAGTGTTTGACTTGTCAACAGATCAAGGCAGAACATCAAAGACCGGCGGGACTACTTCAACCATTGGATATTCCGGAGTGGAAATGGGAAGGGATCTCGATGGATTTTGTTTCGGGTTTGCCTCTCACCGCAAAGAAGATGGATGCTATATGGGTTATTGTGGATCGGTTGACGAAGTCGGCTCATTTTCTTCCGGTATCAACCAAGTTTTCGTTAGAGAAGTTAGCTCAGTTGTACTTAAAGGAGATTGTAAGACTTCACGGAGTTAGGTTAGTATTGTTTCCGATAGAGATCCGAGGTTTACATCTAGATTTTGGAGAGCATTGCATGAAGCTTTGGGTTCTAAGTTGTGTTTTAGTACGGCATTTCATCCTCAAACCGATGGTCAGTCCGAGAGAACTATTCATATACTTGAGGATATGTTACGAGCTTGTGTGATGGATTTCCAATTATCTTGGGAGGATCATCTACCGTTAGTCGAGTTTGCTTACAACAACAGTTATCAGTCTAGTATTGAGATGGCTCCGTATGAAGCATTGTATGGTAGGAAGTGTCGATCTCAGATGTGTAGGGACGAGGTTGGTGAAGCGAGACTTTGGGGCCGGATTTGGTTCGAGATTCTACGGAGAAGATCAAGGTGATTCGGGATAGATTGAAGACGGCTCGAGTAGACGGAAAAGCTACGCCGACAATAGAAGGCGGGATTTATCATTTCGGGTTGGTGACTTTGTATTCTTGAAGGTCTCTCCGAGGACGGGGATTAAAAGGTTTGGGAATAAGGGTAAGTTGGCTCCGAGATTTGTAGGACCGTTTGAGATTCTAGAGAAGATAGGGGAATTGGCTTACCGGTTAGCGTTGCCTCCGTCTTTCTCTTTGCTTCATGATGTGTTTCACGTTTCTATGCTTAGGAAGTATTGTCATGACCCCTCCCATGTTTTGAGCTCTCCTCCCGATGATGTCCAAGCGGACATGTCGTATGTTGAAGAGCCATTAAGAGTATTAGAATTCCAAGTTAAAGAGTTGAGAACCAAGAGTATTCCGATAGTGAAAGTCCTTTGGAAGAATCACACCGTAGAGGAAGCAACGTGGGAGCTAGAGTCGAAGATGAGAGCGAAATACCCGTGGTTGTTTGAAAATCCAAGTAAGTTTCCTTTTTAAAAATTCGGGTCGAATTTTCTTTAAGGGGGAGTGAGTGTGACGACCCCAACCCTAGGCACTTATTTTAAATATTAAATTATATGCTTTTAATATTTATGTTATCTTTATGTGTTCAATTATGTCTCTAAATTCTTAAATTAAGATAAATTGGGTGAAAAGTAAATTGAGGAACTTATGAGAATTTATTGGACATTAAACAAAGAAACTAGGGGAAATAATAAAAATGGGAAAATACTAAATAATATGGGGAGGTTAAATGAGTAGGATGAATTAATGGGATAAGGTTTATTTTAAATTAATTTGGGTAGGATGAAGCCTTGGATTAATTCCCCATGGGGGGCCAAATTACTCCCTTTCCCCTCCTTGTGCCAAGTGTCCCCTCCCCATCACCTCTCTTACTACCCTTCCCCTCCCTCTCCTTCATTTACACAAAATTAACTAGAGAAAGCTTAGAGAGAGACCTCCATTGAAGCCTTGCCCAAGCTTTGAAGTCAATACATTCTTCATCAAAATTCAAGTCTAAGAGCACTATTAAAGTGGGATCATCTAGAGGAAGCTATCTAGCTAGAAAGATCAATCTTCCCTTCTAAAATCCATGTGAGTTGTTATGATTCCTTCTCCTATGTGTTCATGAGCTCTTTGAATGTTGTTCTTGTTCTTGTATTGATGATTTCTTGCTTGGGAAACCTAATGGGAGTTGAATGATTGAAGAATGGAATTATTTAAAGTTAGGGTTCTTGGTAGATCATGTAAAAAGGGTTTGAAATGGGTGGAATGGGTAGAGATAAATGATCTAGGATAACTTGGTTTGAATTTACTTGTTTTTATGGGATTTGGTAAGATGAAGTTATGATTTGGTGTTCTTGAACTTAACTTAGTAAGAAGGACTTGGAACCTAGGCATAAATGGATGAAATTCGAATTCTGGGCTGGAGGCTTGGGCGGTCGCCCAAGGGAGCTGACGGCCGCCCATGGCGGTAACTTCAATCACTTGGGAACTTCACTTGGGCGGTCGCCCAGTGATGAGGGCGGTCGCCCATGTGGGCGTAAACTCACTTCTCCTTTGGCAATCCACTTGGGCGGTCGCCCGAGTGGTATGAAGCGTCGCCCAAGGCCCTGAACCAATATTTCTTGATTTGAATTAGGATCATTTAGCAAGTTGTTGGCCACTTATAATTGGACACTCCCACTTGGTAATTGAACTTGAACCTTCACTTAGGCCTTGTATCCTTGTATATGGAATTTGTAGGGTAGGTTAATGATCCCTCATTTCCTTACTTGATGTTATATATCTTGTTGTTGATATTGTTTAGTGCATTCATAAATTGTTGCACTTTGATATTGATTGGGCATGAGTATATATTACCATGTAGCTATTATTTATCCCTTTTGTGGATTTTATTCAAGTATCTATTATGTGCTTGATATGTGTGAGTCAGCTGACGTTGGGGGTATAACGAGAATACGATCAATTATGGAAGTGTGACCTAATGTGATCGGATTATGTTATATACGTGACCGTCCCCTCCTGTGGCCCACGGAGTTGGGGTTATAGCGTCTGTATTGAGCCAAAAGCCTTACAGAGTTGCTCTTGTCTTATATGGTTCCACTGAAAAATTGGTCTTATAAGACGTGAGTATTGCTTTAAACGTTTCACCTGTAATTGGAGTATTATTATACCCAATGTTGTACGACTTATTGTTCAGACGGGAAAAGGTAAACCAAGGTAATGGAATGTGTTTATAGCTTTCCCAATGTGTTATGTGCGACTTGTTATATGTTGCATTTATTTGGCATATTCTTGCATCCATAATAGCTTCTTTGAGATTTATTCTCACCCTCCCCTTACTTGTTTTAGATCCCGAGACAGGAGGACCGCCCAAGTAAGGACGGAAAGGAGTTTGGCTGTGAGCATTTTGGGATATTGTCGGGGTACGTTAGGTTGGCGTAGAAATTATTTTGTCATAATTCCTTTTGGGAGTTTGTAATTATAAACTTTATTTTCTACGTTAAAAACCAATATCTTTTGTAACTAAAAAGTTGATTGTTTTCAAAGTTAGTTATCTCCTCCTCCGATGTGGAGTTGAGTGGAGTTCTTTTGAAATGTTATATTATTAATGCTTATGTTTGAAAGTCAAAGTAAAGTTTTAAAAGTTTAGTGTTTTTGGGTTAGTTTGGGGACGCACCAACTCGGGACACGTGTAGGTTCCGGGTCGGGGTCCTCACAATCATCATCAAGCTTTCCGGTGGATATTAAATTCAGCCACATGTCGGGAACATGTCTCACCTCCTTCAAGACTAATTTGCAGCCCGTATTTGTTTCTAAGTGAATTTTGCCCATGCCAACGATCTTGGATGCTCCATCATTTCCCATTCTTACACAGCCATAGTCACCACTAGTGTAGGATGTGAAGAAATCAGCCCGTGAAGTCACATGAAATGAGGCACCCGAATCAACTACCCATGTACTATCTTGGCATGCTAGATTCACGAAACCGGCATCACAAACAATGATTACATCACCATCTGTCGCAGCTGCGGTGGTCTCATTTTCCTCTCTATTTTCTCCATTTCTTTCTTTATTTCTATCTCGACCTTGTTCCCTTCTCAAAATTCTGCATTCTCTCTTCATATGTCCGGCCGATTGCAATGGTAGCATAACATTTCTTTCCTTGAAGTTGAAGCAGATTTTGACCTTCCTCTAGATCTCCCATGCTACTTCGATTTCTATTGTTCTTAGAGTTGGAATTTCTGTTTCTACCCCTTGCGGTTGTCGTGCTTTTCCGTTACTAAGGCTTGTGGCTCGGATGTAATTCCCAATTCTTTTCTCCTTGCTTCTTCATTCAGCAAGCTGTCCTTGACGATGTCCATTGTTAGCTTTCCATTTGGCGTCGAGTTGCTAAGTGAAACCACCAAAGTCTCCCAACTATCCGTCAATGAACTAAGAAGAAGCAACGCTTGCACCTCATCATCAAGCACCAATTTCATTGTTCCGAGCTGATTCACAAGGCCTTGAAAGTCACTCAAATGCTCCGTGACGCTATGCCCATCCTTGTACTTCAAGTTCACGATCCTCCGAATTAGTGAAGCCTTATTTTGAGCCGATTGTCTCTCATACATGGACTCTAATTTCGCCACAACTCATACGCCTTAGTATCCTTCGCAACATGATGAAAGATACTTTGATCAACCCACTGTCGAATGTTTGCCACAACCTTTCTATGCAATATCTCCCACTCCTTATCGGTCTTGTCTTAGGCTTTTCGCCACTTTCAATGGGTGCATATAAATCTTTGCGGTATAATATATCCTCCATTCTTGGCTTCCAAATAGAGTAGTTTGATGAAGTCGGCTTGATCATTTTTCCGTTCGATTCCTCCATATTCATTCATGGCTTGACCCCTAACAACCTTGAGCTCGATACCACTTTGTTGGGAAACAGAGCAATAATATACAAGCTGATAATGCACAAATATCTGCAAAATGGAGACAAAACCAAGCAGAAGAATACGAACAAAAATAAACCGAAACCAACACAACAATTTTAACGTGGAAAGCCCAAATCGGGAAAAACCACGGGACCGTAGTCCAAGTAAACAACTCCACTAGTCTGATGGGTTTACAGATTCTTCTCTAGGCAAGCTAGAGGATTACAAACACCTCAAGAAAACTTGTTCTTGGATCACCAATCAACAACTATACTCACCAACAGGTGGATAACAGACTGGATCAATAAACAAAGGAAGATTAGAGAGATTGTACCAAAAAAAAAGGAACCAGCAGCTACAGGATTTCTACACCAAGAAATCTGCAGATTTTTGACAGCTTCAGACCAAGAAAGCTTTCACAAAATCACAACTCAATCGGAGTTGAACTACCCTTCCGATTGGAACTCACAAGGATGAAGAACTTCACTTCTCTCTCTGTTTCTTGCTATGTTTTTCTGCTCCTTTTTCTCACTCTGATGCATTCACTTGGGGACTACCCTCCTCAAATAAATACACCAGTAATTCTCTCTTGAATGTTTTAGTACACTTACCACTTGAAATGTGAAGAGACAGGCTTTTGGCGTTCCCAGAAAAATCTAGAAGCTTAGTTTTTCTGACTTTACTTTTGGGCCAACAAATAATGGGTTTTGGCCACCACATGGACTGGACCAAACCTAACAGATAGTTAATATGATACATGCCTATATAGAAGATCGCCCATTAATGTTCTGCGTCATCCGATAACCCACTTGCCATATACGTCCTAAATCATCTGAAAGATCACATGTGTATCACCACAAACCACTGCTATGAGACATACAAATACAAGTTCTCCACTTTGCTTCTAAAGGGAGTCGAATTTGCAACCTCCACTATGTGAAAACCTTTTCACACACTCACACACTCGGATACCGCTCGACCAAGAGGCCTTTGGTCATATGCGGTTTATGATTTCAGTTGAAATTTTCGAACAACTTTATGAAGTTTGCGGGCTAATACAACACCAACAAGCCAACAACAAAATTTTAGTCTCAAAATAATTTAAAATTGGCTAACATAAATCCTCATATGACATCATGAAACAAAAGATGTAAGAAAAATGATAATTTAAAATAAGAAATAGGTGAGAATAAAATTTAGAAAATGAAAAGAAGAGAAGAAGAAAAGAAAAAAATTGATAAGAAAACAAATACTCCCTCCGTCCCAATAATAGCTTCCCATTTTGCCATTTTGGGTGTCCCGTTAATAGCTTCCACATTTCTTTTTTGGCAAAGGAATCTTTACTATTCCCTCCACTCATTCTCTCTCCTACATTATTTTAATACTCACAACACCATTATAATTTACTATTCCCTCTACTCATTCTCTCTCCTATTTTCAAATTACACTCACAATATTTTTTCTTCCCACCCATTTTATTAATTTGCTTGCAAGGCAAAAAACGGGCAGCTTCTATTGGGGCGGAGGGAGTACATAGGAGTATCTATAGTATAAATGGGAATTGTCCTTCTACAGCACAATGAACAGTTTCATAAGCCAAATTTCCCATTTTGCCCTTACTTAGTTGTCCCTTTCCCATTTTGCCCTTATAAAAAAATAATTAAAAAAAAAAAACGTGTCCTTGAACACGGGCTTGCTCTAGTATAATATATAGGGGAAATGAATAAAAAGGAAAGGAGATAAGAGAAGAGAAGAAAGAAAAAGAAAATCAACCCCGTCACCCACATGAATTTTTGCCCTTCACTCCGGCCTCTTCAACGTCATATTTTCATCCGATTCAAATCAATCATTCGGTTGGTTTGACAAAGACTAGTGTTAACCTGTGAATCTAGTGAGGAATATGCCATTGCTATTCCAAATCTTTTTGTTGGATAAATTTAGTTGACATTACAAACTGTTCAGATCTTGAAATAGAACATCTGTAGAGAACTTCGGTTGCATGCTGGTTCAGCAAACCTTTGTATTCTATTGTTGTCAGACTCGCCAATCTTCTGCAAAGCTGCTTTTTGGAAACACTGATGGCAACATCATGAAGAGCAAGTAAATGACAAGTCATGCTCAATCCCCTTGCACAAACAGCACCATTCAGCTACAGTCACTTAGAACCTCAAATGTGTGAAGATTGCCCATCTGAAAACTGCCCAAGACAAGAAAACTTCCTTTGTTCAGTTAATCCCTTCGTAATGTTGAACAAGAAGTTCACACAATTGCTTCCTTCCATCTTGTAGAGTCGGTGACATAACTGAACTGAAAATAAGAGTGGAAACTTGGAAAGTTACCTTTAAGACGTTAGTTGAAATGACATTGCTGGAAAAGCAACACATCAAACTAAATCACGCTTCTACTCGCACAGATTGCTTAAAAATTTGATCCAATGAAGTACTTTCAATGCAATTATAGACATTTAGCCATCATTACCATAACTATGTGAGCATCTTGTCAGTTCAAATGAAAAGCAATAAAAGAGTGACTGCATCTTTTACCAGTGTGGCCACTCAAGCTCCATGCAAACATGATTCTGATACAGCAATGTGGAAGTGGCTTATCATGCCGCCCATATAACCCCTAAATATAATAATCCACAAAATCTTCAAATGATAGAGCTTACAAGATTAATGGGGGAAACCGCACCATAGAACTGACAACATAATTCATGAAGCATGGCTGAGACATAGTAAATATTGCAATTACGTCCTTATAAGGATTTCACATTTACCAATCCATACAAAAAGATACTGAAATGGCTCACTCCATTAATACACTGTCAAGCAGAAGTATTGCTGCTATCTGCAGAACCAAAAAGACTGCAAATGCCCTTATGTTTACGAATATGATGGGGGCACTTGAAGAGCAGATCTTTTGCCTCAAAATGTCTACCTTCTTGAAAAAAAGATTGAAAGATATTTCTGTATGACGAAACAGATGGACTTTCCTTGAAACTCAATGTGTTCAAGAATTCTAAAGCATCATCCACGGTTCCGAATTTCGAAACATATTGAACAAAAGGTTCAGGAAAGGGTGGGAGATCATGTCTCCTCATAAGACGGAGAAGGTCCAACGCCTCTTCAAATTTTCTTTCTCCTAAGAGTTTTTCAATCAGATTCTTATATGTTGCTTGCCAAGGTCTCAAACGAGCTTTACTCACCATTTCTTTCAGCAATTTGTATGCACCATCTATTCTCTTCTGGCCAATAAATCCATTGATTATAACATCCAAGAGATCAGCATCAGGATCACAATTCTCCATCATCTTTGCAAACAAGAAAAATCCCTTATCAACTCCGTTCTCCCTACAATGACCTTCAATAAGAATTGTCCAAGTCTTGAGATCAGGAATGCATCCATTTTCTTCCATCACCTCCAGCACCCGACAGGCTTCTTCAAGCCTCTTGGCTTTACAAAGTCCATAAATCCGTTGGCTGTAAGTTATGTTATCAGGTTCATATCCCGCCTTTCTCATGGCTTCCACGATCTTCTCTGCTTCAACGAATCTCCCTAGACTTGTCAGAGACCTATGAATACCATCATAACCACTCTTCGAGAGTAAATTCCCTAACGCCTCATATTTGTTCACAACTTTGAGTAGAAGATCCAAATTTGGGTTTCTATCCCCTGCAATAGCCCGTAAAAGCGAATAACAATCTTGAGCGGAAGGCTTATATGGGCCATCCATCACAAGCTCGTAAAGCTCCACTGCATCTTTGAACATTTTAATCTTCAAAAACCGTCTTGACATCTTTATATAAGTATCAAAATCGATATCATGGCCAACACTTTTCATTTCTTGTATTGTACTCCAAAACTCCTCAACCGAATCTCCATGACCAAGACTCCTAAGAAGCCCATTATAAGTTACACTATCGTGTTCAAAACTAGAACTCTCACCTACCCACTTAAAAAACCCCAAAGCCTTCAAAGGACATGACTTTAATTCCTTTAACACCCTCAGCACAAAATCATCCGACATCGAAATTTTCATTTCCCTCAATTTTTCCTCAACCTCACGGCCCCAGTCCGTACTCTTTACAACTTCAACAACCTCCTTAACAACTTCATCAACAGCGTTTTCTTTTCCCGACCCCTTATAGAATTGTTTCAAGGCAGTTGCATCTTGACTCATTTGCAAACTCTTGAAAATCCCAAGTACCGATCGGTATGTGTCCTCATCAAGAAAATAACCTACTTCCTTCATTTTCCTCAAAGTAAACCAAAACTGCTTAGTCGAATCCTTATTGGCATAAACTCTAAGCATCAATCCATATATAGCAAAACTAGGTACAAACCCATTTTTCTCAGTGACCCATTTGTAAAAAATGTTAGCCTTTTCCGGGTACTTATTTAATTTCTTTAAAACATACATAACAGATTCATGGGTAAGTTCTAGATTTGATTCAAATAACTCTTTTTCTAACTGGGCAGAGGAGTTTTCTGACAAAATAATATCTAGGGTTCGTTCTGGTTTTGATGAAAAGAATTGAATTTTGTGGGTGCTGAGAAAAGGGGAAATGGTGTGAGGTTGTGTTGAGCGAGGAGGGAGAAAGGTGATTACCTGGTTCAGCGACTGAGGTCGGGAGAACTGAGTTGAGTTGATCGAGTGGGCGACTTTGAGGGAACTCAGGATTCTCTTGGTTTGTTTCATGGTTTGGTAATGGAGGAGGACCTTTCTCTGTGTCACAGAGGTTAACGCCGAAACGAGTTTTTACGAGGGTTTTGATTTCGAGCTTCGACTCGGATTCGAATCCGGATCCGGATCTTTCAGATAATATTTACCCGAAACCGATGTTGACCCGTAGTCGAAATTTTTATTTTTTTCTTTTTATGTGCCTTACAACCCCCTATTGTTTAAGAATTACACCTTTGGTATCTGTACTTTTCTATTAATGGACAAATATTCTCCAAGCTTTAATTTGCTATTGATAATAAATATTACAAATATTTATATATCAATATATTTAAAAGAATATGTTTTATTAATTTGTACATCACTTTTATAATGATGAAATTACACTTTATTTTCATATTCATTCAGAAATGCAAATTTTTATTATGTGACATACTAAAAATGGATTTTTTTCTCAAATAATTCCATTTTAAAAATATAAATTAAAAAATAACTCACATTTGAAAATATTTTTCAAAATAACCAACTTTTTAAAACTCGCTATATGGTGTAGCAAGTTCAACATGTTACCGTTGAAACTCGCTACATCATGTAGCGAATTTAGTTAAATTAGGGTTAATCTAATTGGTGTTTAATTGGTAATTAGAAATAACCTAAATTGCTACACCATGTAGCAATTTCACTCGTCCATGAAACTCGCTACATGGTGTAGTGAGTTCTAAAAAACAAGGCATATCAGCATCGGCGGCTTACAGACTGTAAAGAAAGAAAAAAAAAACCAAAGTGTCTAAGTAAAGGAGAAGGGAGAAGAAGAAAAAGGTTGCCATTGCCATCATCAAATTCAATCTTTTTACCATCTAATTTTGTCATTGTAAGTTTACATCAAAGTTTATCCTTTTTCATTGTTGATGATTTTGCTTTGATTTGGGTACTTGTTGAAATAGAGTATTTGCTTTGATTTTGGTATATACTTTGATTTTGGTAATTGTTAAAATATGTTATATGATTTGATGATTTTGCTTTGAATTTGATACTTGTTGAAGTAGTCTCAAAAATAGGGTAGTTGTACATGTTAAAATTTTGGTTTGAACTAAATTTCTAAGCAATTTTAAGCACTTTAAAATTAGGTTTTTGCTTTGATTTGTGTATATGTTTTGTTTTTGGTTTGTATATATTGATATTATTAGGATTTTCTTGAATATTATTATTGTTATTAAACTCAATTGTTGGTACATGTGAATTCCATTGGTATATTTGAACTCAATAGTTGGTATATTTGAACTCCATTGTGGTATATTTGAAATTTGGAGTTTTGAACTCAATTTTTGGAGAAGTAGAAGTATTTGCTATTTATGTTTCAAAGTCTCTGTATTTATATATGTATTTATTTGATATTAAAATTGGGTTTCTTTTGTTGAAACACATGGATAACTCCATTGATCCTGGGCATACCGATAACTCTGTTTTGACTGAACATGAAGGCCACATAGCTCGTTTTATTTGGGTCGGACAGAAGGTTGCTAGTCCGCTTTCATTTCGTCGTGGCGCCACATTGTCGGATAGACTAGCGCCGAGGTTATTGTCGAGAGTAGCCGGGTGTTGCTTTAGTGGGGTTCATTATATATATAGAGAGAATTCAATACAATTATGGGTTGCTGGAGGCATTGATTGAGAGATGGCGTTCGGAGACCCATTCATTCCACCTCCCGGTTGACTATTACCCTATAGGATATCAGCATGATTTCCACCAATCAAAATTACATCCAAGTCATACTCAAATGAAATACGAATGAAATACAAAGTAAATACAACAACTCAAACATAAATTACATGTAAAATATTCTTTTACTCCCTAATGTTTGGGCATCTACGACGATTGTAGCCTTCCTATTTGCATGATAAACACAGAGTCATCCATTTATTTGTTTGAAAGTCCATACAATTTCAGAAGCGTCTTAATATAGGCCATCCGGACTTCGCAGAATGTCGAAGGTGGGGATTAGGGAAAAAACGTGGCACCAAACCATCCACATCCCAATAGTCCTCATGTTGGATTGGTTCAAATGTTCTCTTCCATGTCTTGTAGTATTCCCTAATGGTGTAAATGGAGAAACGAAAGAACGACCATCAAGATGTTGTGCATGGCAACATGCAAGAAGATAATAATAGGGCATGTAATAGACAACACATTTACCATATATGCAGGTACGCTCATTAAATCGGACAATTTGGATATTTCCACATTTATCACCCTGAAATGCGATTATCACTTGATACACCCCCATCTCATGATTGTTGAACCTCCTTACCTGATGTGTCATACATTTCTCGCTATTCTTCAAGTATCGGTAATGAACTTTCTGGCTGAATTGGTGCAGGGGATTGATGTTAGGGTTATCAGGATTACCTCCTAAGGCATTAATTGAAAATACATGCCTTACTTGAAAGTACTCCACACAATGGGAGAAGGCAGTTTCAATAATTGCTGCGATTGGCATCCCACGGGCTCCCTTCATGACACCATTGTAAACCTCAGACATGTTATTAGTCATAATGTCATATTTGTAACCACCATCGTGTGCTAATGTCCATTTTCTGGCATCTAAATTCAAAAACAATGTCATTGCCTCGGGGTTAATTGAACGGATACTCTAGAAGGTAGATTTCAATTTTCTATATTGACTTGCTCTACCTCCTCTGCAAAACAGATACTTCAAACCTTTCCCTCTATGCTTATCCAAGAAATTTGCTCGCATATGTCTCAAGCAATATCGATGATGCACATTTGGCCATCACGTATATTTCACTATAGTCTTAAGAATGTCGTGATAACGGTCAGATATCAATCATACTTCACGACTCTTTATAATATGTCTGCAAAAAAGATATAAGAACCAACGCCAGTTCATACAGTCCTCTTTTTCAACAACAACAAATGCAAAAGGGAGTATACTGTCTTGGGCGTCAACACCCATGACAATCAGTATTACCCCTTTATATCTGCCATGAAGGAATGTTCCATCAACAGAAATGATAGGCTGACAATGAGACAAAGCTTCAATGCAAGGCCAAAATGCCCAGAACACCCATTGAAACATATGTAATTCAGCGACAGGAGGAGGAGGAGGAGGATGAGTATACTTAACAATTGTTCCGGGATTGTATTTTTGGATGACTGCTAGGATATGGGGTAACCTTATATAAGATTTCTCCCAATCTTCAAAAACCTCTGCAATGCCCTTCTGCTTTCCACACCATGCCTTCTTATACGTAATTTCCTTTCCAAACATACCACTTATGTGTGCAATAATAACTCCAACCTTGACATCTGAAACGGCCTTAATAATACTAACTACTTGCCGACCAATAAACTTAGTATCTAGGTTGGGGTGATCTCGAATTTCTCCAGAATATAAGTAGCAATGAGGAGCCTTATACTTGGTCACTTCCCAATAGCCAAACTTCCTCCTACTCACACGAATATAAAAATTGCATGGAATTTTTTTCAATAAACATTCAATTACCCATGTGTGAGTTGTGCTGTTTCTTACCCTAAATCGGTGATTGGTGCGAATATCGTACCTTTTTATATCAAATTGCGCCTCATTATTACTAGAAAATGTATCCCTTTAGCAATTTCATGTTTCTTCGGATCCCAAACTGGAAAACTAGGTGCATTATGCTAATCAATGAAGCCTTCTTTTTGTCAAGCAGAACAACCAATATCACTGTAAAAAAGATAATCTGCTCTCTTATACCTTCGATTTTTCGACGCTTCATAACAAACCAAATGTGTTTCCACGTCAACATCAATTGGCCCATTATTACCCTCTCCCAAATCGACATCAGAATCACTAATACCTTCCTAATATTCATTATCATCATCATCATCATCATCATCATCATCTAGCATTGCATCTACATCAGTGTCTTCTTCTTCTTCATAATCTAGATTATCTTCAGAATTATCGTCATTAACAAGATCATTTTGGCATGCCCCACCATCATAATTTGATGTTTGGGTTGATACAATAGTTTCAAATGTGAGTTAATTTAGAATTTATAATTTTAAAATGAAATTATTTGAGAAAAAAAATTCTAAAAATGAAAGTTTGACATTCATAATTTGAGGAGTACTAATTATGTAATGATAGTTTAAGGACAATATTAAATAGAAATAAAAATTAAAAACTACTCAAACCTAGAATGTGATACATTTGTTTTTTTAGTTGAAATGGAATGGACACAAGTCACAACAGGTAAACTAACAATGGGATATAACAAGTTGGGAGGTTTTCAATTTTTAATTTTTTCTATAATGTCTTAACTCACCAAGGCCTATTAGCTCAGCTGGTTAGAGCGTCGTGCTAATAACGCGAAGGTCGCAGGTTCGAGACCTGCATAGTCCATTTTATATCTTTAAATAATTCTGGGCCTTTGGCCTTAATAAATGGATTGGGCTGGCCCAATTTATGTGTAGCAAACTTTTTCATGATCCAACATTAATATCCGTCCCTAAATATTTGACCCATTTGATTTTTTAGTTGAAATTTGATCACAAATATATGACAATTTAATTATGTTCATAAAATTCTAAAAATTCCTATTGATTCACCATTAATAATATTATCAACAACAACTTTTAAAATTTCATGAACATAATTAAATTGTCATATATTTGTGGTCAAAAGTTTAATAAAAAAGTCAAATGTGACAAACATTTAGGGACGGAGAGAGTATATCATGGTTTATAACTTTATAATATTTTTACACCTGCACAACAATTTCAGTTTTTTTTTTAATTCCAAAATAATTTAATATCAGTTAATATTATTATAATAAATTTTATTTATATCAAAAGTAAGGCTAGTGTGAGCTACACAACACATATTTTGTAAAAGTGGGGTGCTACCGTGCTATAGTGCTACACTACAATACAAGGTGTGCAGTTGATGAATGAACTTAATTAGCGTAAAATATTCCTAATTTAAATTCCATTTTTGTGTTTCTTTATATATTTTCATTCTCGTGGACCCACCATAAGGGTCATATTATAAATAAATAAATAAATAAATAGTTGGTAACCTACTCGCCTCACTTTTTAAGGTGTAATGCACCGTCAAAATCACGTTTATTGTGATTAAAACAGATACTTAGTCACCATCTTTTGGTTTAAATATGTCCAAGACTTTATTAGGTTGTCTTTTCCATTTTTATATTTTTTTTTTTAAATAAATGGGCCCATGTTTTATTTCAAGTATTTTTTAAAAGGATAGTTTTATTTGTTAATCTAATAATTTATTGAGTAAAGATATTCATTTACTGATTAATACTAAAATGAATGTCCTTGTATATAAATAGGATCAGGTCCATGCATCTTGGAATCTAATTGAATACTCCCTCCGTCCCATTGATAACTTCACTTTTTAATCAAAAATGTCATCCCGTTAGAAGTTTCATCTTTCCTTTCTTGGCAAGAAATCTTTACTATTTCCTCCACTCATTCTCTCTCCTATTTCACTATTACACTCACAACACTTTTCAAATTTACTATTTCCTCCACTCATTGTCTCTCATATTTTACTATTACACTCACAATATTTTTTCCATCCTTAATTTGCGTGTCGAGATCAAAATGGTGAACTTATTATTGGGGCGGAGGGGCGGAGGGAGTATTAAATACTGCAAATGGATCTGTTGTACTAGTACTAAACTTGACCTAATTATTATGGTGAATCCATGGAGTAAAGAATAAGGGAATTTTTTCTCAAATAATACTTTTTTAAAATTTTATTTACCAAAGTGACTTACTGTTCAAATTTTTTTCCAAAATGTCCCATTTTTTGAAAACTCGCTACACCGTGTAGCGAGTTTATAATTTTTCAATTAAAATCGCTACACGGTGTAGCGATTTTAAATTTACTAAACTTTATTTAATATTTATGCTTAAAAAAAAAAAAAAAAAAAAAAAAAAAAAAAAAACCAAATTTGAAATCGCTACAGGGTGTAGCGATTTCAAATTGCCACATCACTAAGCCAAACAAACAACCACGCACACTACTACTACTGATAATAATACTAATAATAATAATAATAATAATAATAAGTACTTCCTCCGACTCTAAATTACAAAATAATAATATAAAAATTATATATTAATAATAAAGAAAATTAAATAGAAATATTATTTTTTCCATCTCAATAAATATTTTAAAAAATGTACTTCTATAAAAAAATATTTTTCATTTCAAAAATAAATATTTCTTTCGACTCAAAATGAATAACCAAAAAATAATACTACATTTTTTATCTCAAAAAAATGAGCATTACTTCCTTCATCTCAATGAATATTTTAAAAATTAATACTACTTCATTCGCCTCTAAAATTAATGTTTGTAATGTTAGTGCTTCGTCTCAAAATATGATATTAATTTTTGAGGCAAATGAGAGTATTATTTTATAAAATATTCATTGAGACGAAGGAAGTAATGCTCATTTATTTGGACAAAAAATATAGTATTATTTTTTGGTTATTCATTTTGAGTCGAAAGAAATATTTATTTTTGAAATAAAAAATATTTTTTTTATAGAAGTACATTTTTTAAAATATTTATTGAGATGGAAAAAATAATATTTATATTTAATTTTCTTTATTATTAATATATAATTTTTATATTATTATTTTGTAATTTAGAGTCGGAGGAAGTACTTATTATTATTATTATTAGTATTATTATCAATAGTAGTAGTGTGCGTGGTTGTTTGTTTGGCTTAGTGATGTGGCAATTTGAAATCGCTACACCCTGTAGCGATTTCAAATTTGTTTTTTTTTTTTTTTTTTTTTAAGCATAAATATTAAATAAAATTTAGTAAATTTAAAATCGCTACACCGTGTAGCGATTTTAATTGAAAAATTATAAACTCGCTACACGGTGTAGCGATTTTTCAAAAAATGGGACATTTTGGGAAAAAGTTTGAACAGTAAGTCATTTTGGTAAATAAAATTTTAAAAAAGTATTATTTGAGAAAAAATTCTTCATTTTTGATATGAAGGAAATAATTTTTTTACAGTGGTACATTTTTTAAGTATTTATTTGAGACGAAAAAAATAATATTTCCTTTTAGTTTTCTTTATTGAAACATAATTTTTATATTTTTATTTTGTAATTTAAAGCGAGAGGATAATGAATTAGTAATGTGGTTTGGGTCAACGGAAGAAAAGAAACTTAGAACTCGAGTTCAAATTTAGTTTTTTTTTTTTTAATATTAAAATTTAAACTCGATAAATGGTTTATCGAGTTTAAACGAAAAAAATTATAAACTTGCTACACCGTGTAGCGAGTTTCAAAAAATGGGTCATTTTAATCAATAGTTTGATAGGATTGTTATTTTGGGATATATTTTTTTTTTAAATGGAATATTTTGAGAAAAAAATCCATACACACCCAACACAAGTATTTTTATATATTCCCTTCGTGTGCATCCTATTTTTAAATTGTTACAAGTGTAGATAATAAGATAGGAAAGAAAAAATGAGTAGAAAATAATTAGTGATTAACTGTTTGTTGTGTTTGTTGTGACTTGTGAGTATTATAACTTAGTTTCGTTATTTAAAAAATATTCCATTCGCTCCATTTCAAAGTGTCAAAGTTTTTTTTTGGGATGTCCCATTTTAAAGAGTTCATTCTATAAATGGAAATATATGAACAGTGTTTTAGATATTTATATTTTTATAATGTTTATATATTTACAAAAAAAAATCACTCATTATACCTGAACGGGATATTCTGTGATGGGCCGAGCCCAATACTTCGCTACGAGTTAGGGGCCCAACGGGCCCACCAAATGACCGACTACGAAGGATCCGATCAAGACTTGGGTTGTGGCCCGTCCAACAACGGATGGCGGTCGTCGCCACTGAGTGACCAAGCCCATCCAAGCGACGAGCCTATACACCCTTGAGCAAAGATTCGGACCTTAGCCCGTCGATACGTCAGGAAGAGGTCGTCGATAATGAGCTACGGCCCGCCTAACGACGAGCCTTTCCCGCCGCGCCAAACTGATCTCTTCCAAGAGTAAGCGTCGTCATTGAACGACCAACTCTCGCTGCCGCTCGCTCGTCGAGTCACCCCTTAAGGAGACGACCCACTTGGACGTACAGCTCCAGGTCGTCCCTTTTTATTAGCTTCCTCAACAAGCTTGGTTAATTAGCTAATCTGGGAAAATGGCACAGTTTTTGAAGAAGTATTGAGATTCAAATTCCAAGCGTCGAACAACCAGGCCGAATACGAAGCGCTCGTAGCGGCCATAGAGTATGCGAAGTGTTTTGGAGCCACTAAGATCGCAGCGTTTTGTGATTCTCAGTTGATTGTTAAGCAAGTGCGTGGAGACTATCAGGTCGTCGACTCCACCCTACAGAAGTATCATTTATTGGTCGGCGAGTTAATTCAGGGGCTGGAATTTTGGGCCATCCAGAGAATTTCCCGTGAAGACAATGAACACGCCGACCTACTCTCCAAGTTAGCAACAGACCAACTCCCTGAAGACGAGCATGGCCACCACTTGGCTTATCTCGAACAGCCAGCCTATGAGCGAGTGAAAGTCATGTGCATGGGAGACGGTCCGAGGTGTTGGATCGACGAGCTGAAAGCATTTATTGAAAAAGATGAGTTACCAAGTGATGAATTTTTGGCACAACAAGTCAAGAGAAAGGCAGCCAGATTCTCGGTCGTAGAAGGTGAACTGTACAGACGATCTATCACCAGGTCGCTGTTAAAATGCGTCCACCCTGATAAGGTAGTTCAATTGCTTTTTGAAGTGCATCAAGGAGAGTGCGGAGGCCATCCTGGGGCCCGTACATTGGCTGATAAGTTAATTACCATGGGGTATTACTGGCCCCATCTCCGAGAAGATGCCAAGCAGTTCGTAAGAAAATGTGATAATTGCCAACGTTTTGCCGATCTCCCCAAACTCCCGACGACTGAGAAGACCCCGATCATGGCGGCATAGCCGTTCGACATGTGGGGTGTTGATTTGATTGGGCCATTTCCACAGGCCAAGGGGGGAGTGAAGTATGTAATTGTGGCGGTTGATTATTTTTCCAAGTGGGTGGAGGCCAAAGCTCTAAACAAGATTACGGAGAACAATGCCCTAAGCTTCATCCATGACTCAATATGGTGTCGCTTTGGAATCCCAAGGGTAATTGTTTCTGACAATGGTCTACAATTCTCAAGGAAGTTTGAACAAGAATTGAACAAAATGGGCGTCAAGCATTCTAAGTCGTCTGTTGCCTACCCCAAGGCAATGGGCAAGCTGAAGCAGCGAACAAGATCGTCTTGTCAGCCCTGTGCAAAAATCTTGAAGGACGAAGTACGAGATGGTTGGACGAACTCCCTTCAGCTCTCTGGGCAGTCCGCACAACCACCCGGGGGCCTACGGGGGAAACCCCATTTGCTTTGGCCTATGGCTCTGAGGCCATGGCTCCCGCCGAGCTTCAGCTTCCCACAAATAGAGTGGCTCTCTACGACGTTGAAAGGAACATACACAACAGGCAGGTCGATCTAGACCTTGTGGACGAGCGAAGATTGGACGCCCAATTGAGAATGGAGAATTGCAAGAAAAGAACCAAGGCGTACCATGATAAGAAAGTGAGGAAAAGGTTCTTTAAGGTCGGTGATCATGTTCTCAGAAAAATTGAAGCAACGGGACTCAAGGCCCGTCAAAACAAACTCTCTCCCAACTGGGAAGGACCATACATCGTCACCAGTGTGGTCAGAGAAGGAACCTACCGTCTAGCCCGGTCAAACGGTGAACAACTGAAGCATCCATGGCACGCTAATCATCTCACGAAGTATTACATCTGAGATCGTCGTCAACCATCAGCGCCCTCAGGGCATCATACTTGTGGTTCTATTGTAACTTTTTCATTATCATTTTGTGAAAATTTTGGAAGTTTGTAAGGGATAATCTATAAATCCCGGAAGTCTTAGAAAAGTAATCAAATTGTCAATGTACGATTGTTGATCATTATCAATGGAAACTCGTCACTTCACTGAACTTCGTCCATTACAAACTCAAGAAGCTTAAAACGGTTGAAGCTGGACTTCGACCCTTACAATCACTTTGATCAAGTATAAAGATCAGTCGAAGCAAAGACTTTGACACTTACATTCACTTTAACCAAGTATAAAGGTTAGACGAAGCCAGACTTCGTCGAATGCTATAACGGAGTAAGACGACTCGTCCATAGAACCTTGCCTACGAGCAAAGACCTAAGGACCTTCGTACTATTCCTACGAGCCATTGAGAAGTTGAGAGAATACAAGGTTGAACAAAGGTCGGCCATATTAGGACGACCCAAGTTCTGATCGTCACTTACGACGACCATCCACACTTGTCCTCAAACTTACTCACCAAGTAAATTCACGTGCCATCTATGTTAACATACAGATTAACAAACAAAAAACAAAGGCATTGAATAACTTAAACATCAATGAAACAAACAAACATTGACGACCCCCTCTAAACTACGAGGAAACAGGTCAATTACATAACAAAAATTAAAAAACTGTTTGGGACATTGTTTAAAAACACAAACTTAAGGTGAAACATTGTTGTCTGAGGCATTACAAAATCTTTCCAAAATAAACAAGTCACTGGGGATCGTTGGCGCTGGGTGGAACCTCGTCTGGATCAGAGCCGTCTCCAAAGAAGTTGGCGTAATAAGCATCAAAATTCTTGGGATCAACAGCGGGAACTGGCCACTCGTCTCTCCCTGCCTTTTCGTCGTCCTCCTTAATAATAAGCAAATCGTTATCATTAAAGGGAACGAGAGGATGAACTAGACGAGCTTCCTGATCGTGAGACGGTTCTGAGCAAAGGTCGACCAATTTCCTTGTGGACATCAGGTCCTTGGTCTCTGGATCGGCAAGGATCCGCCTTACCAAATGCTTGGCCCCATCCTGGAAGAAGCTGCTCGCCTTCTTAGTGACGACCTGAATGAACTCTTCACCTCTCTTAAACTGCTCAACAGCATCCAACTTGGCCTCCCCCAACGCAGCTTGGTGATCAACCCTCATCTCCTCAAACTGAGTCTGAGCGGCTTCATAGTCAGCTTTCGTTTTATCAAATTTATTCTCGGCGGCTTTGAGGCCCGTCGTCAGGATCCCTACTTCCTTCACCAATTTGGCTTTGTCAGCTTTCAAGACTTCTGCCTCCTTCAAAATTTCATTTTTTGAGCCATCAAGGACTCGTAGGAAGTGGTCAATTGGGCTACGTTATCCTCCGCCTCCTTCAACTTCTTCTCAGCCTCTTCCTTGGCTCCAACGGACTGGATCAGCTGTTCATTCTCCTTCTGCTCGGCGTCTAGGCATGCCTTAAAATCTACCGTCATAGCATCCATCAACGACATCATCTGCGACAACGAGGTCATTAATATCACAAATATGAAACGACGAAGAGATGCATGAAAAACGGAAGATTGAATTACCTCAGTTTGCATCAGCCCAAAGCGGGCATGGTAGGTCCCAGGCTTCGTCTTGGCCTCCCTCATCTGGCGGATGAGCTCGACGTCCCTGCCTCGTTTCATCGTAGCCGCCCCCAGGAGGAGAGCAGGGCCACTCCTTGCCAAGCAAGGAATCCCAGAGATCGGGGGAACTTTGGCCAACTTAGTTGCCATTTCCATGGCCTTATCTCTAGTAAGGACCCCTGACGACGATCCAGGAGTCTCAGCCTGAGGAGTTGAAGGGTCGGAGGAGCTGATTGGGTCGTTGATTGGGTCATTGACAGCCTTCTTTTTCTTTTCTTTCTTTCCCCCTGAACCAGCGGGATGATCTTTCCTCTTCTTGGAGACGTGGCTCCCTTCGTCGATGACCTCCGGGTTGGAGTCAGAGCTCCCAACGATCTCCGGGCCCACATGCGCCCCTTCCACAACGATCAACTGGCGATCCCCTTCAACACTTGTCCCAGCAGTTTGGGCCCCATCTCCCGTTGTTTTCTCAAGCTCGTCAACCACAGTTTAACGACCCCCAGTGTTGAGCCCCCCGACGACGGGCTCCCTTTCGATCATGGGGATGGCGCCAACTGGAGTGTCCTTGGGCAGTTGCTCGTTCCTCGTCGCCATGTTTTCCTGACGACTATAGATGGCATTAGACGCCGCTCTATCCTTCTTCGCCTTGGTCCGCTCGTTGGGTCTGATCGCTCCGCTCATGATTTCCTTTTCAATGTGGTTGATATCCTTTTCAGAAAGAACTGCCAAGTAAAAAGGGAAAAAGGTTAAGTCATTCACGACGAGACAAAAAGGCAAATTATCAAAATAAATAGACAAGTATTAAGAGCCCAACCCCCATCCATATCAAGATTTTCGCAGCGCTCTTCAGGATGGTCGACGCGGGCTCCAGCACAGTTTATGCAGTTATCTTTCCAAGTCAATTCGTCGTGAACGACCCAGACTGGATAACGAGCATCTAGTTCAATCCCCACCAAGGGATCAGGGCCTCTCAACGGCCTAGACATGATACCGACCCTGATATATCTCCAATGAGAGGCCTCAATATCCGACCATGACACCCAGCCGAGCTTCAGCAAATTATCAAGCTTTTCTTTCAGCTCGTCGGCCCAAGGCGCCGGCCATACATACTCGTCCGCAACCAAGTCTTGACTCTCTAGAAAAGGAAACTGCCATCCTACCCTGCTCTCCACCAATATCATATGATTATCCCAACCATATACTTTGTTTTGAGTGTCTAAAAACAAACCTTGAACATTCCTAATCGACGACACACTCACTACGGACTTTCCATTCTTGACGGATCGTTTCGTCCGATAGTATTGTCGAAACACCTTATTACATGGCTCGTAGCCAAGGAATCTGCAGACCACTATGAAACTAGACAAAATCCTAACTGCGTTGCCACTCAATTCCATCGGCACACAACCTGAGTCTTCAAGGAACTCGTTGATAAATGGATCTAGGGGCAACCTCAGCCCAAGCTCGAACTGTTTGTAGAAAAAGGCAACCTTCACTTTGCTGGTCAGGAGGGACTGCCTACGAGGCTCATACTCCCTTTGATTGAGATACTCCAGTTTGTACGATGCAGCTGAAACCCTGAAGGAGTCTCGTAGAGAGTCAATCATCAATTTTCCGGTACTGGGAGTCCTCGTACTGACCTTGGTGATGGCCCAGTCACCTTGCGCTCCACCTCCGAAGCCTCGTTCATTCCTTCCAGCTCGTACATCAATGTGGAAGGCGTCGACGATCCTAGTATTCCCAACACTTGTGCTGGCTTTGTTTGTTTCTTGGGCTGGTTGATCAGGACGGCCGCCGTGATCCATGTCTACAAAACAAGGAGAAAAAGAAGGGGAATCAGTCCTAACTTGCGTAGGCGACGACCTATCTATGGGCGACCTAGATTCCCCTATAACCAAGTTCCTAATTGAATCACGACGGGACAAAGAGTAGTTGGCTCGTATGTGATTGGGAAGGTCGTTCATTGATCTAAAGGACATTACTCTTGGGTCGTCCTCCTCAAGCTTCCCAAGAACCTCACCTACTGGGAACTCTAAAGGCTCACTCTCAAACCCAAATTTCAACAAGATTGAAGAGCATTCAGCCAGCGGAATCTCTCTCCAAACCCTCCTGGCACATTTATAAACCCTTTGATTTAACCCAAAACCAAATTTAACCCCTCTCTCAAAGCTTATAGTCCTGGGTCCCATTAAAGAAATTCTTAAACCCCAAAGAAAAATCCAGAAAATGATGAACAATCAAAGGAGATTACCCATTTCTGGGTGTGAAGATGAGTTTTCCGATGAGTTTACCGGCGGTAAATCAAAGAAATTCCTAATCCAAGCAGCCGGATTGTCCAACGGTGGCGAAGCCAGAGCAGTAAATATCGCCGGAAAGCTTTTCCACGGTGGTCGGAATGTTTCTTGATGAATGCCGGAAATCGCCCTAACAGATTGCTCTCAGTGCTCAAGATTTCGTAAAGTTTGAAATGGAGGAGGGAGAAAGTTTTTATACTTGGGGAAGATGAGGAGTTGGTACCTGGGAAATCCAAATGGCGAAATGATGGAATCATTAAATACCCGCTGTAATTTTCAAGAAGAATGTCCCATCACGGGACACGTGTCAATTAATAGAGGGATCCCAGCCGCACACGTCATCAATACTGACATCACCATAATTCAAAATTCAAATTGACGGTCGTACGAATAACCTTGGAGGGAATACGACAACTCCTGACCCGTCAAGACGACCCATGAGTTGGGGGCCACTGAACGGGATATTCTGTAATGGGCCGAGCCCAATACTTCGCTACGAGCTAGGGGCCCAACGGGCCCACCAAAGGACCGACTACGAAGGATCCGATCAAGACCTGGGTTATGGCCCGTCCAACAACGGATGGCGGTCGTCGCCACTTAGTGACCAAGCCCATCCAAGCGACGAGCCTATACACCCTTGAGCAAAGATTCGGACCTTAGCCCGTCGATACGTCAAGAAGAGGTCTTCGATAATGAGCTACGACCCGCCTAACGACGAGCCTTTCCCGCCGCGCCAAACTGATCTCTTCCAAGAGTAAGCGTCGTCATTGAACGACCAACTCTCGCTGTCGCTCGCTCGTCGAGTCACCCCTTAAGGAGACGATCCACTTGGACGTACATCTCCAGGTCGTCCCTTTTTATTAGCTTCCTCAACAAGCTTGGTTAATTAGCTAATCTGGGATAATGTCAGACCTACCACAGGGCCTTGTTACACGTGCAATCATATATTCAGTAATATTGCCAAAAGGCGTGCAGGTTGACTTTCCTTTATAAGCTAAGCTACTTATCAATGTCAGGCGCTGCAGTGTCCATGTTTAGGCGGACCAACCCCAGCGTGACACGTGTACGCCTAGGGAAACAAGATGATCCAACGGATAGGAGCAACCCAATCCAACGGTTCAGATGAAAACCCTAATATCATTACATCCACTATAAATATGGGAACAAAACATGGACAAAGGTAATGCATTTCTGCATATTTCACGTATACACACACTTTCCATAATATTTACATCATTTTCCAGTCCATCAACTGATTCTCACGCCGGAGGGGCTTGCCGAAAAATCCCCGGCGCAGTTTCACGACTGTTTCTTGTGGTATGCAGATCACGAAGCTAGCTCAATCACCTGCTGGACACGATAACTGAGCCCATTACACATTCCTGCGCGATCAATACCCTTATAATTAACATATTTACAAAAAAACAATTCATTAACTTTTACATTCGATCTCCTCTATTTTTCTATCCACTTTTAATTCTTTATTCATGTTTTAAAGATTTCTTAAGAATCATAAAATTATATCATGGACACTTTTGAAGTGGGACGGTGGAGTATTAAAAACTTTTCTTTTTTATTAGAATTTTATAATCTAAAGTAATATAAAAGCAGAACAGTCTTGGAGCCAAAAAATCAGGGGCATTTTGGTAATTTCACCTGGTGGCATTTTGGCAATAAACAAGGGTGACGAGCCACGCAGAAGGCTTGGATTGGGCGCGTGCGCCACACGCGCCGACAGAGGCGCGTGTGACGCGAGCTGTTTTTCTTTTTTTTTTTCAAGCGACACGTGTCGCTCTCTGATTGGACCATTTTATTTCCGATTTTTATTTTTCCTCCCCTTTTTTCGACCTTAATTATTTTATAAAAAAAAAAAAAATTTTAAAAATTTTTACACCAAAATTCATAAAAATTTTTTCTCTTTAATTAGAGACTAATTTCATTTAATTCGGACACCAAAAAAAAAACACTTTTTCTTAAATATAAATTTCTTACTTATCATTTCTTTATTTTTCTTTTACTTTTTCAATATCTTTTTTTTTTAAATTAATTAAGTTTGCAGTATATTTTTTTTTTATAAATTTTTTTATTATAAATGATGATAATAATAATCATAATTTTACTTTTTAAATATAAATTATTGTTCGTAATGTTAGTTCCTTCGTTTCAAATTTGGACATTAATTTTTTGAACATATTAAGTAATATTGTATAAAATATTCCTTTGGACTAATATATTAATTTATTTTTTTACCTGAATTAGTATTATTTTGTAAAAATTAATGTTTATAATGTTCGTTTCTTCTTGTCAGGAAATAAATATTAATTTTTGATACAAGTAAATTCATTGAGGCAAATGAAGAATTTTTTTTTTTTTTAATATAGAACGTAGTATTAATCATGGGATTAAAGTAATATTCATTTTTGAATTGAAGAAATATTTTTTTATTTAAAAGTTGAATTTTTTTAGATGTCCAAAAAAAATGAACATTGATTCTTTCGTCTCAATTAACATTTTAAAAAATTATACTACTTTATTCGTCTAAAAAGTTAATGTAATATTTTTAGACGAAGACACTAACATTACAAACATTAATTGCAGAGGCGAATGAAGTTGTATTATTTTTTTTTTAAATATTCATTGGGATGAAGGAAATAATGCTCAATTTTTTTGGAAAAAATATTTTGTATTATTTTTGTGTTAATCATTTCGAATTGAAAGTAATATTCATTTTTGAAAAATTGTAATGTTAGTGCCTTCGTTTCAAAATATGACATTATTTTTTTAAACAACTTAAGTATATTCGAGGTAGTATTATTTTGAGAAAATTAATCTTTATAATGTTTGTATCTTCGTGTGTCAAAAAATAAATATTATTTTTTGAGACAAGTAAATTCATTGAGGCAATATAATTTTCAAAGAATTGTTTTCCAATGTCAATCATCTCTATTTTCTTTTGTATTTGTTTTGATTTCGATCAATTCTACGCTAGTAACTGTCCGTGCATCGCACGGGATACTGCTAGTTTTAAATAAAACACTCGAAGTCGAAGCACTTTTTGCAATTTTAAAAATGGGAAAGTGTCAATACAACAAATAATAGTGCACCCAAACCCAACATCACATCAACCTCATAAATCAGCAGAGTAGTACACATACACACACTTGGATGAGTAATTGAAGAACAAGAACAGCCACTTATTTAGGGTGGAGTGGAAAATCTATTCAAGATTTCTTTTTCAGTCACCTCTGATCTCCCCCCTTATTATTGTTTAGGTTGGTTGTGTCCCGCGACTTTTCCCGGTCAAGAAGAAAACTTTGTTTGCCGGAGCTGGGAAGATCGAAATGGACATGGAAATTTGGGCATCAAGGGTTCACTTAGCTAAACACTTTTCAGCTGTTCATTCCTCCTCCCGTCTCCACCACTCTGGTAACACAAATTCCATTTCTTTTTGCCCACTTTACTTCTCTTTTTATTTTAATATGCAGTTTTATTATACTCAATCCGTCCCAAAATTAATTATCAAAATTTTAAGGGTTTCTTTACATACTATTTGAAGGGTTTTGTGGCTCAAAGATGAAATCTTTACGAAAATAATCTATCTTTTGAGAAAATTTCCCCAATTTCCGGGGAGAAAGTGCATTTAAGTTTATTGGGTGTATTTTGATTGGATCTTTTCACTAGATTATTTGAACTATTTCTGCAATTGCAAATACTGCAGTATAGATATGTCCTCCTGCTATGGCAATCGAGTTTGATTTATTATTTGATCATTGAACAAGATTTATCCTGTTTTTTAGTTAGGTATCTCTGGGTACTTAAAATTTTCAAGTTTTTGAAATTAGTTGCTTATAACATTGACCAGATAATCATTTGATCATGGACAATATGGATGGGGATGAAGATGTCAGAGCTTGGTTTCCTTGCCCCTTCTGTTATGTGGAAATTGAAGTCCCTGTGCTATGTAGCCATCTGCAAGAAGAGCATTGCTTTGGCTTGAAAAATGCGGTATTGCATCTTCTTCTTCATTTTTTTTTTAAGTATGATAAACCTTTATAGTCAATTTGTTGATATGCAATGCTACAAGATTGATGTTGTTGGCGTGTGGCACCATCCGTCCATAAAGGATTTTTTAATTATCATTTTTACAATTCTTGTTTCTTAATAGTTTACCATTACCAAGCTGTCTATTATGCTGCTTTTTTATGCTTATGTCTGAACTTAGCTTCTGAATTTATGTATCTTCAAGCTTAAAACTACTTGATTTAGGGTTTCAAATCTTTTTTCTTTTTAATAGTCAAGCGAAACGCATTTCAGTTAAGTTTTTCAAATATTATGATAGTCAACTTGACATATCTATTGCAGGTTTGTCCGATATGTGCAGCAAATCTAGGTAAGGATGCAATTGGTCATTTCACATCACAGCATGCACATTCAGTAAAGGTACCATTTATGCTTCCTATGATGCTTCTATTCTTGTCATGTACACATGCTAAGTGCTAACTACAAGAATATGTTTGTTGTTTGCAGAGGCGGAGAAAGTCCCCAAAATCAGGCTTCTGGAGTAACAGCCCCGCGATTCCCCGAGATCTTGGCTCGTTTATCGGTCCAAATTCCGTACACAGTAGGGGACATGTGCAGGAGTCGGCTCCGGATCCACTCCTTTCTCCATTTCTGTGCAATAGTCCTCTTTCCGGCCCCAAATTCGACCAAGATGATCAATTGTCTTGTGAGGATGCCTCCACCATTTCCGCCATGACAAGGTATCTTCTGGACCTTCCTGGTAAAATTTCATTGTTATGATATGCTTGTGAATGTGCATGTGTAGTGTGAGCATGCCTTGTGAATGTTGAAAGATGGAGTTCAGCTAAAACAAGTGCCACTGGGATATGAGCATTGTAAATGGTATGCATTAAAGGCTAGAGACCTAATTGAATGATAAACGGAAGAGTAAAATTAACCATTGTTCAACTTGTAAGTAGTCTTGTGAAGGTGTGGCAACTAATATACTCCCTCTAACCCTAAATGATTTCCTATTCTTGAGTTTTGACAGAAATTTTTAGAAGTTGACTTTTTAGCAATATTAGTAGCAAATATATGTAAGTACCTTGCTATATCCACCTAATAGACATGTACTATTGCAAATATGCATTGGAAAATGATAAGTCCCCCTGTCTCAAAATGAATGTCCACCTAATAGACATGTACTATTGCAAATATATTTTTTGGACATTCATTTTGGGACGGAGGGGGCAATTAATAGCACCTGCAGGAGTGTGTAATTTTGGGTTTGTACTCTTTGAAGATCCTGATTGTCGAGAAAAAGTAAGAAATGAAACTAAACATAATGAAAAGAAAACATTGCTGCTTCAAAATGAGCAGATGTGTCATTACATTAATGTCAAAACTCAAAAGACTTTAGGAGCAGCTGGTGGAGAGGCCATAGGAGATCCAACTGCTTGTAAAGGTATCAGTCTCAAGATGCAATATTTGTTTAGCCAAGTACAATGACAATCAGAGTCATTACGCCTTTTTGGGACCAAAATGATGAAGTAAATGGGCCTCATGTTGCACCATAAGAGGTTTAGTGCTAATGCCCAAAGGCTAAATTCTGGGCTAATTCATAATTGATGCTAATCTGTTTTTGGCAAAACCATTTATTTTTGGGACTTTTGGCATGTGTTTAGTTCAACTTTTGTGCAGAGTTGGTCCGTGGAAGATTTCCATGGAGTAACTGAATTATTGTACTTTGTGTAGCCATTTTGAGGAAAAGTCTTCAATCAACCTTTAGTGGGTGGTTTCTGAGGAGGAAAATAATGTATCAGAAGAGAAAAGTTGCGAGGCTGCAATTATTTCCTGATATTTTGTCCCGAGGGGAATCCCACTTCCCTTTGCGTCTCTGCTCTTGCCATCCATCCTTTCTAGAAGTATGGAGTATATGATAACCTTTAAGCAAATAGGGGGAGATAGGAGATATTTCATATAGGTTCCAGGCTAACCAACTCTTTGTACTTCATTTGTATGACTCATCAAACTTGTAGAGAAACTTGCATTCTTTTTTTAATTTCTATAGGAGAAAATATGGTACACTCTGCTTCATTTTTGTTTTATTTTAGCCTTTTCTTTTCACAAGTAAGATAGATGATGATGCCAAAAATGAGTTGAATCAGTCCTTTGTCCAGTGGTTCAGATGATCTAGTAATAGTGATCTGAAAAAGATGAACAAATGACTAGTTGGGATGGTCTCCGGCTAAGACTCTCTTGCGCGAGGATAAGTGTTCGCTCTCCGTGAAATCGAATGGACAGAGTTTTGAGATAGAATTGTTGCGTTACCTCCTGTCGGTTGGGAATTACCTATATGTGGAGATGAATGTCCAGTATTTATAGCCATATTGAGTTGATTTGGTAACAAGCGTATAAATAGGAGATATTCTCATGATTGATATCAATCGTGTCCTGATTTATAGCTGGCCGATATGGGTGATTTACGGTGACGTGGGTCGGCCTTGGACAGGTTGACCAAAAGTAGATGATATCAAACGACCTGACGAGGTCGAGCATCAACTTGATATATGTCGACTTGAAGAGGTTGATTATATACGGGCGACATAGGTCGACCCTCTGTTGATGATGCAAGCTGGTCTGGATGAGTTGGCATCACAATAAGAGGTGTCCTGATGACAAGAGTTGACCTGGTGATAAGAGTTGACCTGGCAGTGAGGTCGATGTCTATGCACTTGGCAATTTGTATAAGGGTCGTAGGTCGGGCTCAGGTAGGTTCGACTACTTCCTGAGCCGACCTAGCCTAGGTCGCCGCTTAGAGGGGCGTAGGTTCGACTACTTCCTGAGCCAACCTAGCCTAGTTCGTCACTTAGAGGGGCTTCGTAAGTGGGACTCGTGTTCTTGAATGGGCTTGTCCGAAAGAGGGCTTCGATAATTTGGGACCAACTCAATTTATTTTGTTCAATAGATTTTCTCGTTACCTTACGTTCATATTATTCATGCATGAACACAAAGGTGGCGTAGTAGTCATTTTAGCAATTTGCTAGCGCCATGGACTCCACAATTTCTGCTGGTATTTATATTCGTTCCCTTGATGTAAATACTGTATTGTGTGACAAACTTCTGTTTTCTCATCATAAATCTTGCATTAAAATATTGTGCTTCAAACTAAACCGTGATAATTCAACTTTGTAGTTTTTAAGAAACCCCTCCACTTTAACAAAAATGCACTTTTTATTACATTAGTCAGAATAAAAGTATAAGGGTATAACAGCAATCTTTCCATCATGCAGCATGGCGACAACAGATGAAGTTCTAAAAGAAAACCATGAAGAGAGGAGGCACAGAGCAGCATTCGTGCAGCAGCTGATTATGTCAACCATATTTTGAATAATCAACATCAGACCAAAGTAGTGTGGCCTAATACGTACTGGCTTTAGTTCCGACAGATGTTTACTTGGCTCGTGTGGATCATTATTCATCAGGAAATGATTCATTTATGTTAATGGTGCACGGAAGATCTCAAAGTCTTTCCACGGGTTTAGATGTCAGAAGCCTTGCTCTAAGATGTTATGGCAATTGATGTGGTATATGTATAATGAATCTATTATGTATCTATATACCTCTATGTAAGTTTTAGTAACATCATGTAGTAATAGCAGAAGCCAGAAGAGCGTTATAGGAAACTCGTTAAGTTGAAAGTTTCTCGTTTGCAACACCCGTGCACAGTACAGTGTTCAATATGTTTATCTTCTGTACCAGAAAAAGCTCACTGTTTTCTACAATCCACATCCACTGCCACTTGGCTCGGATGGTGCGAGTTTGGGTCAAGCTTAAAATAAGCTCAGAGGTTTGACCAACAAGCTCGACTAGGATAAGCTCATTTGCACCCTGATTACCCCAACTATCTATAAGAATAAAATCACCCTCAAGAACATGAAACTGAAAGAACATGAACAACTAAGACACATATTTTAGATCCAATTTGCAAACTTGAGTCTAAGACAGGGTACAAATGAACAATATACAAAGGTAGTTTACTCTTCTCCTGTGATGGCATTAGAATATGAAATGCTAATCACAAGCAAACCGGGAATTGCTTATCGGGTGGATGTGGGAAATTGTTCCAGTGATGCATGCTTAGCTGACATAGTGATCCTGTAAATATCAAATTCTGCAGTAATGTTCATGCAAACATGTAGAAATTTAGAAATTGACCGACCAGCTTCAGGGTAACACCAGCCACAGTTTTTTAGTCAAGAGCAGTAGGCAGTTGGTTTACTTCAATAGCAATACCACTTTAAGTTACATTTGGCTCAAGGAATCGTCACTTCCAACATCTTAAGGATCAATTTTAGACCCTTACTCACCAATCAAGAATCTAGCACAAATAAGAATTCACAACCAAATGACTACAGTCAATCAACTACAGCCGCTACATGTCAAGTACAAAAAACACATTCCACTTCTAGGTAACCCACATATAAACAAGGTTAAGGAAATATATTGACTAAGGATGAAAAATACAGCTTATGGAAGTAATTTAGTGTACGAATTGACAACCATCAATAGTAAAACATATGGTGAAGCAATAAAGAAGTAAACTACATTGATCAATGAGAATATTGGCTTACTAAAACAAAAATAAGCGAAAATGAAAATGCATCATATATGACATTGGCTCATCATCATGTTCATAAAAGTAAAAGGGAAAAATAGAGGCAAAACTAAGTTCACAAAGTTAAGAATAGGTTCCAAACCACTCAAATAGAACAAAAGAGGGGGGAGATCACTGAATAATGGCGCCAATAACACCAGCTCCAACGGTCTTTCCTCCTTCTCTGATAGCAAACCTCATTCCTGACTCGCAAGCAATTGCTTGTTGAAGCTCCACAATCATCTTCACACGATCACCGGGCATAACCATTTTCGACTCCTCATCCTTATCATTCATAATGGTGATTACCTTCCCTGTGACATCTGTAGTCCTCATGTAAAACTGAGGTCTATAACCTGAAAAAAATGGGGAATGCCTCCCACCCTCTTCCTTCTTCAACACATATACAATCGCCTCAAACTTGGTGTGAGGAGTAATAGACCCTGGCTTAGCCAAAACCATTCCTCTTTGAATGTCAGCTCTCTGAACACCTCTCAACAAAAGCCCCACATTATCCCCAGCCATTGCATCATCTAGAATCTTCTGGAACATTTCAACCCCTGTAACAGTGGTGCTCCTAGTTTCCCTCAAACCTACAATGTCGACATTATCTCCTACCTTAACAGCACCCCTTTCGATACGGCCAGTGGCGACTGTCCCACGACCAGTGATGGAAAACACATCTTCAACAGCTAATAAGAATGGAAGATCTACTTGTCTTTGTGGGATTGCGATATATTCATCGACGGCATCCATTAGTTCATAAATTTTATCTACCCATTCATTATCACCCTTCTTGATTGCAGGATTAGCAGTTAAAGCCTCTAGTGCTTTAAGGGCTGAGCCCGAGATGATGGGGATATCATCACCGGGGAATTCATAGCTAGTAAGAAGCTCTCTTACCTCCATCTCAACCAATTCGAGCAATTCCTCATCGTCAACCTGGTCCTTCTTGTTAAGGAAGACAACCATGTTGGGAACACCGACTTGTTTGGCAAGAAGGATGTGCTCTTTGGTCTGGGGCATGGGACCGTCGGCGCCGGAGCAGACAAGAATAGCGCCGTCCATCTGGGCAGCACCGGTAATCATATTCTTGACGTAATCAGCGTGTCCGGGGCAATCAACGTGGGCGTAGTGACGGTTAGCGGTCTCGTACTCAACAGTGGCGGTATTAATGGTAATACCACGGGCACGTTCTTCAGGGGCAGCATCAATTTCGTCGTACTTCTTGCCAACTCCACCAGTGGTAGAAGCCAAAGCCATGGTGAGGGCGGCAGTGAGGGTAGTCTTGCCGTGGTCAACATGGCCGATGGTACCAATATTGAGATGGGGTTTGTTGCGCTCAAATTTGCCACGGGCAGCGCGGACAGAGAAGGAGCGGCGAGGTGAAGGGGCGGCGGGAGAGTGGAGGAAAAGGGTAGAAGGGTTAGTGAGAAAAGAGGAGCAGAGTATTAATCTCTTGGTACGGGAGTTGACATTTGCAATGGAGACATTGGAATTGTTCAATTGGTTGGAAGAAGAAGAAGAAGAAGAAGAAGCTGAGCAAGAAAAAGAGAGCTTTGAGGAGGAAGACGCAGTGGCAGTTGCGGCTGAGATTGCAGCCATTGAAGGAAGGAAGGAAGATTGAGGGTTTTGGAGAAGAGAATTGGGGATAATGGAGGAAATTGAGTGAGGATTGGGGTTATTGTAAATGTTATCTGATTGGGTAGACGAAAGAGAGCCTCATATGTGCTTCTATCCGTTCGTAGAGTAGAGTATCCCCCACCCCCACCCCCACCGGGGGTATCTTACACTCTTTGTACATCCTTTAACACTCTCATTTCATTTGAAATTATAAAAATTGTCTTTTTGGATGTATTATTTGAAATTGTGAAATTTCAAAATAAAAATAAAATTAATACTTTTTAAATAATGGACTCACCTGTCATAGTAACAATAACTGGTCACTTACTATTCTTTACTTCATTTTCTCTATTCTATTCACCCCACTCACAACACTTTAATATTATTGTAATATTTTACATCGAAAACTAAGACTAAATTGAGGTGGTATTTAAAGTCCCCCAAACTATCGGTGGACACCAACATAACCTTGAATTTTTAGGTAAGTCTATGATAATCCAAGTGGACTAATTAGTGAGCCAATGTAGTGCGATGTGCTTATGTAGCAGACCGGATTTTTGGACTCGGGTTCTTGTCCGTAAAAGCCACCTGGTTGTGATTCTAATGGGCCTTGCCGGGGACAACAAGAATTCAAGTGGGGGAGATTGTAATATCGCACATCGAAAACTTAGATAAAGTTGAAGTGGTACTTAAAGTCACACAAACTACCATTCACCAGCATATGCCAAGTGGACACAATTATTTGACTCAGTATGCCATTGCGTGGTGCTTATATATTAAACCGAATTTTCAGAGTTTATGTAACGAATCAGATTTTCGAACTCAGTTCGTTACAAATGGTAACAGAGTGATTTCAGACGAAAGTGTGGAACAAGGTGCTAAATCGCAGAGACGGTGGGAGTCACCTCTTAAATCCTACACTACTCGGGGTTTCGATATTTCTGGGCATTGTCGGGGGCGACAATGATTTAAAAGGGGGTGTTTGTAATAGCCCATCTCACGTTTGCTAGGAGTGGCCGTGTGGGAATTTAGTGTGATATTTATAAGCCCATAAAGCAATCTTTCAGCCCAATAATATTCATGAATTTTTGGATAAGCCACTTGAACCCAAGTTATTTATGTTTAGTGGGGCAGTGCATCTATAATACAATAGAGGTCAAGAATAACCGCCACACAATGAGGGGCTAGGATTGTGTTTCAGAAAAGACAAAGAGTGATCAGGATTGATTCTTACCTCCAACATCAGTTTTAACATTTTTTATTTTTAATCATTTGATTTCTTTTCAATGTGTTTGATCCTACGGCTGTAGATTGGTGGTTTCTATTTCAATACATACTCCCTCCATCATGAGACTTTTAGTCAAATTGCAATAATTTTAACTATTAATTTAAAAATCATTATTGAAAATATTATTAATTGTGTTATAATAAAAAAAATAAATTTTTATTAGAATCACTATTTTTTATTTAAATTATTGATCAAAGTTACATCAATTTGACTAAAAAATTTCATTCACGTGGGACGGTACGGGAGTATAATAATGTAGTAATAGTATACATAACTATTATTTGAAAATTGACGTGTACCAAGATTTTCAATTCAAATGTAAATGCAAAGAAAACAAGCAAGTGGTCTAGTTTACCGACTGTCTAACTTTCTCTCAATTTACAATTTAACTAACATGGATTTTGGTTACTTTTGTAATATACTTTTTAAAAATAAAAGTGTGTAGATTCGATCGCTCACTTTATTTCGCAGAATCAACTCAATCAAATTTTGACATATTTTTATAAAAAAATATGAATAATTATAGAAAAATATAGATATTTCCATGAAATTCTAAAAATTGTTATTGATAGTATTTTTAATGGTAAAACAATAACAACTTTATAATTGCATAAAAATATCTAAATTTTCATAAAATTACGGTCAAAATTCGATTGAGTTGACTATTAAAGTCAAAGTGATCCAAATTTTTCGAAACGGAGGGAGTATTTGTTTTTATAATCTGATGCAAATAAAAAAAAAATATGATGTTATATTTCTAAGTCATATATCATGGACATCTTTTTTTAAGGGACACTTATATTTGATCATTTCACATGACATATTACCCGGAGTTAGTTTCATGACTAACTTCCGTTAGCCAAAATGCATATTTTGACCTTAATTTAACGCAATACTTCCTCTACTTCTATTCCGAATAATCTTACCCACTTTGTCATCTAGAGCGTCTTATTGATAAGTCTCATTTTCTATGAAAGAAAGTATATAATATTTATTTATTAATGAGACTCATTTGTAATATTTATAACGACTATCGTCTTACTATTTTCTATCTCATTTTCTCTCTCACCTCAGTTCATAACCGCCTATTGACTTTACACAAAGAACGGTTGATATCGATCCATAACCACTATGATCCAAGGGCTGTCATTTGATAATTTATTTTCTTCTTCAATTCTAACCGTAAGATTAATTATCAATGTTTTAATCCAACGACTCTCATTAATCGATTTCTAAAATTATCCCTGAATTTATCAATAACAATCTCTCTCTATTTTTCGTGATATCAGTATACTTCAATTGTTTCATATTAAATATTTGTTATAAAATTTAATATATTGTTGTATTAATAATATTTAAAATTTTATGAATAAATGAATTTTAGTAACTTTTTTGTTAAATTTCAATTAAATTAACTAAAAAATAAAGTTAAGAGATTTATAATGGGATGAATAACTAACTAACTAAATGGCGGGACCTAATATCGATAACATGACACATTATACTCCCTCCGTCCCACCTCACTTGACACTTATTTCCATTTTGGGCCGTCCCAGCTCACTTGACACTTCCCAAAATAGCCTACTTTTTATAATTTTATATTCACTCTACCCCACCACTCATTCTCTCTCTTTATTTTCCACCACTCAATTTATTCAACCAACACTACTATTTACCCCACTCATTCTCTCTCTTCATTTTCTACCACACATTTTTTTTATTTTATTGTTTTTTCTTAGTTCCCGTGCCCACCTCAAGGGTGTCAAGTGAGGTGGGACGGAGGGAGTATATAACTATATATATGTGTATATATTAATCTAATGCATGTTTTAAATAGGTTTTCCCGCTTTCGAACGGTTGATATCTATCCCTAACCGCTACGATCCAAGGGCTGTCATTTGATAATTTATTTTCTTCTTCAATTTTAACCGTAAGATTAATTATCAATGCTTTAATCCAACGACTCTCATTAACCGATTTCAAAAATTATCCCTGAATTTATCAATCACAATCTCTCTCTATTTTTCATGATATCAGTATACTTCAGTTGTTTCATATTAAATATTTTTTATAAAATTTATATATTGTTGTATTAATAATATTTAAAATTTTATGAATAAATGAATTTTAGTAACTTTTTTGTTAAATTTCAATTAAATTAACTAAAAAATAAAGTTAAGAGATTTATAATGGGATGGATAACTAACTAACTAAATGGCAGGACCTAATATCGATAACATGACACATTTATATATAACTATATATATGTGTATATATTGATCTAATGCATGTTTTAAATAGGTTTTTCCGTGTTCGACAGAAGATTTGCAAGATACTAGGGATGGCCAAAACCGGTCCGGGCCCGATTCGAAAACCGTCGGTTCCGGTTCAGCAAAATGATAACCCTTAACCGGCCCGACCTAACCCCGGATCCGGTTACTCCGGTACTGGTTTTCTCCCCGGTTTGCTCCGATTTCAGACTTTTTGATCCGGATTCGGTCCGGTTCTATTGAAAAACAAAGAATTTTCGTCCGGTTTCGGGCTTTTTCCGGTCCGGTTCACCATTTTTGTGACCCTTAACCGGCCCTTATCCAAACCGGTTCCGGTTACCCCGATTCCGGTTTTCATGGCGGTTCATGACGATTCCGGGCTTTTCCGGTCCGGTTTTGGTCCGATTTTTCGGTTTCGGTCCGGTTTCGATCCGGTTTGGCCATCCCTACAAGATACTGAAGCTCCAACAGATTCACAAATGACTCCACCACAGTTGACGTATGAAGATATATGGGATGATTCCTTTACTTGCATGATTTTGTTATTTTGTAACAGGAGCGATGTGGAGAAAGTATCGTGGAAAGGTAATGGTGAGGTTAGGGGCTTTTGCTGTAATTTTGTGATTGATTATAGTACTTTGTTTCTGGCACAATTCTGTTTCAATCATAATTGAGTTATGTTAAAGTCCAAGATTGATATGTATGTGAAATTGGAGAGTGATATGGGAACGGTTTATGGAGAAATCCATCTTTGCAACTTCAAAAACGGTGAACCAATGTTCATCCCTTATGGTAAATACCATAAATTTGAACATTTGTTGTTATTTGTGCACTTTTAGATTCTTTCACATTTTTAGTTTGATACTTCAATCTAACATTTGAATTTTTACTTACTTTCAAGTTGATGCAAGAGTTAAGGATAAACTTAGGCAATATATGTTTGTAGTTTGTGATTGTTTGCTACTCTATTTGTTATTATTTGTGCACTCTGTTCTAAAAGACCCCGCCTAAGGGCGCCTAGGCCCCGCCTAGGCGCTAGGCCCCTCTCCAACGCCTAGTTCTAAGCCCCGCCTAGGTCCTGACTAATCCCGATTAGTCCCCGACTAGTCCCCGCCTAGGCGCTAGGCCCGGCTCCGCCGCCTAGCATCCGCCTAGCGCTTTTTAGAACCTTGTTTGTGCACATTTAGATTATCTCACATTTTCAGTTTGATACTTCATCTAACATTTGAATTTTCATATACTTTCAAGTTGATGCAAGAGTTAAGAATAAACTTAGGCAATATCAGTTTATAATTTGTGATTGTTTGCTATTCTATTTTCATGAATTTTGAGATATTATGACTTTTGAGACATTCAAAAAGCTTATAATGGTATTTATCTTTTAATTTTCTTCACTTGACCACCCATGCATACTGTTCCCGTGCCATAGGCACGAGTCAGAGAGTACTAGTGATGATTACATAACATATCGCGTTTTCGGGCTTGATCGTTACAATTATATACTCTTTCTAATCTGCGTGCGATGATTTTTTTGCAATTTCAAATAAGTCGGAAGGAGTATTTTGTTATGGATACAGTTAAAGATACTAACATTGATATATATATTTTTTTAAAATCATAAGAATAATCATTTTTTTCTTATTTTTTAAAAATAAAGTGCAATCAAATTAACCATTAAAAAGTAGAAATATCATTACAAGAGAGAGAGAGAGGAAGCAGGGTACATTTTGGAGTGAGTTTAATAACATCCATCCAACGAAAGTCCATAAATTTAGCAATTTTAATAACACGAGGATGTGGAAAAAAATGGTAAAACAATATTTAAAGACAGTTATTTAAAAATATAGACACTAATTTTTATTTTTATTTTTGGAAAGGAAGTACAATACAACAAACTGTAGAAATCACCAAGGAAGAAGGAAATTGCGTGTGGCCGATACCAAAGGAAACTGACTAGTAGGGCCGAAAAGGAAAGCTTACATTTGTGCCACGTTTTAGCTTCACCTTCTCTAATTTTTAGCCCCCAAACCTCTGCTGTTCCAACTCTTCCGCACATACAGAAGCAATTTGTTTAATGGTTACAAAATAATAAAACAACAAAATTGGTAAATAAAAATCATCTGGGAGTGTTGTTAATTCACATAATATGTACCTTTATGTACAAGTATACACTTCAATAATTGACTAAAAACTTCATCAACATCATAGAAACATCTATTAAAATGAAGCAATCTGCGTATATGTGTTTTAAGTTTTTTTTTTTTTTTACCAGTTGCAGAATGTGTTTTCAGGCATTGGGCAGAGAGAGAACCATATTGTCAGAAGATACCGGTTGCACGCGTCAGTAATAGAATGTCAACTTCCACAAGGAAAAGAATGCTTCAACTGTTTTCTCCAAGACAATATTTCCAAAGAAGATTTAAAAATCATGTTAAAGATTCCTCCATAGTTTTATGAACCAAAAGAGCTGTCTCTCAATATTATAGCAATACCCAAGCTTGGCTGCTTAGCCTTCCCTCTCCAAGAATTGAGCTTGTTCCTAAAGATGGGCCCAAATCTAGGACTTTCACCAGCCGAGTTCTTCTCCCCTCCTTTCTCGGGAATGTGGGCATTTTTGAGGTTTCTGGAACATCGAATGATGATTGGTGCAATCAAAGAGCTATCCATATTAATACCCACATGAGAGAGACTTTAAAAAACTAGGACAGCAGCACTTACATCTTGAAGGGTGGCCCAGAATTTGTACAATTCTCACTAGTGCAGCACGCCTCGCCATGCAAGTTATAATCACTTTCAACTTTATGACGAATTTCTGGAGGAAGTTTCTTCAGAAGATCTGACACAACCAATTCATGCTTCTTCCTAAGTTCATCAAGCTCTTTCTTCTGTTCGGCCATCAGATGCTCGAGTTTCTCCACAATGACTTGGACATTATCGTCATTTTCTAATGAACAATATCCATTAGCATTTGAATCAGTGGGAAACACAGTTTCTTGCTCTCCCAGCTGTTTAGGTGAAGCAACGTTGCTTGAATCACCTCCAGCATTGAATCTATCCACTTGTAGTGAACTTTCTTCAGGGCCAGGATCTCCGGAAACGTGTGAAGGACTCTGCTTAAATGGAGAACTTTCACCACCTGCTTTGGGTGAGTCACACCAATATATCCTACCCGAAGGCAATCGTTCCAAGACTAAACCACCAACAGAAGGACCGGTGTCATTTGTTGTGGGAGAGGAATCATCCTGAACTTCAGAGGGGTTAGATTCTGAAGCTGGAACTTCATTGTCTGAATGATCGTCGAAACTTTCCCTGGGAGCCCAATCTGGTATATGTGACCTAATTTCAGCATTGATCATTGCAGCAATAGCTGACACATCTTGATCTGTAAGGTCAAGCTCCTCAACCATTTCACTAGCAACATCAGTTGGTGTATCCGCGTCTATATCAAACGGGAAGTGGATATTGCGTATATTACCTGGACCCACACAAAAATCAAGTTTCAAGGTCTGAGAGTAAAAGCAAATGAACCTATGAAACTATGACGAGCTGAAAGTATAAGTCAATGAACTACAAATAAACAGAAATAGAAACTGACCCGAGTTATCTGCTATCCTTAGTTTTAAGAAAATTGTATTGAGGTCTTTCATTTGACCCTGAACTGTGATATCCCGGCTTCCCTCAGGCAAAGACTCTTTGGGAGTTCCACCATTGTCAAGCTTCTCACCTTCGCTGTCTGCATAACTTCTGTCAAACTGGGGCAAGTGACAAGAAAATGAAAATGTTTAAATTCCTTGCAAGGTTTACCTGAATGAAGGGGAATGGGTTGCAATGATCGAGCAACACTTCCACAATCTTCATCTGCGTGCAGGAAAGGATCTACCAATAGGTCTTTGGCAGGTAACCTGTCCGAAACTTTTGCAATACACTTTTCTATAAAGGCTCTGACTTCAGGATCTTTCACTTTTCCTAATGACGCTGGTTTAATCCCCTAACAGGTAATAGACAGGAAAACATATATATATAAAGCTGAGTCACCAGACCAACAATATTATAACTTCATCTAGCAAGCTAAACACCAATCCAAATAACATTTGTCCCTACGATTTAAAGTATTTCAACATGCACATCCACAATATCAGTGCACATGCAGGATTTCAAAACATTCCAAATGACTTTCTCATAGTGCCCCGGGATTCCAAAAGAGATCCTATTTTAAGAAAGCTATGTTACTTCCATATGCTCTCTTTGATTTGCTTTAAATTACATATTTTTGGTATAACATTTTAGAGCAGCATCATGTGAATAAAAGGAAGAAAAGTGTGTGGTAACAAATGGATATCTATAAGCTAAAAAATTAAGAAATCAACTCTCTTTCTAAAAGAAACAAGATTGCGCACACACACAGACAGAGAGAGAGGGGGGGGACAGAACAGGAATCCTCCCTCCAAAATGCAATTAAAATTACGACCATCTCAAATCCAACTAACAATACACAATTTAGAGATACTTAAAAGCTTCATATCATTGGAGCCCTAATTATGTATTTTAACTACTCTTCTTCTACCATAAGAGCCAATAGCCAGTGCTGTGCTTATCGCATGCGACAATCACAAGATGTTCTCCTATATCTCTAAATCCAAGCACACCTCTCCAACAAATTGTTCAGAAAAACAGAGAAGCAGGAGACACTCTCAAACAGACTGAATCGGAAGTGTACAAGAACAGTCCCCTCCCACTATGGACAGGTTTACCTTCGCTTTACATCTATCCCCCAGGTAAACTAATTAAAGCATAATGGAGCCACATTGCTTCTTTACTTCAATTCACTCATATTATACAGCCATTCCATTGGCCACCAAGGCCCAAAGAAAAATAACAAAAACACTTCACACATCTGTTACTTCTGTTGATCAAATTAAAGCAACGTGTACTTTAATTATACCATATGACTAATAAAATACATTTGCGTTTAACCCATAATGTTTCAGATAAGCTACTGAAATGCTGGAAGTTAAAAATCGACACCTCAATGAAGAGAGAAAGAGAGAGAGATCATTCTCAAAGATAATAGTATCTACAAGTGTGTCGTGAGTCGCTACTATGGCTGATCAGGATGGAAGAAAAAAGAGGCAGAAAACTTTCAAGTACAGGAATGAGTTGAGGAAGAAAACATGTTTCACAATGAGTTGGCTAACTAACTACTCCCTCCGTCCCGTCCGACTTAGGACGTTTTGCCATTTTGGGCGTCCCACCCGACTTAGGACGGCCCAAAATGGAAAGTTTATATTACTTTTATATTAAATGGGACCCACTTGTCATACTCACAACAATAATCCCATCACTATTTATCCCACTCATTCTCTCTCCTATTTAATTTTTCACACTCACAACACATCCTCCACTCATTCTCTCTCCTAATATTATAATAGTATTCCTTAATCTCCGTGTCGGGAGTGAATGTCCTAAGTCGGACGGGACGGAGGGAGTATGTATCAAAGATCTTTGGCAAGGTCTTGGGTTCAATGCATTTGCTTCCCCAGTACTGTGTACACACTACACTTGCTGGCAATCTAGTTATTTGCAATTAACTAGTGATGCACCTTCATTTACGTCTCTACAGGCAAGCAGAGTGGTGGGTTCACACGTGAGGAAGATGTTGAAGCATGATATACATTGTCGAGTTCCCTGTGTAATAGCGTGAGCTTTAACATGAGCTGGTATTTCACCCAGATTATGCATACTATAGGTCAATCAAATTGTCACATATCATGCAATATTTCCTATATGTCATATATCATCTAACCCCTAGGGTAACAGTACTCCCTCTAAATGCCACCATTGTTGATAGTACAGGAAATTAAAAATCAAATATTTGATATCAACAAGAGACAGTTTTGTTCAATTCCAAATACTGCACTCCTAGCATTTTTCTGTTCCAAATGAAAACGAGGACTTAGATGGACCCAAGCAGAAAAAGAAAGCCTTTTCCTATTATTTTGAATTGTTTCCTAAACTAAGCTAGCAGCCAGATAGAAAGGGCGCATGTGGTAATCTAAGTCGTTTAACTTCTTAACTATAACATGTCATGCTTTGCTTGATAAAGGAGGTAAATAAGCCACCAATTAAGAGCAAAACAGAGTGATTAAGATGGCCATAGTTGTGACAATTCCTTACTTGGCATGACTAGTTTTACGGGACCTAAAGCTTTTCATTTCTAATCAGCTTATGATTTTAATGCCACAGACTAGTATACTGTTCTACATAAATGAACCTTGTACTTGTGAGAAGCCCACACAAGTAAGAATTTTGAAATTACTAATCCTAATGTGTGCATTTGATATTGCTTTGATATAAAAGAGTTCCAATGCGATGGCAAGCTAAACCTACACCCTACCCCAGAACTCTATATTGCATACAACCCACTCAACACCCCCATTCCAAAAATAAAAAGATACAGAATCATGTATACGTCCGAGTAGCTTATACTTTTCAATTCCACAAAAGCACGAAGAAACATGAAATTTCTTGAAAGATAAAAGGAAGTTATGATGAAATAAGCAAATACAAAAGAAAGGGCCATGGCAAGTCTGGAGTAATTCTATGAATGAAATAGGAAAATATACTAAAGAGTAAAGAGAAATGGCTCAATGAAGTGCAATCATCCTATCTCTATGAATCAGAGGAACGCAAGGCCATCAGGATTCAGAAATGCAATGGAAGACATAGGAGTTGAGATGCTTATGTGGAGGATCCAATTCAAGAACACTCACAACATGACAAGGAAAAGGACAAAGGACAAAGGGATGTCAGAGTTTCCAAGGAAAAGAACACCATTAGCTATTACTAACTCTAAAGATGGGAACCCTATAGCTAGCAATAAGCATCACGAATTTAGAAGACCAGATGAGCAGAGCATCACCAATATAGACAAACAGGTGTTAAAGAAGGGCAACCTGGTGCTACAAGAGTTCCTACTATATGTGAGGCCCAAGGAAGGGCTGGGTCCACTTGGGCTTAATGTTATCCAAGAACTTGAGGAGATATAGTCAGCACCTAGCAAGGTTCCCAAGGAAGTTACAGAACAAATTAAATTTACCAGAGGTCTTTGAGACAAGGTTCTTGAAGCCCATAAAATTGTCACTCCCGAATTGTAACTCAGAATACTGTCACTCTTAAATACACACATCAAATCAGTATGCTCCCTCTTATCCTCTCCTTCCCATGACCAAAAAAATTAAACTCCCCTATCAGCCTAACAATCCTGTTTGCAATCCTCATCTGGATTGTAAGAGGAGAAGATAGTGTGAAGGCAAAAGGTACTATGGCACCCATAAAAGATATAAACTATAAACATAGTTGCGAAAGGCGCTCGCCTCTATCGCCCGCCTCGCCATATTGTCGCCTTAGAGGTTACGTCGCCTTGGTGTGATGAGGCGAGCGGTCGGCAAAAGCGGCAAAGCCTAAAAACATTTCTGAGTCTAGGTAGGAATCTAAAACGTATCAAATTGGGTTTCTAAAGTTTCCTTTTTTATGGAAACCTTCTCAATTAAGGAATTTCAATTGTATAAAATCGATTGCAAAATCGATTATGAAATCAATTCAATCAATTTTGAGCGACTTACCTTCAGCGATAATCGATTCTGCTACTTCCGCGACTGACGACAATCTTGGCGACGTTGACGACCTTGACAATTAGCGGACACTCACTCGTCGTTCTGGTATTTTTCTTAGTCAACTGTCTTCCTGTTTTTCTTTTTGCCAAAACCTGCTTCCTGTTTAATTTTTTTTTCTTTATTATTCTTTCTTTGTTTAACTTGTTATTGTTTTTCTTTTTCTTTTTCTTTATATAGATTCAGTAAATGTCTTTTTATTAAAGAAAAAACATTTTTATAGTTTTCTTCTTTAATCAGTATTCTTTTAATTCATTATTGCTTTTAGGACTTGATTTCCCTTTTTTTTTATATTTTTTTATATGTTTTGTTGATTTGAACTATGTGGTCTAAATTTATGCTTCTTTTTTTTATTATGTTTTATACTTTAAATTTATCTTTATTTGTTACATGCATATTAAATATTTATTCTATTTTTCCGCCTTGCTCGCCTTTTTGCCGCTTTTCTACCGCCTCGCCTTTCGCCTCTTCTCAGGTGTGTATCGCCCGCCACTCGCCTTTCGCCTTTAACAACTATGACTATAAAGGGCGCCTCAACCATCTAGCATTCTAGACATCTCCATAATTAGAGGCTAAACCAAAAAATCTCAGATTTTCTCCAAGGGATTCAAGCATTTCATGGGATGTATATGATTCAGGACATCTAACTTTGATAAATGAATCAGAGTAAATTGCTAAGATGAAGTACATTAAAGAAAAAATTCATTCTCACTATAAAGATGGATAGATGATGGCTTTGTAATTTCATTTTATTGAGATGAGTCAAACATTTCCAAACATAGAGAAGGTTTAATGTTGCTCCATACCCCTTCCTCCCATCCCACAAGCCTTTGCAAAGCAACACATAAAAACTTAGTTGTGCATGAACTCATGGTTTTCATTGAAAAGAATATAGGGGATTTACGGATAATTAAAAGCCAAGGAAAAACTACGAATATAAGATAAAATTTCGGTATATATGAACCCTTACTGATGTCACTTTCTTATATATTTGAGCAGCATTAAAGCATTCAACATAGGGATACTCAAATGTCACCAACTCAAGCAGGCACATGCCGAAAGCATAAATATCTACAAGTTCATCATATTCTTCTTCATAAAGCTCTGGGGCCATGAACTCCGGAGTACCTATTTTAATATCAACAATCAGTTGCATCTATAGATTTGAAGTCTAATAGTAAAACAGACAAATAGAAGGAAAAAGTGGAAAGAAGCAAACTCACCAATTACACTATGAGCAGAACGAGCTTGGCGAAGAATTGCAGCCAGTCCAAGGTCACCAATTTTCACCTCTCCTTGGTTTCCATTAATAAAAATATTGTCACACTTGAGATCACGATGAATAACAGGAGGATCATGACTGTGAAGATAGAAAAGCCCCTCTAAGATTTGTCTAGACCACTTCTTCAATGCTCTCAAATCAACATGCTTATGCTTCTGGCGGTACCTTCAACACATCAAAAGAGTCTCAAACACAGAAAACAACAATTACGAGTACATTATAGAAAACCAAAACAGAATAAGTAGCAAAAACATACTGTCGTAATGTCCCAGATGTAAAAATCTCGGTAATGAAATTGATATGCTCATTCTTGGTATCAACCCATGAATTATAAAACTTAATGATGTTCTTATGCTTAAGAGTTTTAAGCAAATGAACTTCGGAATACAAACGCTCCAAATCTTCAGAATTCCTTAAAAGATCAGCAACTTTAATTTGATTCCAAGCTACTTCAATTCCTTCCAATTCATCAAATGCCCTGTATCTAAAATTTTCCAACCAAAGGTCAAGAATTCAACATCATTTCCACTTAATATTTGGGAAGAAGTGAATTTTTACATAGAGAATTAAAAGGAGAATGAAATGAATGAAAGGATACACTTTCTTAAAAGCTCCCTTCCCCAATACCTCCTTATACTGCAAAATGATAGTAGTAAATATTGATAAAATGAGAAATCAGTAGTAAAAGAAATGTGAGTCCAAAATGAAGAGATTGAGATATACTGACCCGACCATAACGAGCAGAGGGATCGATCTCGACAAAGTCAAGATCGGCATCGTCGTCAGGGTCATGATCGGAGGAAGATTCTTGGGGCATATTGTATGTGTAAAACCCTAGCTAGATCAACTTTACGTATGCAAGTAAATGGTCATAATTTTCACATACACTATTGTGAGAAAATCCCGTGAGTATCAATCAACAAAGGATATCGAATACAATGAATGAAACTGTATAAATAAATCGCAGAGGGAGGGAGAAAGAAAAGCAAGGGTTAAAACGGCGGGGAAATCAGCCTTTCTGGGTTGGGTGGGGTTGGGGGGTGGGAGGGCTTTATCTCATTTCAAAAGGTCAATTTTGGAATACATGGAAATCCAGTATATCACATCTTTCACATCTTTCCGTCAACATCTAAAAGTTTCATGATTATTTATTTTGGTATAAATAATTAAAAAAGTGATTCTCATTATTAGAAAAAAAAAAAAAAAAAGGTTGGATGGAAAGATGGGTTGAAATGTTTCATCCAGATAGAAACATTGCTTTTGCCTTCTTTTTTTTTTAAGTTGTCACGTGTCAAGGCCTTATTGATTCGTACTTTATCATTTTTTTCACCCAATTATTTAAGCTCAATTATCTCATAATAAATGATTTAAAAATAAAAAGAAAAATTCACCAAAATTCATCATTTTTTTTCCTACAAATTGATATAAGTTTCATTTGATTTGGACAAAAAAAAAAACACTCATTTTACAATTTGAGCTGAATTATCACCTAGTAAATTAATTTTTTTTAATTTTTTATTTCACCAAAATTCATCATTTTTTTCCCTATAAATTGATATAAGTTTCATTTGATTTGGACCAAAAAAAAAAAACACTCAAAGTGGTGGGATATAGAATGATGAGTTGGAGGGAGTTGAAATTTAATTTAAGTTAGCCATTGTAGGGGGAATGAATTGGTAGATGAAATATTAGGTGGATGAGAAAAAGTATAAAAAGTGTTAGATGAAATGAGGAGGGGGTATTAAACCATTGTATTGTATGTAGTCTTATAAGATTGAGATTACTCCCTCCATCCCAATAAATCCAATAAAAGCTTCATCAATTTCCTAAAAGAACGTTTCGTTAGAAGTTTCACATTTCCTAAAATGACAATTTTTTTTACTATTTCACCCACTCATTCTCTCTCCTATTTTACTATTACACTCACAACATTTTTCAAATTTACTATTTTCTCCACTCATTCTCTCTCTTATTTTACTATTACACTCACAACATTTTCTCCATTTACCAATTTTCTTAATTTGTGTGCCGGATAAAAATGGTGAAGCAATTATCGGGACGGAGGGAATATATATTAACATTGTCAATAATTTGAGCGGTGGCTTATTCTATGGTGCAAAAGGCACACATTGCTTGTGCTTTTAACAATTCTTATGTATTATGCATAAGACAAACAAAAAAAGAACCAGCAATCCAAACAGAGCCACTAATTCTATCATTAATACATGGAGGAACAAGTAAACAAAACGACATTCTTATAAATAAAGCTAGTTGGAAAAGCCACGCTTACGCATTATTCATGTCCGTTCCTTTTATATCAAAATGTATAAAATTAAAATTACTTTTATAACTAGATATAAAAGTATTTTTTTTTTCAAAATTTTTCACGTTTTCTTAAAAATAATAAAAATTCTCATATTTTATTAAACAATATGCCCCTAAACTCAAATGTATAAGAATAAAATTACTCTTATATCTAAGTTTTGGCTTTTTATGTAATTTTGATCTGGACTTCTATTTAAGTGTAGACTTTGGATCTCGTTGGGACTTTTATTAAGAAAGATTTGGGGTGAGTGGGTCTCATGAAATTGTTATTTTAAAAAATAAATATTTTTTGAAAAATACAAAGCAAATAATACTACATCATTAATAATAATAATAATAATAATAATAATAATAATAATAATAATAATAATAATAATAATAAACACATTTTGGGATGAATGAAATACTATTTCTTTGAACCAAGAGAATGTTTTGTTTTTAAGTTTGATATCATTCAACAAAATATATTGTTATCATATTGATCTGTTTCACTGTCTATTCAAACTTCGAATCCTCCTCGACCTTTTCTTTAGAAAAATATACTCCCTCTCCCTCTCCCTCTCCCTCTACCTCTACCCCGATTTAAGGTTCTTAGCAAACCAACCTTGGCATCATGTAAAAGCTTACCCTTAAAGCATGGAAATTTCCACAAAACTCCATAGATATATTAGAATATATTAAAGTGCTAGATTCCCCTCACGCACCTGCAAATGTTTTGACCACCCTTATATAAGTTATCACGCAAATGATGGAATATTCGCAATTCCCAGCATCAAAAAAGGGATCTAGACTACAAATAGGAAAATAGTACTTGTCAAATTAGCTTTTCTTTTTCTTCCATCCACAAGTAACCCCATCTCCATCAACTTGGTAGAAGAAGAAGAAGACGAGTCCGAATGATATCGGATCTATGATCTACAACAAATATTATTTTAAACTAAAGTGCTCACATTCCGTACCGTACCGTACTTGAACAGCACTAATAAAGTAAATAAATTTGACTCCGCAAAATCATGACTTGTCAATGTTAGAACGAGAAACAGATCAACCTGATTCGGAATGTAAAGTGAAAAAACTATCCAGATGATGCAAAACAGTTCCGGAGTCTTCTTTATCTTACCCAATAAATCCAGCCCCACCATTTTTTTTTCGGCGCCAATGTCATTAGTGTTTCTTGAGTGCATTCATCTTATCCCGAAGATAGTATAGCTTGGCCCTCCTCACTTTCTTCTTGTCTAACACCTTTATCTCCTTTATACTAGGAGAGTACCTTTCAAATCAAGCATTAGCAAATATCAGTGCGTGTCATCAGGTTATCCTAAAATTCTGGAACCTTTCATTACTTAACTAACTTTAAGATTCTTGAGGCCATTTCATAGACAATGATCACATTTAATTAAAATAATCAAGAACTTGACGCGATATGAGCTATGAACGTCATTATGTAACATGTGTATTTCCAGGAATAACTAATTTGCAGACAGCTGAAACATTGATAGCAAAGACTAAAAGTTTAAAAAGTAAAAAGTGAAAAAAAAGCCACCCCAAGTTCACACACTTGGCAAACAAAAGTCAAGCATCCATTTAAGGACAGGCCCATCATCATTGGATAATGGATATGGTCCAAAGTCCTATAGAGCCCAAAAAGGAGAGAGAGAGAGAGAGAGAGAGAGAGAGAGGAGAGAGGGAGAGAGAACGCCCTCAAAAGCTATTGTTTTGCACAAAAGGGACACTCAATTCACAAAAGCCTGATCTGCTTTGGCCCGTACAACAGCAACAAAAAGGGAAAAAAGAAGCCAAGAAGACCTAAAATTTAGACCATTGTGGTTTGGTGTCTGAAGTAAAAGGCCCTGCAACAACTCTATGAACTTGGCTTGTATCTGACTGTAGAGGGTTTTTGTCCGTGGGTAACTGCACAGCATTGCTACTGTCGTATGAGTTGTTGTATGGTGTGCAGGCCAAAGATGGAAGGAGGCTTGGGTTTGAGAAGGTTGGAGGATATCAATCATGCTTTGACTGCAAAATTGGCTTGGTCTTATTTACAAGGTCAGTCTTTGTGGGCAACCTTTATGAAAGACAAGTTTCAAGGTCAAAAATCAACCGTAGCTTCTCACATTTGGAAGTCGATAGTTAAGGTGCTCCCTATGATGGAACAAAACTGCATATGGGAAGTTGGAAAAGGGGAAATCAGCTTCTGGAATAGTAACTGGATGGGATCAATTCTGGGAGGCAACTCTGAAGACACTTTAACTGTGAAGGAAGGATTACAACAGATTAACAATATGCTCCCCTTTATACCTCAGCAATATCATGAAGGAATAAATAGAGTGCATCTGAATCCTGATGAACCTGACAGTTTAAAGTTTCAACTACCTAGAAGTGGTAAATTTGAAACAGGACTATGGTGGGACTTAATAAGGAATAAAGGGAGAGTAAATCCTTGGGGGAAGAAGATTTGGCATAAATGTGTTCCAACAAAAGTGAGTGGTTTTTGGTGGAGGATGCTTCTGAATGGCCTTGCTGTAGATGAGAGACTTCAATCAAGAGGTATTAATCTGGTATCTCAATGTTTGTGTTGCATTGATCAACCTCAGCAAGAGAACTGCTTGCATTTGTTTCTGTCTTCTGAGTCAGCTACTGGAATTTGGAAACATTTTGCCCCTCTGTTTGATGTGCCTTATCAATACAATTCATTTGAGCAATTATGGGATATTTGGATTCGAAAAAAGTCTCAAAGATCTCAAATTGGTATGGTTAGAATGGGAGTGATGTTATTTACCTGTTGGGAAATTTGGAAGGCTAGGTGTAAAAGGAAGTTTGAAGATACCCCAATGAACATTCAAGAGATTTTAAAACAAGTGAGGCGTGGAGTTCAAGAATTATGTTTCAATTTCACCCCAAAATCAGAACACAAAGCTCAGGATTTACACATCTTTAGGCTCTTGAATATCTCTGTTAAGAGCCCAAAGATTAGAAGTGTTATAAGGGATGACAGAGGAGCTGTGATAGGAGCATTCTCCAACTTCTATGGTAATGGTACAAACATGAGAGGAGAAATCCTTGCATTAAGGGATGGTCTAAGGCTTTGTCACCAGTTGCAAATCCAGCAAGTGGTTGTAGAATCAGACTCTATGGTGGCTGTTTCAGTGATACAGAAGGTTTATGATGGTCCTTGGACTTTGGCTTATGAGCTTTGAGAATGTAAAAGGCTATGTGGGGATTGGAAGATAAAATATGTATATAGAGAAGGAAATGGGGTAGCAGATCGATTGGCTAATGAAGCTCACACTCATAAAGGAAATAGAATATACAACAATTCACAGAGGCTCCCAAAAAAGGTAAATGAAGCCCTTCAAAGAGATCACAGTGGTACATATTCATATAGGAGGTGATAGAGGTAATGTGTATAGGTGGTTATATCAAAATAGCCATGGAGAGATAGGTGATATTTGTGTATTAGAGAGGTGTAAGGTTTTCATAGCCATTTGTTTAAAAATAGTAGATAGGCCTAGTTTGTTAGGCTATTCCATTGAAATCGATAGTTTGAGGTTTAGGCTCCATGTCACTCATGAAGTGAATGGTTGTCCCCCTCTTGTACAAAGTTATATTTTTTGTGATAAATAAAATCCTCGCAGGTACTATCCTGGTTCTCCAAAAAAAAAATAAAATTAGTAGAAGGCAGCTTGCAGCTTTAGCACAAGACATGATTGATGCTTGGCTGGAAGATTCTTTAAGATATACTCCCCCGTCCCACTACAAACTACACACTTTCCGTTTAAGGGGTCCCACTACAAACTACACACTTCCTAAAATAGAAATGTTTTATTACTTTTATATTAATGGGACCCACATGTCATACAACAACAATTCAATTACTATTCTCTGCCCAGCTTTCTCTCTCCTACCTCACTTTTCATACTCACAACACCTACTCCACTAACATTTTTTCTTAATCTCCGTGCAAATAGTGTGTAGTTGCTGGAATTACTGCTGCATCAGAGGGCATTCAGCTCCCTAAGAAAACTTGTTGGAGGGAAATCAGGGAAGTATTAAGGACATCATCTAAATGCTGCTGTATAAGCACTGTGAAATGGAGCAATAAGAATATATAGCAAGTAATATAACTGTGAATAACTCAAAGCTTTCACTTTTGATCAATGAATTATGTATTGTGTTCCTTTTTGTGTAGGACAGGGAATAAGAAGAGAGCATGATGACTGGCCATAGCGAAGGGGGAAGCAAGAGTACTCAATCGCGGCGATAATGACAGATGGTGAGGGAGAGAGTTTTTTTTTAAGTTTTTTTTTTTTTTTATAAGAGTTGATTTTAAGCTATAAAATTTCCTCATAGCCTTTTAGTAAGTTACTGCATTTAACACTTGGCTAAAGTTGCAGGTCAGCATTTTCAGCAGATTGGAAAGATCGTAAAAAAAAAGGGTTCAACTTCATATTGATTAAGGCACTTCCCTAACAAAAATCCTTCATAACCCACGTAAAGAAAAAAGTGAAAAAAAAAAAAAAAAAAAAAAAAAAAAAAGTATAGACGTTATGCTCACAGTGAAGTCCTCAAGCTTCTAAAAGATGTGCATAAAAGATACTCCGTAGTAAACAAATCCTTATGTTTACTTACAGTGGCAAGAGAGATTCAACTCCAATTCCTGCTACCTGCCTTCTTAATCTAATTGTTGTGTGTAGACCAGCATTGCGCCTTGCTATGACAATGCCTTTCACCAGAGAAACACGTCTTTTGTTTTCAGGTACTTCCTGACAGATTGTTACAGAACATATTAAAGAACATCATGCATTAACATTCTAACAACAACAATAGATAACCAGCACTAAGCCCACCAGAGAATATCAACAATTAGTACTCCTATATAGATATTGACATACCAGTCTTAGCTGGATAATATAACCAGGCTTTATCTCAGGTATCTCTCTTTTGCCCTTCACCTTTTCCACTTCTTCCTTATCAATAATCTGTAATTGTCATGTCAGGATAAGAGATCTTTCACATGCATTGAAAATAAACTAAACACAAGATGGAACTAGTGAATATTTTACCTGCATAATATTCCTGGCTGTTTTATCGAGCCTCTTAAACTTGAGGCGGGGAGACACCTCAGAACCAGAAGCATCTTGGGAAATGGAACTGTCTGAATCTGTTGAAAATCCCCTATGTGACAAAGTTGGCACTGGAGTAGACCCCAGAGATGAACCTGGTCTGGGATCTCTGTAAAATGATACTACTGAAGGCACACCATTACTTTTACATGATGTCAATGAGTCTGTCAAGGAACCAAAGGTTTTGGGCTGAAATAAAAGCACAAATCAAAGTTTTTAATTTTTTATCATTCAAATTAAGCTCATGTTACCAAGCAATAATTGCATATAGTGCAAAAAATAGGTAATATCTATTGACAGTGCCTCTCTCCCTTACAGAGTCAACCAGATAGCGTTTTCTCTCCAGAGTCTTATATCTTGTTAACCTACGCCGAAACACCCCATGAGCCAATTAATATTTTGATAATTATTTCAAGAGTGGCTATATATTACATGGTTGCTTTCAATCTTTCTCCTGAGTCATATATCTTGCTAGCTTAAGCTGAAGCTCCCCATGAGCCAACTAATATTTTGATTCTAGATAATAATTTCGTGAGTATCAAGAGTACCTATATGTAACATGGTTTCCTTTCTTATCTAATAGATGATATCAAAACATTTTCGCTAAATTTCATGAACTATTACTCCCCTCCTCCACCCCCACCTAAAAAGGGAAAAAGAAAAACAATTAAATAAGCAAGAGTAAGTGGGCAATAATTGAAGGGACCCCAAGTAGGATAAATGCTTCTTTTAACCAACACCAGGCATTAGGCATATCGTCTGCCTCTAATCAAAACAAATTCCGTCTCTAAAATCTTATCCACAAGTACTACTATCCCAAAGTAGATTCAATCCATACCTCAGGCTATGGAGGTCGCCCCCCTCACTCCAGTGAAGAAAATAGTATCATCAACAATCAAGGCATGTTAGTAAAGTGAAAGGTGTCAATTGCTCAAGCTTTCCCAATTTTCAATAGGAATCACATGGACACCACCAGCTATTTCAGATTCATCTATACTTGAATTCTAAAGGGTTTATAGAACCAGAGATTATAAAGTTACAAAGGTTTCTAACTATTAACCTGTAGTGGACATTCAATCTGTTCTCTTCCACTATACACTTACTTCTTGACCCTTTAACACATGCAAAACAAGTTGCACAACCTGCTTCCTGTAATTCATCCAGTGACAACTTTATACATCCTTCTCTTCCTCCTTCGATTTACACATGAAATTTGTTTTTTGCCCACCAATTTACAAGTGACAATAATAACTTCTAAGCTTATAGACATCAAGTGACTCGGTTAGGGCACTACAGTAGAATAAAAGTTAACATTGTAATAACAATAAAAGTGTCCTCACGGAAGAAAAATATATCCGTCTTCGAGGGGATCAACTAACTCTTACGGCAAAGTCATGTCCAATAAGGCATATACAATTGTTTATATTCTAGCATTCAAAATGCCAATTAAAGGAAAACTTTTCATCCTAGCATATAGCTAAAACATAGAATACAAGGACATCACCCCAGCTGCAAACTGACCAAGAAAGAGGCAAACTGCCCAGTCGAGAACAAAAGAATAAAGAAAAAAGTTGAAGAAATACCTGCTGAAACTGCATCGGAAGCAGCCACGACAGGAGACTTAAGGAATTTGGTTCCAAATTACCAATAGCAGAACTACATTGAGGAAAGCTCGATGAAGAATCAACAAATGGCGAACTTCTAATCGTGTGCTTTGCGACTAATCGAATTCTACCACATAATGATTGCATTTCTTCCAGTCAGTTCTGCAATTTTCAGAATAACGCTATGGTCACATTTAATCGACTAACTAACGAAGCTATGTATCATATACTTAACCTAACTTATCAATCGAATTGATATATACCGAATGAAATGTAGTTATAAGGATAGTGGCGGATGAAATGAGAAATTTAAGCGTATAAATATATATATGTGTGTGTGTGTGCAGAGAGATAGGGAGGGAGCACCACCTGGTGGCTTGTAGACGGTGATCGGAAGTGGCAGCTGCGGCGGCTCAACGACGGGCTTCTTCTTCTGAAATTCTAGGTACAAAACCCTTTTCCGATCCACGAAGAAAAGGTTTAGAGAATAAAACCCTTTTCCTTTTTTTTTTTTTTTTTTTTTTTTTTTTTTAATACCTGCTCCAAACTCTTCGTCGCTGACTAATCCTCGAACCACCGCAGATTATGGACAAGCTTCTACGCACTGCGTAGCAAGATTCTTATACTTCAGAGCCCCAAGGGAGCCCTCCTACAAGACATTTACATCACTCTTACATCACCAATTGGCTGCTCCAGTTGCTCCTGCCGAGGCAATTGCATCACTCTTACAACACTAATTGGCTGCTCCTGCCAAGATTCGAACTCCCCACACTGAGGATACAAGCCCAACAATGCTGCTTCCTTAACTGCACGGATGTGCCCCGAGAGGCTCCTAAGAACCCTGAAATCAAGGTAGAAATTAAAGCCCAAAGAATTCCTTTGGGGGGACTCGAACCGGTGACCTCCCCTTCGGGAGGCCACCAAGGTACTACTGGGCCAAGGTACTACTGGGCCAAGGCCCTTTAGGTGAATAAAACCCTTTTCCGATTCACGAAAAAAAGGTATAGAGAATATATATATATATATATATATATATATATATATATATATATATATATATATATATATATATATATATATATATATATAAAGAGAATAGTGTCTTTTGGTATGTTTAACATTTAAAAATAAAATTATCCCACCAAAATAGTAATAATTTTAGAATCTATTGTTAAGAGTTTTTTTAATGTTGTCCTAATAAATGTTTGAAAATAAAAGAACTAAAATATCTTGCAAAATAATTAAACATATATTCAATTCAACAAAATCCTTTTTATCAATTCTTTATCCTTATCATCCAACTTTTTTTTTTAATTTTTAAAATAAATATGAATTTTTTTTCACACAAAAAAAACATCAACATGGATACTTTTGGCATTATTTATTTAATTTTAAAAAATTTACTCCTTCTATCTCATTCCAAACTACACACTTTTCTCACAGGGCATCCCACTACAAACTACTCCCTCCGTCTAATCCGATTTAGGATTTTCTCTTTCGACGCATGAATTAAGAAATATTAATATAATAAAAGTAGACAATGAGTGGAGGAGATATTGTGAGTATAAAAAGTAAAATATCAGAGAGAATGAGTGAGGGGCATAGTAAGGAGATTGTTGTTATAAGTATGACAAGTGAGTGTAATTGAATATAAAAATAATATAAACTTGCCATTTTGGGATGTTATAAGTCATGTGGGACGTCCAAAATGGAAATTGGTCCTAAGTCAGGTGGGAGGAGGGAGTATATATTTTCTAAAATGAAAATATTTTATTATTTTTATATTAATGGTACTCGCATATCATACTCAGAACAACAACTCATTTTCTCTCTCCAACCTCATTTTTCATACTCACAACACTCAATACACTAACATTTTTCCTTAATTTATGAGCAAATAGTAAGTGTTTATTTTATAATAGGAATGGAGGGAGGATAATCTAACTGAACTTTTTTGTTGATCCCCCACATTATATAGATTAAATTTTATTATTCTATGTTTATTTTATTTCTTATTATTTTATTTACTATTTTACATATTATATTGATCCCCCACGTTATATAGATGAAAATATTAATACATAAAAGACTTTGCTAACTTTTCGGTGCCATGCAATTTTCGACGGATGAGCCATTATTTCGTGTTGACTTAAGATTATTTTTTTGGGGAGTTTATTTCACTAAAAAATTGGATAAATTGTTACATTAGTTTTAACTATAGTTGTTAATTTTGATTTTTTTATTTAATTATATCAAAATTATACTAATTATAAAAAGAACCAAAAGCTGATACAATTGTTGTTGTCATAATAAGGCTACTAAATACGTTGACTAAGTAGATGATTTTGTTTTAATCAATACTACTTTGTCTTTTAATAAACTCCAATGAAAGAAATTTTTATTTTAAAATTGTTTTTTTTATAAAAAGCTTTGTTCTAAACGTTTTTACTAAATTTCTTTCACTATTTTTTTTTATTATCGTAAATTAAATGTTTAAAAGTGAACAATAAAAATATTTATCTTCTTTTCCAAAGTGAATACTCCCTCCGTCCCGCTAATATCCGCACTAACACTGTTTGCGCGGGAATTAAGGAATATGATATTTTAATAAAATGTTGTGAGTGTAAAAGTAAAGTAGGAGAGAGAATGAGTGGAGGGTGTAATAAATTATAATGGTGTTGTGAGTATTAAAATAATGTAGGAGAGAGAATGAGTGGGGTTGGATGAATATTTTATTAATATAAAGTTTCCTTTTTGGGAGTGTGCGAATATTAGCGGGACGCCCAAAAAGGAAAGTGTGCGGATATTAGCGGGACGGAGGGAGTACTTTAAATTCAAATGAATTGTCCTTTTAGAATAAAAAATAAATGAATATCAAACTTTTGATTTAGGGATATTTTAAAAATATTTATTTTAGCAAAGATATGCATAAACATGCTATTCCAAATTTTCAATTTTATAATTACTTATGAATAGTAAAATAACAAAGTAGTGAAATAAATAATTTAAGAAAAAATATTTTAAAATAACAATTCCTATTGGAATAATCGCTGAATTTCCTCACATGACGAAATATGTGTATACAAAAAGCTTACAAAATTTATAATATCCATTGTGTTTGTTAAATAATTATAACCTGTGTATACTTTCATTAGTTTTAACTTTTTATAAGTATAAATTATTTTCAGTGTAAATTATTTTGGACGCATAAATAATACTTCCTCCTTCCCGATCCATGGTTGTAAGTACCCCAATCTGGATCACCCCCTTTCAAACACACGGAAAACACCGCAGACTCATCAACGCAGTCTCGGAGACCTCTGGCACTCAAAACCCTCTCAAAACCCTCTCAAAACCCTCTCAAACCCCCAACCAAACCAATGGAGGAGCCTTCCTGGGATAAAAAGGGACAAAAGGACCTTTTGGGAATTTTCAGGAAATTGGGAAAGCAATATTGATCCGTACGGACCTCTTTGCTGTCATAATTACTGAATCCCCTTAAAGTCCACAATATTCCCTCAAATCCCGGAAGAAATGATTACCCAAATGCATGGTTGGTCCGTACGGACCTCTTTGCATGCTGAGTTGGTCCGTACGGACCTTCTTGCATGGGGGACATCATCATTCCAGAATATTCACCATCATTGCAGATTCCCTCAAATCGAGGAAATCCAAAATTCTGGATAACCAAGAAGGTCCGTACGGACCTCTTTGCTCCGAAATTTTTACTATAAATAGAGGGCTCCCCCTCCTCATTTTCACACACCTCCCTCTTCTCTCTTCCTCCCTTAGCCTTCGGCTCCCCTCTAAGTCCTCTCGAGGCACTCCCGGCCCCTTTCGGGTCCTTCCCGAGGCCTTAGAGCTCCTTGTGGTGCTCAAAGCCTCCCGAGCGCTCCCGCGACGCTCCCGTTGCCCCCGAGGCACTCTCGAGGTACTCGAGGCCCCTCGTGGTACTCCGAGGCCTTGCACTGGTCTTTCCACGGTGTCCGGCTCTTTCCGAGTCAAACCGACGATCCCAAACCACGCCGAAACTCTGCCCGAGTGACTCCTGCCACCACAACGCACGCCGAACCTCTGCCCGAGTGATCCCGACGATCCCCACGCACGCCGAACCTCTGCCCGAACGCAGCCTACAACCTCAACTCACGCCGAAACTCTACAGACAACCGGTCCCTCCCGAAGCAATCCCGATCCGTACCGGAACGCTACTCCGACCTCAAACACTATTCCCCAGCGGAAGACAGACACGAACCAACATTGGTAAGGCTTCCTTCCTATACTATTTCAATACATTTCCATACACAGCATACAATGTAGACATCCGATACAGCATGCATTTTTAAAAGCACACACACACACACACAACATTTAAAGGATATTAGGGGTATCCGAAAGACTCGTTTTACGAGGCTACTCGGGTGAGCTCTAATATTCTAATATTCTCTTCCCGGGGAGTCATCTGACCTCCGAACTCAAAATCTCATCACACAAAAACGGTTTAAAATTATCTTTAAACTGATGCCCTTTTTCAATGTTTTGGGCTTAATAAAAACGGCGTGGCGACTCTACAAAAACAAAAACGGCGAGACACGTCGCTCCAACGCGAAAGACGCCAGATGCCGGGGCTACGAAGCCTGCTCGGATCCGGGTAATTTCAATGGTGCACACTTTTTTCAAATCACACAAATTAAGAAAATAGGTGGGAAGAAAAAATGTTGTGAGTGTAATAGTGAATTAGGAGAGAGAATTAGTGGAGGAAATAATAAATTTAAAAAGTTTCGTGAGTGTAATAGTGAATTAGGAGAGAGAATGAGTGGAGGAAATAGTAAAGATTCTTTGTCAAAAAAAGGAAAGATGAAGCTTTTAACGGGACATCCATTTTGGCAAAAAGTGAAGCTTGAGCCGGGACGGAGGGAGTATATTATAATTATATAACATCATTTAAACAAAATATATTAATATAACAAAATTTTGCTTATATCATGAAACGCATGGGTGCAATACTAGTTGTTATATAAACCGTAAAATTGTTGAGTAAACCCGTAAAACTAAATTCACTCCAAATAAATTAAATAAACCCCCCTTTCCCTTTATATCCCTTGTCTTTATTCCACACCCACACCCACCCACACCCACACCCACCCACCCAATTAACTCCTCATTTACTCTCTCTCTCTCGCTCTCTCATCCTGATCACCCACATCAAACCTTAGAGAGAGAAAGAGAGGAAACGGTGAAATTTTTAGAGAGAGAAGAGAGCACGCAAGAGAGACCGCAGAGAGAGAAGAGAGACGCGGCTGAGAGAGAGAGAGAGAGAGAGAGAAGAAAGAAGAAGCAGAAACCAAAGAAGAAGAAGAAGAACAACCACCATTTTCAATTTCAAGATGTCAAACCTAGGAAAATCCGGTAATTTTTCTTTCCTTCGTGCTAAAATTAGTTTATTTTTCCTTCAATTTGAGATTTGAGAGATTTTGATTTTGAAGAAATTCGAATTCTGGGTTTTTAGTGGTTCGGCCACTACTGGCCGATTTATTACATCTAGTCGGCCACACCCGGCCGAAAAATCTTAAAATTTTGGCCACCCCCGGGCGAACCTGCTCAAATATTCGGCCATGACCAACCGAACCATTCCCAAAATTCCGGCCACACCTAGCCGAACCTTGCTCAATGAGATGTTAGTGTTTGATTTTGATATGATATTATATAAAATTTTTATGAGTTTGATTTTTTGATGTTTTCTTTGCAGTTAAGCAAATGCTTACAAGAAGAAGACGTCCAACTGTTTTCGAAAGGAGTGAAAAAGTAGCCGCACGTATTCAAGGGCAATCTTCACAGAACCAAGAGCCAGTTGAGGATTTAAATGTTGATCCTCGCTTGTCGGTCTACAATGAGCCTATGAAAACCTCACCTGAGCCTCGAATAGACCTTATTTCGGCTCAAAATGATAGTGACCCGAAAGATGAACGGGAATATGAGCCGGAAGATGAGGATGATGAGGAGGGAGGTGGGGATGTAACGTCTTATCCCGGTGGCCCGAGGTACAAAACATTACTCCTTTCCTATGAAACCCATATTGCTAAATCCATTTGGGAGGGTAAAGATGATAGAATTTTAAAATGTATTAACCATATAGGAAAATTGAAAAAATGGAAATTGGAGTTGAATAAAGTGTCAGAGCCGGTTCAAATGCTTATCATTAATTCCGGTCTCTTGTGCTTAGTTAATGGAAGTGGAGCGTATGACAACGTAGATAAAACGTTGGTTAACGCTTTTGTTGAGCGATGGCATCCGGAAACTAATAGTTTTCATATGCCATTTGGGGAGATGACCATCACTTTAGAGGATGTGTCTTGTCTTACACTGCTTCCGATAGTAGGTGCACCCTTATTTGAGAATCCCGCTTATGCTAGTCAGTCACCTCTTAATAAGGTTTGTGAGGTTTTGGGAGTGACCAAAAAAATTGCTAAAGATGGAATTCCTACCAAGGGGGCATTAGTCAATTTAGAATGGCTTAGATCGAAATTCTCCCCTCAGTTGTACTCCTCAGACCCCCGAAAAGATGTCTGTGCTGCTAAGGCATATCTTTTATATTTATTGGGGTGCACAATCTTTTTCTGATAAGACCGGGACATGTGTCAATGCTAGCTATCTAGATTTTTTGAGAGATGATGGGGCAATTGGGAATTATGCTTGGGGAGCCGGAGCGTTAGCTTTTCTGTACCGGCAACTAGGAAAAGATATAGGTTTAACTGCCATCAGATTTTCGGGCACTTAACCTTGGAGGCATGGGTTTATGAGAGGTTTCCTGCGTTTAGGAACGGTTTCAACAACTTCTATCTACCCAATTTGCCGCTCACATTGAAGTGGCTACCACCTCGGGCTCAACCAGCGACAGTTGCCTCCGTGCAAGTAAGAGGCAACATATTGACATTATTCAGGACACGGAAGTAAGTATTATTTTTTTAGTAATAATTTTCACATGTATTTTTGTTTTCTTAAATGAAACTATATTAATATTTTTTATGTTTTTATTGTAGGTGATTTGGATGTCGTATGAAGGTATCCGCGCTCAATTTCCTTTTCCTAGAGTCGCGCTATATCAAGGTGCCATAGTTGCCGATAATGTGGTGGAACCACATCTTCCTGATCGGGTCTTGCGACAGTTTGGGTGCATGTAGACAATACCAAACCCTCCACTTGGTCTTGGGATGGCGAGAGGAGATAAGAAGTCTCTAGTAGGGTGGATCATGTTTGCCCAGTCATTTTTTGACTGGTAGTCGAATTGCGTCGATAAACGCAAGTTACCGAGATGTAGAGTGCCTCAAGATGCTGCAGATGATTATCTGCAATGGTACTCTGCATATTCACACCCTATTGTACACCCCATTACTGAGCGGTCTCACGCTGTCAGGAGGACAACTGAAGTTGTTGCCCCTAATCCGTGGGATATGATTATGAATGTCCGGAACGTCATGATGCCTATTGCTGAGAGATGGACAGATGGAGATCGCTCATTTAGTTTAGAGGAGGCTATGGACGTCATCTTTAGAGCATTGGCAGCAACTTAAAACCCAGCACGGACATCAACTTCCCAGGGTGGTAGAAGACGACAATAAATTTGTAGTTTTGATTTTTTTGAACAATTATTTTTGGTTTTGTATTTGATGTTTGAAAATGTGGTAATGATTGTATGAACAATTATTTTTGGTTTTATATTTGATGTTTGAAATAATTGATTTATGGATTTATGATTTGTATATATATGGAGTAATTGGTTGGTGTAAGTATGAGGTGAGTGTGTATATGGGTTAATGGTTTTATGTGTATGGGGGGGTGATTGGTTGGTGTATGGATTTGTATATGTGTGTATGGGTGATGGTTGCAGCATAGACGAGTCGGAGACGTGCCCTGGTTAGTGCAGAATACAACAAGTACATGTCGAAAAACTGGAAAAAATTCGGCCAGTACTGACGAACCAGTCAAGAAGTTCGGCCAGTACTGACCGAAAATGTAACGACCCTAACCCTAGGCACTAATTTTAGCATCATAATATATGCTTTTAATATTATTGTTAATAGTATGTGTTCATTTTATATCATTAATTTCTTACATTAGGATGAGATAATTGGGAAATTAAATAAAGCATTTTGGGAGAAGTATAATAATGGAAATGGGTAAATAAATAAAATGTGAGTAGTTAGGTTTTATTATGTAAAAGAAGGAATAAAGGGTTGAGTGTAAATTGGTGAAAGCCTCAATTTAATTGGGAATGGGGAGGGCCATACCCTTGAAACCCTCCCCATACTTCTTCACACCTTTTTCTCTCACCCCTCCTTCTTCCTAGTCAAAACCCTCCCTTACTTCCCCATCATTTTCTCTTCTCCATCATCCTCTCCATTCCAAAATATCCATGGAAACTTCCTTCCAATATCTTCCTTCCAAAAAGGATAGTAAATCCAATCCTTCTCCATTTTAAGATTCGGGTGTACTTCCATGTTCGTAGAGGCAAGGGGAATACATCAAGCTAGACAAATCTTGGTTTCATCTCATATTACTAAGTAAGTTATTATGACTTCCTTCTTATAATTGCCATTTTATGTGCTAATGAATACTTTGATAAAAGAAAAGGATTTTGGAAATGTTAAATAGTGTTAATTGAATAAAATTGATTATTTAAGGTTGATTTGATTTTTGTTATGAGATGGGGGCCTAAATGGAAAGAAGGAGGGTATAATGGGAGTAATATGTTAATGACTTGAATGGGGTTATTATGATATTTTCTTCTATTTAGTGTTCATGAATTATTTGATGTTGTTCTTATGATTAAAATGGTTATTAGATGCTTTGGAAACCTCCTTGTAGTTAAGAAATTGATTTATGTTATAGAATGATGTGGTTGTTTAAGTAAGATGATCAATAGGGTAAGAAAATGGATTAAGTTAGATTAAGGAGGTTAAACTTGAAATGTGGTAGTGAAATGGGTGGAGAATCAAGTGGTAAATGATCTAGGGTTATATTATTTGGGGATTAAATGATTTAAAATGAGGTTTGTAAAGTTAGAAAATCCTTTTGGTATTTTTAAGAAAGATTATTAAAAGGGAAAAGAAAATATGTGGAAAAGAGTTAGAAATTTCGAAGTGCTGAAAATGTCCCTTGGGCGGTCGCCCATAGCCCTCGAGCGGCCGCCCAACCCACCAGAAAGTATAACCCTTTTTAGAACCTCTTGGGCGGTCGCCCATAGTGACTTGGGCGGTCGCCCATGTCACCAGAATCTCACCAGTTTCCTTTCTTGCTGAATTTTAACCACAACCACTAAGTATAGTTCCTAACCCTTTCAAAGTAGTGAAACCTAATCTACTTCGGATATGAATTAAGCCTTTTTACCCTAAGTTAAAGTAGAATACCTTGGCTAGGCCATGATGTCTTAATTGATCAAAATGAAATTGTGGAAAGTAGATCTTGAACCTCTATTAAGGCTATTTGAGGTTGTGTAATGATTATGTAGGAATGGTTTATGTATCACATTGTGGCATTGCTATCCCAAGTAAGGATTATTTGATATTGTTATATTGCATCCCAAGTGTGGATTATTTGGTATATTGATATATTGTATCCCAATTGTGGATTATCTGGCATGTTGATTATATTGCATCCCGGTGTGGATTATGTGGTTATATTGTTACCTTAATTGAATTTATATTCGTTAATGGTATTATGCATAGTGTATTAAATGAGCTGTTGCACTATAGTATTTATTTCACATGAGTATACATTACCATGTTGTTATGTTCTTATCCCCTTTGTGGATTTATTTCAAGTATCTATCATGTGCTTGAACGAGTATATATGATTAGGGGGTATAATGGAATTCAATCAATTATTGATTTGTTCTATAAGTGATTGAAGGTTCATTATACTGTGACTCGCCCTCTCGTGGCCACAGAGTGGGCCCTAGCCGCCGTATTGAGCCAAAAGCCTTACTGCACCGCTGCAATTTGGTGTACCGGTGGAATGCTCGTATGAAGCCAAAAGCTTTACAAGAGCGATGATATTATATGATACTGCGAATAAGGGTCATATAAGTATCTTATTTTCTTATATGGATCTCTGGGGTATGAGACCTATAAGTGGTGAAGGTGCATGGGGGCAATTCACCAAAGAGCGGAGTTTTACTCCCACGTTGTACGACTTATTGTTCAGACGGAAAAGGTAAAATGAGGTAACGTAAGGTGTTTACCGCTTTCATAATGTGTTATGTGCTACCATGCTATGTGTTGCATCTTGTTTGGCATCTTGCTGCATTCATAATAGCTTATTGAGATTTATTCTCACCCCTTCCCTTTTACTGCTTTAGATTGTGCTGAGGCAGGTGACCTGATCCAGTGAGGTCGGGGAAAGAGTTTGGATTCTTGCTTTTGGGACTTATCAGGATAGGTATATGAGTGAGTTGTCGGGAGTCATATTTAAGTATTACCCTTTTATAAGTTGTAAGGAAAACTCTTTTGTCAAACAATGTTAATTAGAATTTTCAATGTAATTAATCAAGTATGGTTGTTAAAGTATTTGTTTAAATTCCTCCAAGTGGAGATATTATTATTTGATTTTGTTTATGGAAAATTTAGAATTGGTTTTCTTTTAAAGGCAAATAAAAGTTTTAAAAATATCAGATGGGTTTTCTTAGTTTGAGCTTCTCAAGCTCGGGACACGCGTTAGATCCCGAGTTGGGGTGCTCACAGAAAATCCCATTACTGTTCGGCCAGTACTGACCAAGACCTATAATAAGAGTGTTTTTTTTTTGAAACGTTCACGAAAAAACATTGTTACGTGTTCTAAGCATTGGCTGAAATTTTTTAATTTTTTTTTGCCATAGTTACAAAGGTTCGGCCAATACTGACCGATTTTTTTTTTAGTTTTTCGGCAAGTACTGGCCGAAATATTTGACAAAATTCAGCCACTACCGGCCGAACCATTCCAAAAAAATAAAAAATTCCATTTTTTTTTCTGTTTATTAAGACAGAATGTAACAATGTGTTTCCCGTAATTAAAAAAATTAATTTAATTTAAAGTTAGTTAAATTTAGTTAAATTTTAATATAACTTTAAATGGAATGTAATAATAAATGAAAATTATTTAAAGATATGTAACACCACAAATCATAAGATTTAACATAAATAAAATTATTTAATATCAATTACATAAGTTGATATTTCGGGTACTTGTATTAATCGATCTTGATAAGAATCTAGCCATCCGATTGCACATTCAGCTCGGCAATCATACCATTTGTATGGTACTGGTGGCAATGGACATCCTTCCTTCAACTTTGGCATGAATGTAATGATTGTCGTTGACATAGCATATACAAATCAATTTTGGGTTATGTGGCATTGATTTTCGTAGAGGAAGGAAGGTCAAAGACAAGGTGTTACTCAAAGTCACCAACGCAACGTTGAATGCATTTGCAACAGCGTAACCCATTTCTGTAGCGTCAAACCAATTTGCTTCTCCGCATGGTCCATCAAACCAGTGGATAGCAGAAAGGACTTTATCCACCCTATCCTCGGCCATGAATAACTCATCATAAAACTCTTGATTTCCAAAAATCTCCTGATATAACACTTCCCGAACCCACCGCCACTCATTTGAATCACGGCCAAGTAACTCGGCAATACACCGGAAGCCACAATTTCCATCACCCCGCACATCAACTGTTTTCTCAATATAACCATGCATGAAAACCGGTAGTCGAATCTCTTCTTTAATATCATCATCGTAACTCATGATCGGTAGGGTATCTAGCTTACGCCAAAATGCATGAACTTTATCAAGTGGGATGGGTGAGTTGAATTGCATGAACTGTGTAAGCTCATGTGGACAAGGGAGTCCGCATACCGATCTCACCGCACACCCACACAACAATGGATCTCGGCTACCATCATATAGAGAATCCAGTGAGTTGAAAATCAAATCCAATGCATTTATAGACACCATGCCTCTAACCTCACTCCATAGCGATGACTTGAATTTGTGTTGAACCACAGTCCTGCTTTTCTCAAATGAGGCAATGATTGCAATATGGGAGCATTCGATGAGTTTATGAATTTGTTTCCAACATGTCTCAAATGCTCCCTGGCTCGATCCAAGTTGTTTCTTCAATAAGGCATGTTGACTCTCCACCCTAACATAGGTTACACAATTTATTAGCATATAATTAACAAAACATCAAAATATATGACAGAAACATAAAGTTCACCCGATATACCTGTTTGTAGTCAAGTTGTCAAAGTGCATAACATGGTTTGTCCAACACGAGACAAATCTTTCTTTGTAAGGCACAATCCACTGATTCAGGACATAATTGACCGCATCGGGATATTGACTGAAATCTTCTGATAATCGTTGTAAATAGTCATCAAACGATGCCTTTGTATCAGCTTTGACCATTACATTCCAATGAAGAATGAACGCCTCCCAAATCTCTTGCATATCAAACATTTTCTTGCATTTTGCTAGAATATTCCTGTTGATATGCCATCGACAGAGCAAATGAATTGTCGTTGGGAACGTCTTACGAATTGCATTCATCAAGGCAAGCTCCCTGTCGGTCACGATAACATTAGGATGACATGATTGATCCATCAAAGATTTCAACACTTCGCATGCCCACGTGTAGTTTCCTTCTTTCTCAGCCTCTAGGTATACAGCAGCAATTAAGAAGGTCATTTTGGTTGAAGTCACGCCCACAATCTCAAGCAAAGGTAAGTTGTACCTATTTGTTTTGTAAGTGCAATCCATGAACAAGACGTATGGAAATGCCTTCATCAATTCAATGCTTTTCGGATGAGCAAAGAATATCTCCTTAATGACATTTGTATTCTCGCATTGTCGATATTCGAAGTGATAAGCATGATCGGTCAATTTAAACATGAGCTGTTAGATTTGAGAACGACCCGCACGCTCAGTTGCCCTGTTCTTCACTCGCGCATTATAAATAGTCCGTATTATGGTCTTGTTTTCCAGAAATTTCTTTTTTAATCCATGTAAAATATCCTTCGGCCGGCTATTTGCATGTGACAATTCTATCACGTACTCCTCCTCTGATTTCAGTAATCTATCGGCATAAGAGTGACCCAACATGGATTCGCAAATCGGATGATTGTGACAGCCACAAACCACTTTTAATTGCCATTCACCATCAACCGTGACTTGTCTGGCGTTCAACTGAAACTTACAACCGCATTTTTTTGTTCCGCTCTCTCTATTTTTCTTTTTTTCCCCAATAGTTCAAGGTTGACAGATTCTTGAGAGGACATAGAGATTGGTTTTTCCTTGTATGTCCCCCAGTGATCACAAACAAGCGTCATTCGAGGAGCGGAATTACGGCTCCCGCTATCCGACCAACCGACTACGATGACAAACCCATGCTCTTCCCCCTTTTTACGCACCCATTCAAACATTATTTTTCGGTCTCGAAAAATCAAGGGCATTGTGAATTCTGGGGTGTAGTCTCGCAAAATGCTTTCAAAATCAACTGAGACATAGTTGTTGTCACCCAGGGAATACTGCAACAATTCAATAAAACAATAAGGGAGGTGTAAGCAGAAAAACAAAGGTTCGGCCAGTGGTGGCCGAATTTTCTTCGATGGTTCGGCTGGGTATGGCCGAAATATTTCAAAAATTCGGCCGTTACTGACCGAAAAACAGCCCAGATTCGTCAAATCAGAGCCGAAAAATTTAAATTTTCGGCCGGGTGTGACCGAACCATAACTGAATTTCGGCCGGGCGTGGCCGAACCTGAACAGATTTTCGGTCACTACTGGCCGAATTTGAGCTACGAAACAGAAATGACATTTTTAACAAATTTAAATGGTTAGAAAACTTACATTAACATTCGATGGTAGAGCATTATGATGAGCCTGCTGAATCTCTTGTCTTGAAACAAATGTGTATGAATTTTTTTTTGGGAGATAAATGATGGTGAGAGAAAGAGGAAGGAAAGGGAGGTAATTTTTTTGGAGTAGAAAAATAAAGAAAAAGTGATTAAGTAAAAAGGTGAAAATTGATGAGGGAGGAAGGGAAAGGTGGTGAAAATTGATGAGGGAGGGAGGGGAAGGTGGTGAAAATGGTATACGGGTTTACCAACAATTTTACGGGTTTATTTAACATTAGTGAATGAGGTAATAGATTTAGGGATAATTTTGTCATTTCACTCGATGGCATTTTTGAAGATTCCAACTTACGGGTTTACTCAACAATTTTACGGATTTATATAACAATTCTCAAAGGTTTATGAGCAGGATTGTCATTTGACATAACTACCCCTAACTGTTGATGTATTCCCTCATTTCCTCGTTAATACTAGGGTCGTAAATGGTTAGTTTTGGTTCGGTTTAGGCAAATTTACGGACTACATCACTAGTAATCTAGTAATTGGTTTGGGGTACAGACTGCAGACCAAATCGAATCACACGGTTTGATAATTTTTGAAACCAAACCAAATCACTATTGCTTAAAAATCGAACTAAACCGTCTAATTTGATTTGATTCGATTCGATTTCGAACCACAATTTAGATAGAACCACTTACACCTACCCCTAGTTAATACTAGGGTTAAGTTTAACTTTTTCACTTGAGATTGCTATTAATGCAATTCACATTTTTCATGTTTTAAAATATGGGATAATAATGAAGTTAAAAAAAACATAAAATCTATTGTCAAAATAATGTATCGTAATTGTGTTGATGTTTTTAGTTAGAGTGTGGTCGATACACAACAACCGATACAACCAATAAAATATCGTCATCTTATTTTATATACTCCCTCCGTTCCAACCATCTTAGGAAATTTTCATTTGGTGTGGGAATTAAGGAATATTATTATAGTATTAGGAGAGAGAATGAGTGGAAGAAGTGTTGTGAGTGTGAAAAATTAAATAGGAGAGAGAATGAGTGGAGGAAATAGTGATGAGATTATTGTTGTGAGTATGACAAGTGGGTCCCATTTAATATAAAAGTAATATAAACTTTCCATTTTGAGAATTCTTAAGATTTGTGGGATGCCCAAAATGAAAAGTTTTTTTAAGATCGGTGGGGCGGAGGGAGTACATTTTTTGTAAACTTCCTTTGTTTCCCTCTAGTTGTCCTAAAATATGATAGGGTATGGTTAAAAAAATAAAATAAAATTATAGTGTACTTTCTTTGTACAGGAGTTGACGTTGTGAATAACATCATTTTTAATGAAGAGTTAACGATAGTAATTTTAATGGTCTATCAATAGAAATCTTTTAATTTTGTTAATTTAATTAAATTTTAATATATCTTATCCAAATTCAATTAAGTTTTTAAAAAAGTCAAATTAAAATTATAATGTGGAACTGTAAAAAAAAAGTAATTCTTATAAATAATTAAAATTGTAATCACCTCTAATTCAACAAGGTACAATCAAGTGTTTTGTGAACCGAAATACTGGTTAAAAGCCAATTTCTTTTGATCGTTGGAACACATTCCTTTTTTTTTTTAGCAAGGATAGGAATCAAATTATAAATTTCGCACACAGATAGTGAGATTTGACTTTAATACTGATTGAAACTTGTTGTTACATTGGTTAAATTATCATCATATCTTATGAGGATGCCGTAATTGAGATCACAAAAATACCATCTTGACAAACGACAATTTAATCCCTATTATCATCATATCTTACATTACATTGGTTAGAACGCGAATTTTTGGGATTATATTTTTAAAATTAAATTATTTGAGAAAAAAATCGTTAGATTACACACCTACGTACCCATATTCTTATTCAGTTCTAATATTATACCCGCCCGTTAAACATTTCTCCTCCTCCACTCCTTGCTTTTCAAAATAATTCATTGCTTTGCTATGTCTTGGGACCAAATTTGTGAAACATTGGACCAGGACCAGGACCAGCACCAGCACCAGCAGCCTATTGCCCTATTCTTCTTCTTCTTCTTTACACTTCTCTGCAACTACCATATATCTCCTACATTCCTACCCTACTACAGCTCCTCCCTTCTTCAACACTTGTTGGACAAATAAATAAAAATAAAAGGTTTATTTTTTAATAAATTATTCAAACTTAAATTATAAGAGCAACATTGGAAATACCAACTGTGCCTTTATAGTTTTTATATTTTGACTGGTCATCATGTGCTGTCATGCTCCCAGTCCCCGTCATTCACTTTACCTAGAAATATCATGTAAAGTACAATACTTCATATTTTAACTCTATAATACAGTATAATCAATCTCTTAAAAAAAAATAAAAAATAAAAAAATAAAGATACTGCAGCATCAGATCTCCATAACCTTATAACTTTACCATTCAAGAATCCAGAGGCAATACAAGTATTTTCGATACATGACAAGGACACCACCGCGGATCTACAACCTCTGAATTTTTCTTTTCAGATTAGTAAATATAGTAAATTCAAAAATTGTAAACGGTCGATTTCTAAAAATTACAAAAGTCAGGGGGCTATGTAGCTTCCTCAACATGGCTAGATCCGCCCATAGACACTAACACATCTTTTATCACTCACTCCGTACCAAAATAATTTTTCCACTTTTTTTATTTGTCATTCGAATGAATTTCGAGCAATTATTTTAGGTTGATATAATTTTCCTAATGAAAATGTAAAACTTCTTCTTGGTAGTATTATTGATGGTGTATCAATCACAAGTTTTAGATTTACATTAGTCTAATTAAAGCAATATATAATTATTGTTCAAAGTTCATTTGTAATAACGGCAAAAAAAAAGTAGGAAGATCATTTGGAGACGGACAGGGAGTGTTAGATTTTCAAATGTGATTTTAAAAAAAAATGGACAAGGAGGGAGGGTGTAGTAAGAAAAAAAAAAGAAAAAAAGAAAGCCAGGTAATACACAGGAGAACTGTTAGACAATGTCTAAGTAGTTGAATATAAAAGAAATACTTCTTCACTAACTCTCACTCATCTGCCATCTATCTATCTGCCAGTTAGGTATCATATTTTTATGTGTGTGTTCCATTAATGCTGCCAAAGAACACCCCCCCCCCCTCCTCTGGCACCATCTCTCCTTCATATCACTATGTGAATAAAATCTCTCTCTCTCTCTCTCTCTCTCTCTCTCTCTCTCTCTTACACACACAGAGTGTTATAGTGTATCCAATTTATTCATCACCCTCATCTAGCTTGAGCACACATTCTTCCTCTAAAAAGGGTTTTTGCCCAAAAGACTTGGAAACCAAACAAACTTCTCAAGATGATGCAAGACCCAATTGGGATTCCTGCATGTTTCTCAGCAGGGGCTCAGCCCGAAGACCCTGCAGCAGTAACACGGTCAGGCCAAAGTGTATTCATGTCAGTCTACCGTACTAAAATTGCCGATCAATGTCGTTTGATCACTGTGACATGGTGCAAGAATTTGATGCTCCATGGTCTATCTGTATCATTGGAAGGAGTAGAAGGAGAAAGCCAGCATACTTGCAAAGTCGAGCTAAAGCCATGGTACTTTTGGAGGAAACACGGCTCCAAACGCTTTCTTCTAGACAATAAGCCAATCGACATTTTCTGGGACCTCAAGAATGCAAAATTCAATGGAGAAACAGAGCCCAATTCAGAGTATTATGTAGCAGTTGTTTGCGATGAAGAAGTTGTTCTTTTACTTGGGGACTTGAAGAAAGACGCGTATCGGAAAACTGGTTGCAGGCCAGCTCTAATTGATCCCATATTGGTGTCAAGAAGAGAACATGTGTTTGGAAAGAAGAAGTTCTTGACAAGAGTAAGGTTCCATGAAAAAGGAAGGTTTCATGAGATCTCAATAGAATGCAAGAACAAAGTAAGCAAGAACATTAACGAGGTTTCTCCAGAAATGGAAATACGAATAGACGGGGTATTGGTAATTCATGTGAAGCATCTGCAATGGAAGTTTAGAGGTAATGAATCTATTCAAATTCACAAAGTAAGAGTAGAAGTTTATTGGGATGTTCATGATTGGCTATTTAGTCCTGGTTTAAGGCATGCTCTGTTTATCTTTAAACCAACTGTTATAGCCACATCTCCATCATCACTACTATCAATGTCATCATCTTCTCCGCCTTTATCTTCCTCATTGACATCGACACCATTGTCAGGGAGTTCTGGTTCAGTAGAGGGTTTTAATTCAAGTGGGTCGTGTGATTTTTGTTTATTTCTTTACGCTTGGAAGGTTGAATAATGGGAGAGAAAATTAATAGGCCATTTTATTAGATAGATGCCCGACTCGATGTCATCAGTGAGGGACAGAGAATAACTGGAAAAGGAATGGGCAAAGATGGAATGTGGTGAGGAAGAAGATTGGGAGGAGGGGGGGCTAGCACATGGAAGGTGGGACCGGTGTGAGAGATTGATAGATACAGCTATTTGAACAAGTTGCCATAATTTGGCAGGACAGGTTGGAATTGGATCACACACATACTTGGTTTAATCCCTTTTCCCCATGGGCACTTCCTCTCTTTTTCTTGATCTGATCTTGATAAGTGAGATATTATATATGATATATCTATGTATGTTTTATGAGTTCAATATATACAGAAAGAAAGAAGTTGACAATATTTTACAGTTCAATGAATGTCTGTCTATGAATGAAGGCCAAGCTGTATCTGTCTAATGATTATATGAAAATAATAAACTACGAAACACGCTTATTAGAAAATGACACGAATTAATCTACAAGTTAACCTTCGAAACACGACACGTGCAAACTCTCTCCCTTTCACAAACACAGACACATAAACCCAAACAAATTTGTAAGATCTTATTGAAGCATTCTCAAAACATAGCATGTGGGAGGAGGAAGGATGGGAGTGTTAAAGGTTTTGGTTATAAGGGAAAGGCAAAAAGGTCCTTTTCGCCAATAAAGAGAAAAGGAAGATTATTATTTGTGTCAACTTATGGCTACCTTTTTCCAGTGTTTGGCCATCCATGGAAATGAATTATTCCATCTACTTTCCTTCACATGTGGAGTGGAGTCAAGCCTAACTTTTAGAACGGGAAATTAACTAATCTAGACCCAAGTCAACAGACACAAGGACATCAAACAATAAATAGTCTAATTTAGATGAAAGAAATATTTATTGCGGTGTGGGATTAATTCTCAACTCAGTAGTTTCCCAATTATTTGGAATTCGCTAATTTTTTTTTTTTAAAAAATGAGTAACATATGGTTCAACAACAAAAAAAAAAAAACAGAAGCAGCAATGTACCAACTAAATAAAGCGTTTCACTGAAGCAACAAGCAGTGCCAATGAAGCAGACAACATAGATGTATTAACTTGCAACAGATGTCTATCATATCATAGATGCATAAGCCAGGTTTCAATTTTTTACTTTTTTTACACAAGAATAATAAATAGAATAAGGCCATAATTATGACTATGTCTGTTTTAATCCAACAACCTGTCGTACCAGTTTCTAGGGAGCACTATGAGCAATCATAGAAAAGATTTCCTAACTTCGCATATACGTTTACCAAAATCTAGGAATTTTGAGCACGAGATTAGTAACTCACACAATATGTGCATTCTGCCATCATTTCCCGAAGCCAAACCACTTCGCAAATAAGTTCTTGTTCTTAGCTTGTGCTGGTGCTGGTACCGGTACTGGAGATGGGGTTTGCTTTGGAAACGGTACTGGAGATGGGGTTTGCTTTGGAAACGGTACTGGTGATGGGGTTTGCTTTGGAGATGGTTTACCTTTAGCTGCAAGGAAATAACAGTCTTAAATTAAGCCAACAAAACAATGGTTTCTGATATGCATTCACAAACATTACTCCCTCAGTTCTACTCACAGAGTCCACATTTCGTGAGTCAAATATTTAAAATATTGTAAACCCTGAAGGCGGAAACTAACTATTGTAACAGATTATGTTCAACTTGTTTATTTCTAGAATAAATTTGAAATTTGACAGTCAGTGATAATGCCGAGCTTATTATTGAGGATGGTATCATCCAGGTGGACATTTAAAGAAAAAGTGGAGTGAAATAGCCAAATAAGACTTAAACACGGGTAATTTACAGACATTAAAGAAAGGAAAGGTTCCCCCTTTTGGTTTGAGATGAGACAAGGTCATATGAGTCGTTAATGAGTATACGTGAAAAGCATCTTTGCGTTGGAGGCTCAGAGGATGCTTCTCAGCTACAAGTCGTGTAAGATTAACATAAAAAATGTATGCATATTCTACCAATATTACCAATTTTACTCTACTCATTTTCCTTATGTTTGCTTGGATTTTGTAGTTAACTAATTTTCACTGGTGCACTGAATACAACTATTTGGGGACAGGAGATGGAGAGATGAAGGGCACTGGGCACATGTATAGGGATATGAAAGATTTAACACTTTGAAATACTCTATCCTATTGGAAGCCACAAAAACTAGCAAAGATTTGCAGATATATGCTTTCAACAAGAAATTTACATCTTTTGAGGAATAACAAAAACTCATGCAAAGAATGCAATGCCAACAACTCTTAACGGATAGTCGTTCTATAGATTTCATCACAACATTAGTATTCTGTTTCACAAAATCATTGATGAAAACATTTTATATGCAATATATTTAGAGCACTAAAAAACTCATCTCAATTCAACAATGTCACTGCAATGAAAATTCAAAGGATTGAAAAGTTCCTATAAGACCCCTCACTAGGGGTGGCAAGATGGGTGTTTCGTTCACTCAATCGGTGTTATCCATTAAAAAAAACACTTTAAAGTATTGTACATGATACAATGTACAATAATCTATAGCATGATAATCTTAACGGGTATACCCATTGGTAAGAAATTGCCACCCCTACCCCTCACAAAATATCCGTAACAACCAAGAAAAAAAACAACTAATAAGTTGTTGAGAAAGTTGCTAAGATATAAATGTGTTGAATTAAAGTACCTGGCTTTGATGACATATTATCAGAATTTGCATTTTTAGGTTGATTAGAGTCTTTGTCTGAGTTGAATTCGACTGCTTCAGAGTAAGACTTCCTCTGTGAGACCCTGCCGTCCACTGGTCTTCTGCTCTCAAGGTTGCCTATAATCATCAAAGAGAAATAATGGTCATCAAAAAGCACGAAAACCCATTATGTCGACAGCAATACTTAGTCCATGTTCCGTCAATCAACCCCGTACATATACTTGAGCTGCACGACAACTTACTCTCGTTTGGAGGCTTCCCATAGTTCTTCCTTAGAGCTTCAAAAAAAATACCATCTCTTTTATCTTGAGTCACTGAAATAACAAGATAGAATATCAGATTCTTCTACCTTTTCATACTTATCATGAGAGCTGAACGAAGTCTAAATTGTACTCCCTCCGTCCCTAATTGCAAGTCCAAATTTCATTTTGAGGGACACTCTGAAATTGTGAGCTTTTTATACATTTTAATGGCAAAGATCCATAAATATTATTGTTATCCACTTTCTAAACACTTAGTATTGGCAAACCCCGGTGCGCCAAGCGCTCCCCGCCAAGCGGGGGTTGGGAGAGGGAACCATTTGCTAGAGCCTTCCCCTGACAATTGCCAAGAGGCTGTTCGCCAAGGTTCGAACCCGTGACCTTATGGTCACCAAAGGAGCAACTTAACCGTTGCGCCAAGGCTCGCCCTCCTTCTAAACACTTAGTATTATGATAATAAAATGAATAGCGATTTTTTTGGTAAAAATGCGTTCGGGGAATATATTTTTTGCAAAAAAAAAAAGACAATTCATTTTGGGACAAAGATTACTTGAATTTGGACATTCATTTGGAGACAAAGGGAGTATGAAGTAACAGAATAAAGAAAAGAAGTATACATTGATCATACAGAGAGTTCCTGTAGTTGGGAACGGAACCAACTGACAGCAACTGAACTGCCTCTGCATCTCTGGTCATTGCCAATTTAGCAGACGTGTTCAAGTTTTGTGTGTCCAATAGAATACCTGCAAGCTGCATAGTAGATACTAGTGATAAACTTGACTATATAAGTATATAAATCCATTATTAGCGTAGAAATTAAAAGAACAAAAAAGAATAAGAATAAAAGAGCAGTAAAGGTTTGCAGAGCTTATGTTATTTACCAAAAGTTCTTTGATGACAGGAATTTGTAATTGGTCATATGCATCCTCACAGTAGTTATCCGTAAGAATGGTGCACTTAGATCCAACCTATAATTACGAAAATAATCAAATAGCACAGCGGATCAATTATGGAAAGGCAATAAAATTTAGATATTCCAAACTTGATTATTATTTATCAATATGTATGTTGTATACTGAGACTAACCTCGCCATTAGTCTTGAGAATGTCTTGGCCAACCACCAGTATGGTTAACAGTTTATTCATCATAAGCGTTTCCAAGTCTATCTGGTAGTAATTACAATAACGATGTCAGTGGAAGTTCATTTATCATGCAAGGTACTCTGCACTATTGTGGTTTAAAAAAGAATCATACGAATGAAAAAACAAACTAAAATCCTACAATCGTCCATTTTGAGCAGATAGATGTGATCAAATTGTCATGAGACGCTCACAAACTATAACTCTTGGGGTTAATACATACTCCGTAGTACTCAAGTTTAGCCAAAAGACAAGTTTCAAATTTGAAAGCACACTTCAAAACACAATTACGTTTTTTTAAAAGACCCCACACTGTTCTTCCCCTTCATTGTAAAAAAAGATTTTTTATTTTTTCACTCTTTATAATATCATTTGTCATATAATATAAAATCAAAATGGACGTGGCCTCCCAAAAGTTAATTTTGGGTTATAAATCAGATGAGAGCAGCACTGACACTTGAAAACTTGGACCACACAATCTAGACTCTTTCTTATGTTGCAAACTTTACTTTCTAAAGTATTTAAATATACTCTCTCCGTCCCGAAATGATCTTCCCACTTTTTTTGTCGTTAACACGAAGGTACTTTGAGCTATAATTTTAGGTTGATTTAATTATCCTAATGAAAATATAAATCTTATTATCGATACAACATTATAAATACTATCAATGACAATTTTTAGATGTTCATTCGGATAATTAAATCAACCTAAAATTATTACTCAAATTACCTTTGCTTTAACGACACAAAAAGTAGGAAAATTTAGGGACGGAGGGAGTACATTACTTTACAATAAAAAAGACTAACACAAAAATTCATTCTCAAGAAGCATGGCAAGTAGAAACACAATAAATTCAGGCAAAGTATTATAGGCATATGATAAAACATTAACAATGCTGAATTACTAAAAAACCTACAATCTGAAATCCCAACAAACAAACTGGAGAAAGAGCAGGAAGTTAATGTAAAGAAAGACGGATAAAATCAAGAACCTCATCGGCAAAGAGCAAGGCGGAAGCATCGACACCAGCATTGTGAAAGAGCCATGCAGCCTGTCGCTGCTTCCACATCCTCTCTCTCTTAACGTTCAACACAGGCACCACCACTTCACTCCCATCCCCCTCCTTATTTTTCCTCATCTTCTTCTCTAACCACCAAGCATAGCAAATTGCTGCCACCATTGAACTTGTACCTGCAACAAAATCCCAACCATAGTAAAATCAAAGATATAATATAGGAATAAAGTAAGAACAATCAAAGATTACAATAATGGAAACTCAACTGTTTGAAGGTCCAGACAGCACAATCCTGGCCTTCCCTTGAAGCTCTCCTTTCAATAGTTTTCCAATTTTAATTTTTTGCTCCTTTAAGAATCCATTGAGGTGAGGGCCACCTGATTCAAGTTCCTTTGATTCACCATTTCTAGAGTTAGGCCTCTGTAGAATCTTTTCAGTTGAGCATGTGGATGATGATATAGACCTCCTATGAGCCGACTCAACCAAAATTCGAGGAGGCGACAGGACTTGATTATCCTGTAACGAGCAAGTGGTAGACGAAATTGATCGCCGGCGAGCTGATTCATTGAGATGCTTCGGCGGAGAAAGCAATTGGGCGTCTCGGAACGGAGATTGCGGGCTGTTTTCGGTGGGTTTAAATATTCTCTTGGTTGGGATTAGTTGCGGCTGGACGACGTTAAGGTCATTTTGGAATCGGGATTTGCGGTGGGTTGATAGTCTAGGTGGGAATAGGACATTTGGGTCATTGGTGGCGGGTGGAAATACGGGGTTGTTAGAGGACGGTAGTGCCGGTGGCGGGGTGGTGGTTTGATTTTCAAAACGCGATCGGCGGGAGGTGGAGAGTCGGGGAGGGAGTGGGAGAGTTGTGGGAGGTGAAGGTTCAGGGGAAGAGGAGGGTGATGGAGGAGCGGCAATTGGGTTGAGAATGTTGGTAAACCATTTCTGTACAACGGAGGACGGAGACGAATCGGGCGAGTCTAAGTTTTGAGAGTTGTAGCGGCTGTGTTTGGCTGATTTTGTCAGGATTTCGCCGGTGAAGCCCTCAACTGACCGGTGTCTGTTTTTTCAGTTAATATGGACCAACCATTAACAAACTTTTTCCAAAATTAAATTATTTTCTTCAATCAATAAAATATCTAAATATTAGAAAAACAAAATTTATCATGAGTTGGTCTTATAAAAAACGCGTTTTTTCTGACACTTAAAAAAACGCATTTTTTCTGACACTTAAGAAAAACGTGTTTTGTGTTTCCCCGTTTGTGTCAGTGCCAGTTAAACAAAGTGCCAATGTGACAAAGTGTCAGTGCATGTGTAACAAAGTGCCAGTATAAAAAAGTGTCAGTACTAGTTTAACAAAGTGCCAGTGTAAACAAAGTGCCAGTGAATGTGTAACAAAGTACCAGTGTAAAAAGTGTCAGTGCCAGTTTAACAAAGTGTCAGTACACTAACACTGGCACTTTGTTAAACTGGCATTGACGCTTTTTACACGGCCACTTTTATATACATGAACTGGCACTCTTCACACTGACACTCTGTTACACTAACACTGACATTTTGTTACACTAACATTTTTGTTGACTCTCAAAAACACAAGCACTGGCATTAAAAAACACATGCACTGGCACTCAAAAACACATGCACTGGCACTCAAAACACATGCACTGGCACTCAAAAACACATACACTGGCATTAATTTACACTAACACTGGCACATCAAATCCCTAGCACTGGTACATCAAATCCCCCACCAACAGCAAATTTCCAAACCCCTTATCCCAATCTCTTCACCTCTGTCTCTCAGAGAAGGCCAAGTAACAATGCTGATTTCTTCGATTTCAGTTCCAATAGAGTAAACAGAAATCAAGAGAGTAAAACAGAGAAAAGCGGATAGACTAACGGATCGGAGAAAAGTTAGGAAGAGATCTCCGTCGAAATCAGTCGTCGGAGAAACCTCGCCGGAGTTGCAACACCGTCGTGTCTCCGATCGAATAAAAGGAGCTTTTGAAACAGAGAGAAAATGTAGAATAGCTGTATAATAATGGCGTCAACTCCGTTGTGTGTATTATAATTTTATAAAAGTAAAGGAGTATGTGGAGAGAGAGAGAGAGAGAGACGAATGTCGGATTAATAATGGGATTTTTCTATTTTACAGGTGACGGAGGCCGTGGGGAAGCATGCGGCGGAGATACGAAATTCGAATCGGCGCGACGCTAGAATTTGGTTTGGGACGTACGAGTCTAAAAACAAGTTTTTTTAAGCTCACAAAAAACGCGTTTTTTACAAGAATTTGGCATTTATTTAGAGTTGATCTTATAAAAAATGTGTTTTTTCTGGCACTTAGGAAAAACGTGTTTTGTGTTTCTCCGTTTGTGCCAGTGCCAGTTAAACAAAGTGCCAGTGTGACAAAGTGCCAGTGCATGTGTAACAAAGTGCAGTATAAAAAAGTGCCAGTACTAGTTTAACAAAGTGCCAGTGTAAAAAGTGTCAGTGCCAGTTTAACAAAGTGCCAGTACACTAACACTGGCACTTTGTTAAACTGGCACTGACGCTTTTTACACGGGCACTTTTATATACATGAACTGACACTCTTCACACTGACACTTTGTTACACTAACACTGGCATTTTGTTACACTAACATTTTTGTTGACTCTCAAAAACACAAGCACTGACATTCAAAAACACATTCACTGGCATTCAAAAACACATGTACTGGCACTCAAAACACATGCACTGGCACTCAAAAATACATACACTGGCATTAATTTACACTAACACTGGCACATCAAATCCCTAGCACTGGCACATCAAATCCCCCACCAACAGCAAATTCCCAAACCCCTTATCCCAATCTCTTCACCTCTGTCCCTCAGAGAAGGCCAAGTAACAATGCTGATTTCTTCGATTTCAGTTCCAACAGAGTAAACAGAAATCAAGAGAGTAAAACAGAGAAAAGCGGATAGACTAACGGATCGGAGAAAAGTTAGGAAGAGATCTCCGTCGAAATCAGTCGTCGGAGAAACCTCGCCGGAGTTGCAACACCGTCGTGTCTCCGATCGAATAAAAGGAGCTTTTGAAACAGAGAGAAAATGTAGAATAGATGTATAATAATAGCGTCAACTCCGTTGTGTGTATTATAATTTTATAAAAGTAAAGGAGTATGTGGAGAGAGAGAGAGAGAGAGACGAATGTCGGATTAATAATGGGATTTTTCTATTTTACAGGTGACGGAGGCCGTGGGGAAGTATGCGGCGGAGATACGAGATCCGAATCGGCGCGACGCTAGAATTTGGTTTGGGACGTACGAGTCTAAAAACACGTTTTTTTTTAGCTAACAAAAAACGCATTTTTTACAAGAATTTGATATTTATTTAAGAGACTAGAGGAAGAGAGAGGTCGAAGGAAGAAAAACACTTTACAATGGCGATCGTGGAGAGAACTTGATTATTTATGTGTCGTAATGAAGATAACAAATGATGAAATTAATATTAAATAAAATACAAAACGGAGGTTATGATTAGTTTATGTAAATTTTAATAAAGATACAAAACAAGGGTTAGGATTAGTTTATGTAATGTGGTTCGGTTTGACGGTTTGGTCTTGTTGTTCGGTTTGGTGGTTCGATCTCGCGGTCTCAAACCGCGATTTGGTTTGGTTTGGTTCGATTTAGTTTGGTTTGGGAGGGTCAGACCACAAACCAAACCAAACCATGTGGTTTGTAAATATTTGAGACTGAACTGAACCATTCATACTTGAAAACCAAACCAAACCGCATGATTTGATTCGATTCGGTCTCAAACCGCGGTTTGAACCGAACCACTTACCCCCCTAATACATTTGTTGTTGTTTTTTAAAGAAGAAAATAGTTTTGGTTCAATTTAAAACATACTCCCTCGGTCCCACTTCTTCAAAGTCCTACATACTTTCCCTTTTGATCCATTTCAAAGAGTCTCATTTCATAAATGACAAATTTTAAACAATGTTTCGGATATTTATACCCTTATAATCGAAATATATTTAAAAAAATCATTCATTATGCCTTATAATGTTAACATGTTTAAAAAAAAAACCAATCAAAAAGAGATTTTATCATAAATGTTTTAACTTTTACATTCTCTCACTACAAGAAACTATGTTATTTACGGCGCCCATATACGGCGGTGGACACGCGTCCGCCGTTAATATTATATGTATACGGCGGTTTGAACATCCGCCGTATATAATAAATATATACGGCGGCTAAGTCCGCCGTAAATAGGCAATGTACGTACATTTGGCATGTACGTATACGAGGTCGAAGTTTTATACGGCGGTATGTATATAGCCGCCGTATATAGGTACTTATTCTCGGCGGTTTGTACGCGTCCGCCGTATATAGGTACTTATTCTCGGCGGTTTATACGCGTCCGCCGTAAATGTTGTTAAATACCGGGAAACCAAATTTCCCTATTCAGTTTCGCGGTAATCTGAAGTAGAAGCTGAAGCTTTCTCTCCTCCATAGCTACCTAGGGCACGATTTTCCGACCGCCGGCGACCAAATCAACAGGTAGGTATACGTATTTACTTTTAATTTTTGATTTTTGTTGTTCTTGGTGTGGTTGAGCGTTGATTTCTTCGATCTCTGTATCTCAGCCTCTCTTTCTCTCCTCTAAATAGCGTATCTCGGTCGTTCTCTCTCCTCCGAGCGTTGATTTCTTCGATTTACAACAATCGGGTATACATTTGTATGCTCTTGTTGCGTTTTTTCAATTTCTATGCTCTTCATGTTTTATAGTGCGATTAGGTATACATTTGTATGCTCTTGTTGCGTTTTTTCAATTTCTATGCTCTTCATGTGTTATAGGCGGTTGTTGCGGAAGTGTGCTATTTTATGAAATATAAATTTAAATTATTATGCATGTGATTTGTGCTTGTCAAATAGATGGTGGCTTTGGACATTAAGCTTTAATAATACTTAAGAGGGATTTATCAATTTTGTATTAGAGGCTAGTATTAGATATTGATTCTTATTGGATGAACCATTGTATTGCCGCATTCATCTTCGCTACCTTTATTAGTCATGTTTTGATTGGAGTTGATCACATTTACTTGGTCGAAACCGCTTGAACTTTGAAATGGTGTCAACACTGTCTATATAGTCTATAAAAAAACAAAAAAGAAAACCAAACATTGGACCCCAATTTGTCATTTCCTTATACTTTTAGTGTAATTTCATGAAAGTAAATTCAAGTAAACAATGAGTAGAAAATTAATAGAGTAAAAAGGAGACCAAGCTAATGAGTAGAAAATTAATGGTCAAAAAGTCTCAAAAAGTTGAATGCCGATTCTACATTGTTTTGGTTTATAGTATTTTGTAATGTAAATGTAAATAATATTGATACCAATGATTCCTTCTTGCCTTAGTACATGATCATGAATCTTGGATACCAATGATTCCTTCTTGCTTTACTAAGATACTAAGTTGCCTCCAACAAATAGACAATACCTAGTCGTGGACTTCTTGTTTGAAGGCAAACCTTGTAAATTCCCTTAACTCTAGTGTGCGTAATCTCAATCTATTAGTCCATATGTTGGTGTTGCGCACTTCAAAAATAATGTTGCGCACTTCAACCTAGTTCCTAAAAAAATAGTTTCAAATCTTTTGTTGCATGTGCATATTCTTTTGCACATCAACCTAGTTCCTTAAATTAGCTTCTCAATTAGGGGGGCTTGTGAGAGAGAACGAATGAATTTTGTCATAGGGTTATACTATATCATGGGCCCAAGTTCGACTAATAGGCTAGGCTCCAACAATGTATATTATCTATATCGAGCCAAAAGTTGTACATATTTAGACTATGTTTGTTTATGAGTTTATTTTTATTCTAAACTTTGTGTCTCTCGGTCTTATATATAGGTTGTATTTTAACGTTGAAAATATCAAGTCAAGTCATATATGGACAAAAGTTGGATTGATTTGGATAATCGAATTTCAAATGAGTATTTGTCTGGGTTGACAACTTTCTCGATTTTGCATTCTCAAAAAAGTCTGTTGGGTGTTAAAGAAATATATTGTCCTTGTAAAAATGCGCAAATCGTTACCAAGAAGACCGTGCAACCGTGAGATCACATTGTATTGCAGTGGGATTTCAAAAAGATTACAAGAATTGGATTAGGCACGGGGAAGGGTACATTTCGGCGCGTAAGAATGATAATAATGATAGACAACCGAAGATGGCATTGAAATTGAATTGGGCGTGCGAGATTGTATGAGGCGAATGGTACATGAAGGGATGGGTATGCCGGATAGTAACCACCAGGGAATTGAAGAAATCGTACAATCAGATGCATCCACCGCAAAGTTTCTTAGACTTTTGAGAGATCTTGATCAAGCCTTGTGGGAAGGGTGTGATAAGTTTACGGTACTCTCATTTATTGTAGAACTTATGCACTGGAAGGCTAATTATCGAGTGACCGATAAGGGATTTACTTCTTTATTAAAAATTTTCATTAGGGCATTGCCTCAGTCCGCGAAAGTGCCAAGTTCCTATCGTGAGGCGTACAAGATGACTGCGGATTTGGGTTTTAGTTATAAAACGTGGGACGCGTGCATTAATCATTGTATGTTGTTTCGAAATGAAACTGAAAACTTACTAAATGTGAAATTTGTGGAGCCTCTAGATATAAGCAACAAGAAGAAGGGGGTAGCGGTGAAGGTGCGGAAACAAGTGGCAAGAATAAACTTCCCAAGCAGGTAGCGATGAAGAAAGTATGGTATTTTCCCTTAAAGCCAAGGTTGCAAAGGTCAGTATTGGGTCATCTAAGACCGCGACACTCGCGAGATGGCATGCCGAGAAAAGAATGTGACGATGGTGTCGAGGCATCCTGCACTCTCGTGCGTGGAAGAAATTCGATGAACGTTATCCATTATTTTCAAGTGAAATTCGAAATGTTAGATTGAGATTAGCATCTGACGGATTTAATCCTTTCGTAACAATGACTATATCTCGCGGTACTTGGCCGGTTGTGCTTATGCCATACAATCTTCCACCTTGGTTATGCATGAAACACCATATTTCTTCTTGCTCGGTGCTTACTCAAGGCCCAAAAGGGCCGGGCAACAAGATAGATGTGTATCTCCAACCGTTAATTGATGAGTTGAAGGAATTGTGGGAAGATGGTATATCAACTTATGATGCATCAAGGAACGAGTTGTTTACTTTACGAGCTTCACTATTGTGGACAATAAATGACTTTCCCCGCATATGGAATGTTGTCTGGATGGAGCACTAAAGGTGAATATGCTTGCCCTTGTTGCAATGTGAGACCTCAAGCACGATGGTTGAATCATGGTGGCAAGTATTGTTATATTGGTCATCGACGCTTCTTGCCTAGGAGTCATGCTTTTCGTAAGGATAAAGGCTCTTTTCGATGGTACTCATGAAGTGAGAGATAAGCCCAAGTTATTGTTTGGAACAAAATTGCTTAAACAAGTTGAAAATATGGAAACAGAGTATAAAATAGAAGATGTTATTAAAAAGAGGAAAAGAGAAGAGGGTGAGAAGCAACAAGCCAAGTTGGAGAAAAGAAAGGTTCCTAAGTTGTGTCACAATTGGAAAAAGAGGAGTATCTTCTTTGAGTTGCCTTATTGGGCAAATAATCATGTTCGTCATAATCTTGATGTTATGCACATTGAAAAAATGTGTGTGATAATGTGCTACATACTGCTAGGTACCAAGCGGGAAATCAAAAGATAATGATAAAGCAAGAAAAGACCTAAAAGTGATGAACATTCGGAAACCATTGCATCTACAAAAGCTTCCATCCGGCAAAGATATTATGCCTCCTACTCGCCTTTACAATGAGTAAGAAGCATAAAGACACATTCTTGAAAGTTCTAAAGTGGAGTCAAAGTCCCCGACGGCTACTCGTCAAACATATCTCGTTGTGTACATCTAGAGGAAAGAGCTATTTGGGGTCTTAAGAGCCATGATAGTCATATTTTGCTCCAACAACTACTCCCTTTAGTCGTTCGAAAAGTGTTGCCTACTTCGTTGTAAAAGCCATCATTGAGTTGGCAAATTTCTTTAGGCAATTATCCTCAAAGGTGAATACACTTGCCGATCTCGAAAAGATACAAGATCGGATGGCCGTCACACTATGTGCTCTCGAGAAAATATTCCCACCACTTTCTTTGATGTTATGGAGCACTTGCCGGTGCATTTAGCCGAGGAGGCCTTGCTAGCAGTGCCCAATACAATTTCGTTGATGTATCCCAGGTAGAGAGGTACATCCATATTAAATTTACTTTGAAAAAGTTAAATTCTTTTTTACATCTCGCTTTAGCATGAGTAAATGTTTTTGTAGGTTTCTACTTACATTAAAATTATATGTTCGAAATCGAGCCCATCCCGAGGCCTCCATAGCTAAGGCAATTGTGGGTCAAGAATGCATGACTTTTGTACGCAATATTTGGATGACATTGAGACAAAGTCCAATCGTCCTAGAAGAAATGATGATGAAGGTGATGAGTTAGGCCGCTTTGTAGGAAAAGAAGAGGTAATTATCCTTGATTACATCACACGAGTACAAGCGCATAGATATGTGCTTTTCAATACTGAAGATGTTGAACAATACCTAGAGTAAGTGATTCCTTACATGAGGCTTACATTCCTTATATCTTTTATATTTCAAATTAATACTTAATTCATATTTTCGATCCGCTCGTAATGCATCGTGTACATTTGAGGGAGACATTACCTCGTAATCAACGACATCTTATAGAGAAAGAACATAATGATAAGTTTGTTACCGGTTTAAGGATTATGTAAGTATGAAACCACCTTCATATAATAGTTTCAATTTATCGTTTTAAATATTTTCTTATTAAATTTTGTTTTTTATAAAAGGTATGCACGACGAAAGATGTAGTGCCCGAAAGAATTACGAGTCTTGCATTGGGTCCTCATATGGATGCGAGGCAGTATAAGTCTTACATAATAAATGGTTTTCGATTTCGAGTGAAGGATGTCGATAGACGAAGGAAAACTCAAAATAGTGGAGTCATGCTGAATGCAAGTGTGACAAGTTTTGCAAGCCGAAAGGATAATAATCCCATTGTAGGGGATGTTAACTTCTACGGGGAGTTGATTGAGATCCTTGAAATTCGTTATAGCAACTCAATAAGATTTGTATTGTTTAAATGTGATTGGGTTGATAACCTGGACAGCAAGATGGAAGATGAGCAAAAATTTACTCTTGTAAACTTCAATCACAAGTTGTATAAGGATAATCGAGTTGGTGATGAACCATTCATATTAGCATCTCAAGCCGAGCAAGTTTGGTATGTTAAAGATCCTATAGAAAGTGATTGGAAAGTTGTGATGAGGATTACGCCAAGAGATAGTTTTGACATATATTCAAATGATGATAAACAAGTTGCAAATTCGATTCCACAATTGGTACCATTTTGCTCACAAAATCTGGATGAAAATGTTGCTAACGAAGAAGCATCGTGGGTGCGAGAGGGAGTTGATGGGGTCGAGATTGAAACTACTAATATCAATGACCTAGATGTTGATATGGCCGATAATGATGATGTTGATATGGCCGATAATGATGATGATTAGTTTGAGTAGTATTTGTTTAGATCTTATTTGCTTACTATTTACTAAGACAATGTTATTACTTAAGTTTCATGTTTCAATCAAACTTCTTATTTTTGTATGGTTGAATATTAATATTGTTACTTCTATATAATATGTATTTGTTTAGGTCTTATTTGCTTACTATTTACTAAGACAATGTTATTACTAAAATTTGTGTCTCTCCGTCTTATGTATAGGTGGTTTTTGTGTTGAAAATATGCCTCCTAAGGAGAGAGAGGGTAGCAACAAGAGGGGTAGACAAAACCCGCCGCCCGTAGTCCCAAATGATCCGTATATGGGATTGACCCACCGACCGCCGCTCAAAAGAAAATGGCGGAATTTGGAGGGTAGGAAATTTCAAGTCACCACTTTCCTTCATTTGCCGGTGTTGAGTGATTTGGGTTTAGAGACGTTAGTAATGTAATTGATGACGCAAGCCGGGTTAGGTAATTTCTGGGGAAGACTCCATCTACGTATTTGAGATATTCACTTGAGTTCCTTTCAACTTTGGAGGTAGGCCGTGGGTCACAAGAAAATACTATTCGGTTTCATATGAATGATGAAGCCTATCGAGTGGATTATGATGAGTTGAGGCAAATCTTTGGGGTTGATCACCGAGAGGAAACCGGGTCGAGTCCGATGGGGGACTTGTTTTTCTTTTCGGAGCTCACAGGATTGCCCCGCAAAAAATACCTTAGTGGCTTCCTCTCTTTCTCACCCGGCTTGGAAATTATTTTACAGAGGTCTATCTATGTCTTGGTTGGCAAACGGAGAGCCCGCTCAATTGAATGTGGCTATGGTAAACCTTTTGCGAATGGTTGAGGAGTTTTCAGTGATTCCCGATTGGGTTGATATTTTTGTTCGGAGAAGTGAGGCATTTGCCCTTACCAAAAAGGGAAACATATCAATAGGGGGATGATCACATTGATTGGCCGAAGCTTGTGTGGGTGAACCAAAACCCGAGGCGATGAGATTGATGGGGGCACGAGTTTTTATTAGTAGACTGGCTAGTGCGGTATGACAAGTTTGTGAGGGACCTGGAGGGCGACTGCATGACAATGTGTCTTTATTATTTGAATATGGTACTCCTGTGAGGACGGTCCGTTGCAGGTAGGGGCCACGTTTCCGAGTGGTGAACAAGCTGCATTGGCGTATGCCCGGTGTTGATGATCAAATGGATCCCGTTGATGAGGAGGATGATGAGGAGCAGGAAGAGGAGGATCGGGAGAGACAGGGTGGTCGGGGAGGAGAGGAGAACCAGAGCCGCAGGGTTCTTTTGATCAATGGGATACCATGAGACCATTTTGGAGGAGCAGGAGCGATCAAGGATCGCTCGGGAGTAGAGCCGACATGCTTTGGAGGATGCTAGATGGGGGAGGTTATCGCTCGGGAACAGAGTCGGCGGACTTTAGAGGATGCTAGATGGGGGAGGTGCAAGATCGGTTTGAGGGTTGGAAGATGAAACCGCCATTTTGGGAGCCCTAAGATACGCAGTTGGAGGCTTGGGCGATGCGACAGAGCCCCGGAGTTACGAGCCGCCAGAGGATTATTTGACTATGATGCATTCGAGAGCCACCGCTCGTGCACGCAGGCGTTCTTCCCGTCGACCTACTATCGTGACAAACCTCCGCTCTCATCGGTGATGTTATTATTGTGATGTTATTATTAATGTTTCATGTTTCAATCAAACTTGTTATTTTGTATGGTTGAATATTAATATTGCTAATTGTAATATGTATTTGTTTAGATCTTATTTGCTTACTATTACTAAGACAATGTTATTACTTATGTTTCATATTTCAATCAAACTTGTTATTTTGTATGGTTGGATTGAATATTAATATTGTTAATTGTAATATGTATTTGTTTTGCTTCTTTTGATCAAACTCTTATTTCCTACAGGATCTTGTCAAGCTAGCCTACTTTCTACCTCCGTCATCCGCTAGCTTGTCCAGGTACTCCTTTTACTTTGGGGATGTCCCCGCCTCGCTTCCCCACCGATTTGGTACCGCGGAGCCCCACCCGTACTATTTTATACTTTTTCCGTATCAAGCAAGGCTTGCCCTATAGTGTTGTTGTTGTTGTTCCTTGTCGGTTGTTGTTGTTGTTCCCCCGCCCCGCTTCCCCACCGATTTGGTATTTGTTTTTGTTAAATGTGACATATAACAAATGTGTCCACAACCGCGAGCCCCCCCGTAATGTCATGTTTGTTGTTCCCCCGCCCGCTTCCCCCACCAATTTTTTGTTTTTTGGTTGATTCGTTGGAAATGTTAGTGTAATGTCATGGTTTATGGTATTTGTTAAATGTGACATATAACAAATGTGTCCATAACCCGCGGAGCCCCTCCCCCCCGTAATGTCATGTTCTTTTTATTTTAATGGGCATTCAGAACATATTCATTCTAAGAAAAATTTGTAAAATATTGGTTCTGCAAGTATTTATTTTATTTTTGAAAGATTGCAAGTGTATATTGAACCATGATATTTTTTCGATGTGATAATACAGGAGTGAATAAATGTACTCTTGTTGGCATTGCCATTGTTTTGAATCCTTTTTTTTTACTTGTGTCATGGTGGCTATTGTACGTATAATAATGTATTCCCTCCATCCCAAACAGAGTTGCCTTTGACAACTCAAACATTATAAGAATTGAGCTTCACTTGCTTGTGCCTTCTTGAAATTGCACTAAAATTATTTCCTCTTTATACTTTTAATGAAAACGATACTTGGTATATAGGTGGAAACCATTAACCTTCCTGTATCGCTCCCTAACCCGGGGCTTGGGATAAATTGTGGTCTAACAATCCCACGTACCGGTATCATTTTTCTTTAAAAAAAATGAAAAAAAAAAGAAAAGTTGTTGCTGCTGCTGTTTTGTTGTTGTTGCTGTTTTGTTGTTGTTGTTGCTGCTGTTTTGTTGTTGTTGTTGCTGCTGTTTTGTTGTTGTTGCTGCTGTTTTGTTGTTGTTGCTGTTTTGTTGTTGTTGTTGCTGCTGTTTTGTTATTGTTGTTGCTGCTGTTTTGTTGTTGTTGTTGCTGCTGTTTTGTTGTTGTTGCTGTTTTGTCAATGTTCATATTTCTATATCTACCTTGTAGTATTACAATTGTATATTGGAAGCATTGTTATTCTATAAGGCCATTTATAAGACCAATATATGGTCTTATACATGATACATAAGACCTATAATAAATTTATAGGTCTTATACATATATTATAAGATTGTTTTTTTGGGTCCTTTACTTGGTTTATCCAATTCTTGTGCTATAATTGAATTGTCATATGACGTATATGCCTCCAAGGAAAAATTTATTACTGTGTCGTGGCTCTAACCCTAAAGGAAGAGGGTTGGCAAAACCAACCGCCAAATGGGGTAAAGAGAGATTGATCATAATATGGAATAATTATGGTCAACCAGTTGGTGGGGAAATGGCACAATTAGCTACTCGTATAGGAATTTTTGCTAAAAATGGGGAACATTTCCCATTAACTAATGAGTGGTCTCGTATGAATCACGAGTGCATAAATAACGTATGGAATGACGTTCGGTAAGTTGTAATCCATATTTCTTACATATATCTCTAGTACGTAGTCAAAAGTCTTATGCTTCTCTAACAATTGATTTTTTTTCTTTGTTGAATTGTGTATATAGGAAAATACAAATGCTCCTCCTGAGTATTTCCTAAGCATGGCTCTTTCTCTCGCTAAAGCGTGGCGTGACCGGAAATACAATGTGAGACAAGCATATAATAAGTATTATATAGTTATGAATATTACTCATTATGACTTTGTTATGAATATTGACTCGCTTATGAATATTATTACTCGCTGAAACAAAGATTATAAGATGTATCAATCCGACGAAGACGCATTGGCTCACCCACCCCGCGTGGGTGCGTTGCGGATCAACGGGCCGCACTTGTTGCGATGTGGGGTACGCCCAAGGCTCCGGTATATTTCAAATTAATCTCAATCTATTATCGTGAATGTCTTATATAAGTAGTCAAATTAATACTAATATTATCTTTTTTTTTCCAGGAAATATCAAACAAATAAATTGAATCGAGAAAAACAATCGTGCCCGAATAGGACCGGAAAACGTCCCATCCCAAAGTCATCAAAGAGGTTTGTCATCGTTCAATTTAGTTCTCAATTGTCAATTCAATTAATGTTTCTTTTTGTATCGTATATAAATATTTTTTTTTTGTCAAATGATACTATTATAAATTGTAGAGAGGCGACAAGGGATTACCAACCGATCGCGTAAGCGTTTTCATACATACGCGCACGGCAAAACACCCGCAGATCAAGCCACCACTCAAATGATTGTAAGTTAAAGTTTCAACCTTTTCTGTTTCAGTTTTGTTATTCTATAGAATATTTTTTTCATTTCTAACTTCATTTTCATAATATTAATTAAAGTTAAAACATTTATATTGAACATGTTGTTTTTGTTACAAAGAAACGCTTAATGATGCGGTTGAGGAGGCTGCCCAGGAGCAACAAAACTCTCGCGGCGCGTGAAGATATTTTTGTTGGTATGTTTGGCTCGATGACCATGGGAGAGTTCGATGTATGGGAGGCGGTCCGAACAAAACTAAGGTGTTTGGTAAATCCCAACCTTCTCAGGCAAACAGAATGAGGCGGTGGCGGGGGTCAAAGCAGATTTTGAAAGACAACTTGAGGAGGAACGCCGAAAAATGAGGATGAACGCCTTAAGTTACAACAACAAATTGATGAATTGAAACGTTGGATGGAACGACGTGGAAATGACGGTAATGAATAGGTGTTCGTGGATTTTAGACATTGTATATTTTGGATACATTCAACAACTAACAACTTTTTTGTATAATGGTTATTATGTATGGATACATTCAACATTAATTGTGTTAATATGTAGATTGTAAATATTGATTGCATTTGTGTATTTTTTGTTATATTGTGTGTGTACGAAAGTTGAATTTGGTTTTTGTGAACGTATTGGGGAAAATGAATTATACAAAGCTGGGGAAAAAAAAAAAAAAATAGGATTATTTACGGCGGTGACCAAATCCGCCGTATAAACCTAGGGACGACTCGTGCCCAAAGGGGGGACGAGGGAACCAGTAGGGGGTGTAAATGGGACGACTCGTGCCATTTTGGACGAGTCGTCCCTATTTAGTTATTTACGGCGGATATAGTGACCGCCGTATAAAAGTCCCATGGACGACTCGTTTGGACGAGGGAACCTGGTGGGGGTGCAACTGGGACGACTCGTCACGGAGCGGACGACTCGTCTCTTATTTACGGCGGTTACACATTCCGCCGTATAAAGATCACTCAAATACGCCATTTTATACGTATGTATTCCATTTATATACGGCGGTGGTATATCCGCCGTATATAGTATATACGGCGGTTCCCCCGCCGTATATAGTATATACGGCGATAATTTATACGGGGATCTATTTACGGCGGCTAGTCCGCCGTAAATACTATATACGGCGGGGCGCGTATTATTTACGGCGGATTTTAACCGCCGTAAATAAGCCTGTTTCTTGTAGTGTCTATCCTCTAATTTTCTACCCACTTGCAATTCTTTATTCATATTTTAAAAAAAATCTTAAGAAACGTGAAATACTGCCTTACCCTACCCTAAGACCCTTGAATTGAAGTGGTACGGAGGGAGTATTTTTTTTTTAGAAACATTGATTAATAACGGTAACGTTTACCGGGCAAAACAAATACATAAATATAACTATAGAAATAACTGTAAGCAAAAATTACCTTCTAGCAGACCTAGAGAAGGGGTCTCGCCGATCATTATTCGAGGTCGATAAACGAGGCCCAGTTGTTGCGAACCTCGGGGATTCACTTCCCCGAGTAGGAGAAGACGCGACCATGCGCTTAGCTTCTTGAAGCCAGTCTTGAGTCAACTTACTAGTCACACTCCTGGTGCTACTCTCAAAATCGTTATCGTCATCATCTTCTTCCATTTGATCTTCATGACCATTAAGGTTATAGACTTTCTTCTCATTATTTACCGTGCCAAAGAACATATCATTCATGAAATCAGTGAGGTCGGGAACTTGTTCTTGCTTTCGTCTACTTTCGATCAATTTCTTTTGGAGGTTGAGGGATGATCCTTTGCTTTCATTTGAAAGGTTGCGGTTGAATCGGCGTTGATCCATCACGGCATGCAGAGGAAGAGAGATTGAGAGAGATTGTTAAATGTGTTCTTCTTGGCTGACAACACCAAAGAGAGGATGGGTAATTTATTTATATAGTAGTAGTTTTTTACTCCAGCATTGATAAAATCAAATAATGATGGAGAATATAATAGATTCGGCCGGCATTCGAAGAAAGACGGTGTCGTTTGCTAATCTCATTAATATTGTATCATGGCAAATTTGTGTTTTTATTATGGACATAACGTAAATCGTCAACCTAGTGTACGGCATTGATGTTGAAAGACATCATGCACCTTTTTGTTACTCATTTCCCCCATATAATATAATAATAATATACTCCCTCCGTCCCTGAAAGATTGTCCCATTTGTCATTTTGACTTGTCCAAAAAAGTATGTCTCATTTCTAAACTTAGGCATAAATGTTAGTGCAAATCTATTAAGGTACAAGAAGATGAAGCTCTTCCTTAATAATTGCAAAATATACAACAGGACAATCTTTTAGGGATTGAGGGAGTATAAGTTAATAATAAGTACTCCATCCGTTTCTTTACAACCTTTTCAATTATTGTTTACATAATTCGTTCCGTTACAACCTTATCAATTACTGTTTACATAAGAATTAAGAAAAATTTACTGTAGTAGGTGCTATGAATATGAAAAATGAGGTAGAAAATAATATTTCGTAATTGAATTGTTGTTGTGAGTATTACACTTGGATCCCATTAATATAAAAGTAATAAAACATTTTTATTTTATCAAGTGTATAGTTTGTAATGAGACACCCAATGAGAAAAGTGTGTTTTATAAAAAACTAATTTTTTCAAACAAAGAGAAAAAATTAGCTTTTTCAAACACATAGGAAAAATTAGTTTTAAAAAAATGTCAAATAAAAAGTGTCTGTTTTAATTATAAAGGTGCCGTTGTTAATAAGTTTCGGTTTTACGAAATGTCGCTGCGTCATTATTAAAAAGTTTCAGTTATTTACAAAAATGTCACAGTGCGTTTTACAAAAGTTTCAGTTAACTACGAAAATGCCAATGAACGTTTTTAAATATTAGTTTTTTAAATATTAGTTTTTTCAGATTACTTGGAAAAACTGTTTTTTTTTTTTTTAAGATTTTGACTAATAATAATTGTCAAAGAAAAATAGGTTATCTCAAATAAATATTGTATTTTTTATTAGATTAATTACACTAATTTCATCATTTTACAAGAATTATTTAAACATGTAAAAAATCTATAGTGTAAATGTGAACGGGTCTGCTACAGTACAATGAACAATTTTAATGGCCAAATTTCCCATTTTGCCTTCATTAAGTTGTCCCTTTCCCATTTTACCCTTAAAAAAAATTTAATTAAAAAAAAATACGTGTCTTTGAACAACGGGGTTTTACTAGTATTTTATAAATGTGAATCAAATGAGCTGTTATAAGACTGAAAAAAGTTTTATTTTAATATTTTAAGTTCATGTACTTTATTTTGAGCATTAGGGCCTAAAAATCTATAAAATGGGCCAATTCCAATATGAATCAAGTGCAAAATACCCTAAACCTATTGATCTGATTGGGCCTTTTAATAAACTGGACTTAATTCATTTAACAAATTTAGCCACGAATTTGAGTCCACGCTTGTCTCAGTTTTGAGAGGGTAGCATAATAACTAGCATTCCTATTTTCCAAAATTGTATGGCTAGAGCCAAGGTGCACTTCCAAGCACATTAAATTAACCTGTCCCAAAATAAATGTCTATTATTTTTGTTGTTTTGACGAATCTTAACATTGCAATTTTCTTCCGAAACGTTCCATCATGTGATGTTGTATTAAGGCATCAACTGTGCTTCTTCGTCTACTGTTATGGCCATGCCATTGTCTAGGCATGTCAATTTTAACTTATTACCTGTCAACCCGCTCAATCCGACTCATTAATTATCCGACCCGACCCAATTCATTAAAATAAACAAATTTAAACGAATAACCTGTTGGACCATTTAATTTTAGCGGGTCATAACGGGTAATACCCGCTCACTTGTAACGGGTAAAACCCGTTCACTTGTTTACCCGCTGGGCTACTAGGTCAGATAAAATTTCTAAATTCTCAAATCAGGAAATCAGTTTTCATCGTTCTCTTCTCCTCTCGTCTCCACGCACCAGACGGCGACGAGTCGGCGGCGAGTGTTTCCATCGAACGGCAACGACGGTGAAGAAAACTTCCCTTTTCTCTCCAAACCCAAACCCAAACCTACCCCTTCTATCTTCTCCCACCAATTTTCTCCAGCTCCGGCGCCTTCATTTATTCCGATCTACATCGCCTTCATCTTCGTCTTCTCCGGCATCGTCTTCTCCGGCGTCGTCTTATTCGGCGTCTTCTATTCAGATCTGCGACAACATCTTGAATTACGGAAATGGATTATCAGATAAATGATTGAAAGATTATGTGAACAGAACCAATATTCAAGAAATCAGAGGGAACTTGATCGAATTCGGAGATGAAACTGAGAGATTAGACCAAGAAAAGAGTTGGGTTTTGCAAAAAGATGATTCAGAATCTTTGAGTCAAGTTTTCAAAGAGGAAGATGAAGAAATGAATATTATAATAAGTAACTTATTGAGCGTGTACGTGTAAAATGGTATTGAAATAGGGGGAGTAATGAATACTCCCTCCGTCCCGGCGAAAGAGCCACAAAATTTGTCCGACACGCAAAATAAGAAATGTGATGTAGGAAAGAGAAAAAGTTTAAATGTTGTGAGTATGAAAAATTAAATAGGAGAGAGAATGAGTGGAAGGTGATGTAAGAAAGAGAATGTTGTGAGTGAAAAGAAAAGAGGAGAGAATGAGTGGAGACAATAGTGATTTGGTTTCCTTTTGGGAAAGTTTCGCTTTTAAATGGGACGCCCAAAAGGAAATAAATCATTCTTTCACGATATGAGTATTATAATAAGTAAGGGGGTGTACGTGTAAGGATTAGTGAATTGTTTATTGGATTAAATCAAATAATGGAAACAGAGGTTAAAATGGTATTGAAATAATATTTTAAATAGTCACAATAAGCGTGTGTATGTGGTGGTTTGGAAGGGGGGGGGGGGGGAAAGGGGGTAAAAAAAAAAAGAAGGGGTTGACCCGTACCCTGCTCGACCCGAGGTTTACTCGACCCGCAATATCCGAAATGTAAATAGGTTGTGACGAGTCGAACCCGTCATTACCCGCCAACTCGTCATTACCCGACTCAACCCGCTTATGTGACATACATACCATTGTCATAAACATACCTAAACCAAGCAACCTTAGCAATGGATGATTTTCATGTATCCACACCATATGGAGGCATTTACAAAAAACTACTTTAGAAAGATGGAAATTACAAAAAAAACACATAAGTTCGAAATTACAAAAAAAAAAAAAAAACATTGTTTTTTTTTTTTAAATAAGTTTTGGTCAAACAACTGATAATTTCAGTTATCAGTTGTTCAAACCACTAATAATTTCAGTATCACTTGTTTGAACAACCGATAACTGAAATTATCGATTGTTTGATCAAAAGCGATAAAAAAAAACAAAAAAAAGCTTTTTGTAAAAAAAGAAAAAAAAAGTAATTTTTTGTAATTTCCCATCTTACATGTTTTTTTTTTTTTTTTTTTTTTTTGTAAATGTCATCTTTTTGAGTGAGTTTTTTTGTAATAAACCCTTAGTCTAATCTATCTAAACAAATAAAAATGTTGTACTTTTTAATCGAAACCAAGCAACTATGTTTTTTGTTATTTTTTTTATAATAACAAAAAAATGGAAATATCCTTCTGAAACGGAGGGAATATCATCCATACACAGCTGCAAGTTACATGATCAACACGTCAAGACACCCTAACTACAAGTCAACTCTTGCAACATGTGGGTAAACAGCAAGTATAATTGGGTTTTAGTCAACTATGTTAGGTTTCTTTCCATAGGATACTACAACATAATACTACCATATATCTCTTTCTCTTACCTAATAGCCACTTGTCTGCAACATCTTTCTTCTTCTTCACTTGCTCTTTCCAAACCTTAAGGAGACACACTAAACTAACTCTCTCTCTCTTTCCCTCTCTCTCTCTCTCTCTCACACACACACACACACACATCATGTTAACATCAAAAACTTCAGAAAAGAATCAAGTTGTGGCCATCATGATATGAAATATCCCAGAAATATATTCCAACTGTCCTACATATGTATTTACAAATATCTACAGAATTTTCATCGAGCCAAGTCAAACAATAAACTAAAGGCCAAACACAAATATCTCAAAACCCCTCCTTTGTTTATAATTTGATAATATTACCCAGATTAGCCCCTACCCTTTAAACATACTTTAGAGCCAAATCCCTCATCTCAAAAGCAATTTACTAATACTCTCTCTCTCTCTAAGCAATGTTTAGCTGGCAAGTTGGGATGTTTGACTTTCTCTTTCCTTATTCAGAAAATACCCCTTTCTAGAGGAGATTTAAAATTTATTTTTTAAAGTTCATTGGTGAAGAAAATAAAAAAATTAGTGACCTCATTAACCTTGGGTCATTTCTCTATAAAATCCAAACCAAGGTGCACTAGCAAGTCCATCCTCAAACAAGAGATCATAGTCACACAGATATCACAAAGCTTAGTTCTTCACTTAGCTTTGAGGTTTTAAAGAAACGGGTCAATGGCAGTTTCTGGATTTCTTGTGGCTTCCCTTCTGCTTTCTTTCTTCGTAGCGACTTGCTATGGTGTATCCTTCGCTACCCTTCCAAGGACTCTAGTCGTGACTTCCACTTCTACTGCAAAAGAAGGACAAGGTATAATCCTCATCTCTCTCTCTCTCTCTCTCTCTCTCTCTCTCTCTCTCTACATATATATATAAATGTATATGTATATATAGCCTCTCCCAATATGGTAGAAAACCAATTCTCATTGTTACATAGTTTAGATGCACTAACTGAGATGATAATCTAATCATACAGTTCTACTTAAAGAAGAAATAGAAACTGACAAGATTTATGTGATGTACTAAATTATTGAAATTTCAAACTGCAGTTCTTAAATCGGGAGAAGACACAATAACAGTGAAATGGTCATTCAACCAGACAGCTGGGTCAGACTCAGGTTACAAGACGGTGAAGGTCAAGCTCTGTTATGCACCAGTTAGTCAGGTGGACCGAGCTTGGAGGAAAACAGTAGACAACCTAGCCAAAGATAAGACTTGCCAATTCAAGATTGTTAACAAGCCTTACACTCCCTCAAACAACTCCTTCACTTGGACTATTGAGAGGAGTACTCCCTCAGCAACCTACTTTGTGAGGGCATATGCCTTCAATTCTGATGATGTTCAGGTAGGATACGGGCAGACCACTGATGCTAAAAAGACCCAAAACTTGTTTGAGATCCAGGCAATCACAGGCCGCCACGTGTCACTTGATATTGCATCAGTATGCTTCTCCGCTTTCTCTATTCTGTCCTTGGCTGGCTTCTTTTACATAGAGAAAAGAAAGGCCAGAATGTCGTCTCAACAAAAATGAGGCGGTAACTTGCTTACCTAATGTGGAAACTTTTTCATTATAAGCATTTGTTTGTTTTCTAAATTAGGCTTCTTTTATCTCGGTCATCTATAATGGGACCTGAATCTAGTGATATGATCATATCACTTCTGCAGCAGCTATGAAATGGGGGTGACGCTACAAAGGGTTAATCTGGGAAAAGATATATGTAATGGGTGTATGAGTAATGCTGCTTGTGGATGAATACGGAAATGTTTGTTTGCCTTTTTAGTTATTAATGGAATATATTTACTCTTTACCATGTGTGACCCGGTATATCAGCAAGCCTTAGGGATAAGTATGAGAATGAACATGTTGGATTATTACACTAACAAAAAGCCACAGTTATAGGCTAAGCCACAAGAATGATATAAGGCATATGCCATAAAGATTATATTTGGTACTATACGAAAAGTATAACATGGGACTTGAAAGAGCAGTAAAAAAGCGTACCAGATTAGTATGCAAGAACGTACTTTGTGATTGTAATCGCATAGGAGTTTGAAACTGCTAGCTTCTTAGCTCTATCTCTGAGGAAAAAACAGAGCTGCTGCCTGCTGTTATTCTACAGTTGAATGTACCTAGTTCATGATGAAGCCCTCCTCAATATTGGGCATAGATAATATTTTTTCACCGATCATATGATGGACCTGCCATTAAATATCCCAATATTAATTTATAACTTGACTAAAATCATTTAGAGATTGTTCTTTGGAAGGAAAAAAAATCAATAATGTTCCCAAAACTATGCATGAAATGGAGCTTGTGGTGAGGGTTCGATTAACTGTTCTACACTGTTCAATTACACTGGAAATATAATGTATGTATACTGCACTTGTGGTGAGAACACCAAAGTAGTGAGTGATTGAAGTGATGCAGTCATATCAAAAGATTGCCCAGTCACCAATATGACACTATCTATACAACATATACTATTACCCTGTTCATATCAAATTTGACACCTGTCTTATAATGTCAAACATATGTACCGTTTTAAAATTGGATGAATGGTGACTTCATTGATCCAAGTCTTTCTCTATTTTTCATGTCAACTTTATTCCTTGATAGAGCTTCTTTGCTTATGCAATGAACTAAATAAAAGAAATACACGCCAATTCCCAACTGAAGAGCTACTCCTTCCGTCCTATAAAAAATGTCGCACTTTCCTTTTTGGTCCGCCCCAAAATAAATGTCACGGTTCTAAATAAGGCAATAATCTTAGTGGAATTGTATTATTGTACAAGCAATATACAAACTAATGAAACACCTTTTTTAAAAACGTTGACAAGTCAAATGTGAGATTTATTTTGGGGCGGAGGGAGTACTAAGCTCTAGAACACAACAGCGAAACAGCATTATACTACCGCCATCCCAAAATGAGTGTCCAATTTCTGGGAACGAGAGAGTATTAATCACTCCTAATTATTTAACCTCAGTGATAGACTACGATTTAAGACTGTCAGAATAAGTTCTGTACAAGTCCAGAATGTGGAAATTTTCTGCTTAGTCAACTACTAATAATGTTGATATATGTACATGAAATTTCAAAGAACATTTCTCTGCCGACAAAAGTTTATTTAATCACGATTGTTGCGAAGAAAATTTAAATACTTTCATCGACCAAAGAGGAAGGTTCTACACTTCTATGTTTACCTCATAGCTCAATAATGCAGGGATCTTTAATCTACCCACTCATGCTCATGTGCAATGCTGAGGCTGATTATGACACCATAGTGGCTGGTTTACGTTACTAGTGTAATTCTTGAGTTTAACTATCGTGCTAAGGTTTAGGATCACGCAAGCCAGATATTTAGAGAAGGAGGAGGGCGGGGGGAACGGAGAGCTCAGCAAATTACTTTATTCATTATGCACTTGGAAATTCATTCTGGAACGAGGAAGCAATAAAATTGATAAATAGTGCCCCTAGTGACAATTTTTTTACTTAAGAGAAATATTTTGAAAAATGTTGACTTTCAAGCAATTTTAGTAGCAGATATACATAAATTTGTAGTGTTTCAAAGATGCAAAATATGATATTTGTTAAAGATTAATTTAGTAACGTTCTTAAAAAATGAACAATAGCTTATAATTTTAGAAAATAGATATTCATTTAGGGCCTGCTCCCGAGTTTTTAAAAGAGAGAAGAGAAAGGGAGGGGAGAGAAGGGGAAGGGAAAGAAGAGGAGGGAAGGAAATTCAATATCTTCTTGAAGTGCTCCTGAGTTTAGGAAGGAAAAGAAAGGAAAAAAATTGAATTACACATGTACCCCTAATGAAAGGAAAAAATAGTTTATTGGTCTGGGCATGGATGTTCTTATTTGGACATCTTGTTTGGGCTACTTGAGAGGTAAAATAAGTTTAACCAAAAATTTTGTTTTATAAGATTTTCTTTTCCTTCCAATTTCTCCCACTTTTTGGAGGATTGTGTAGGAGAGAAAATTTTAAAAATTTCCTTCCTTTTTCTTCCACTTCCTTTCTAAAAAAACTCGGAAGCAACTTTAGGAAAGAAAATATATTAGATTTCCTTCCATTTCCTTTCTGTTCTCTCATTTTTAAAACTCGGGAGTGCACCCTTAAGGATGGATGAAGCATCAATTACAGACATCGACAAACTAGAAAGACCTATCAATGGAGTAATCGTTAGAATTTTGTTTATGTGAATGCGTACCATGTAAGCTTTCAGTTTGTGATAGTTGCATGTATGGGTAATGGGCCGGATATTAGGATACAAAAGTTGAAATAGTATATCACTTACGTTCATTTGATCAGTCCACCCATATTTAATACTCAATATGAAAGCAGGAAGATATTGTTATTATGGGAAATTAATCTAACTGTGAGTCTCATTCCATAATAAATGGTTCAACATAACTATTAATCATATCAAACTCTACTAATCACATAGGATTAGTTTTCATAAAAACAGCACAAGTGCACAGTGTAAACACATCACCAAGTTTATGTACGCAAAAAAACGTAAAATGCCTTTTGCCCTTACAGCTACTCTCAGAGGCCAAAAGGTCAAAGGTTTGAAAGCCCAAATTAATCTTGTGAAAAGAAATATCCTAGTACGTCCTTCTAAAGTAATGCTAACCATCTCTTGTCCTTCTTCAAACACTGGCTTTTTCAGGTTGACATTAAGGAATGTCCCTATCAATAAAAGGGTTGTCTTTTGCATAATAAAAATACCCTTTATTCACATCTATATAAACCAAACCAAAGTGCATCACATATCATCAGATAACACAGATCATATAGTTTTTTAATTTTGCTCTGACTTTAGTTTGTTCATTTGGAAGTTTAAAGGACAGACTCAATGGAAGTTTACGGTTTTCTTGTGGCCTTAATTATGTTTTCTTGTTTTGCGATGACTTGCTCTGGTGCTACTTTCTCTACCCTGCAAAGGACATTGTCGGTCACTGCTTCACCTACACAAGGACAAGGTATAAACTCCATTACTTCATATGTGTGTGTGTGTGTGTGTGTGTGTTAAGTCTCTCCAGTTAAGCTAATTTTTTAATAATATTTTGCACTTTAAATTGTAGTTTTAAAATCTGGGAAGACAATATAACAGTGACATGGTCATTAAACCAGACGTTCCCAACTGGGACAGACTCAACCTACAAGACAGTGAAGGTCAAGCTCTGTTATGCACCGGTTAGTCAGATGGACCGAGCTTGGAGGAAAACAGTGGACAACCTAGCCAAAGATAAGACTTGCCAATTCAAGATTGTTAACAGGCCTTACACTTCCACAAACAACTCGTTCACTTGGACTATTGAGAGGAGTACTCCCTCAGCAACCTACTTTGTGAGGGCATATGCCTTCAATTCCGATGACACTCAGGTAGGTTACGGGCAGACCACAGATGCTCAAAAGACTAAAAACTTGTTTGAGATCCAAGCAATCACAGGCCGCCACGTGTCGCTTGATATTGCATCGGTCTGCTTCTCTGCTTTCTCTATCATCTCCTTGGCTGGCTTCTTTTACATAGAGAAAAGAAAGGCAAGACTTTCTCAACAGAAATGAGATGGGAATTTGTGTATCTTTTATGGTGACTTAATTATGTTTTATTATTAGTGGGGCCGATGTTTGGTTGGTTGTCAACTAGGGCAAGGTGACCATTTTATGACTTTTGTAGTGGCCATTGCAATAGAAGAAAGTGACCTGACCCGACCCTTACAAAGGGTTAGTCCGTGAAACATATAATAGAGGCACGAATATGGCTCTTGTGGATGGATATGGAAAGGCTTGTTTGTGTGTTTAAAAGGAAATGAAAATGGTCTCTTTAAATATCTATTTCAGTGAACATTGTCATTCTGCTGTAGATGCAAACCTAAGAGATGAAAATGTGACTGTGGATTTAGCAAAAACAATCCAATCGCACGATCTAATGTAGCTTGAACTTGAAAAAATGCCGAACGGAACGTGTAAATAGAAGTATGCATTTAATAGATTTGTATTCCATTCGACATTTTTCCAATGGAGTAGAAAACAATGGAGTAATTGTTAGGGGTAACAATTTTGACATTGCAGTTGCACTGGGCAAGGTATTTGCCCAGCCAATCATAGTTCACTTAATTTACATTTGTCAGTGTGGCATTTCTAATTTTACTATGATACAAGTAATTTACAAACAAGTAAAACATAATTTTTAAATAGTTTGACATATAAACTGAGAAACTTATTATGAATGTGCCGTACAAATTTGATAGGGTACAACATGAAAGCATAAGATGAGAGTGCGAATAACGTAGCACATGAAGCAGAATTAGGGTTAGGGAAAAAAGGAATTTGAATGGTGGGGTACCTTAATTAGTCTTCCGATCCAAAGACTTTGGGCGTGAATTTGATTTGAATTAGCTGAAGATAATAATAGTAAGAACGATAGAGCAGAAGGTAACTTTATGGGGGGGGGATTTTCCCTCCATAAACTTATCTTCTGCTCGACTGAATCTGCCGTGGACGAATTGAACCTGAAAACAATGCCAATTGGCAGAGTAGTGAAAAAGGGGGGACGACGCTGACGGACGTGGTGTTGCCGTACAAGAGTTGGCCGGCGGAAGTTTGAAGTTTTGAACGAAGGCCCAGGCCCAAGGAACGGTTTGTTTAACCGTAAAACATTTTTTGAAAATATTTTTCTTAAAATAACTAGTTTTTGTTGTTTGATTGTTTTCGGAAAATCGTAAAATATTTTCCGTTGTTCGGATGTTTTTTGAAAAATATTTTCCGTAAATTAACTCGTTTTTAGGTGTTTGGTAGTTTTTCGAACAAAACTGAAAACACCGTTCTTCTCTCTCTCTCTCTTTGCGCGGCTCTCTCTCTCAACACGGACGGTGAATCAACGGATCACCACAACACCACCACCATACACAACAAAATGAAGACAAACAAGCTCCCTATCACCGGTGGAAAGTCCTGAGCCGCCTCTTCTACCGCCGCTCCAAAAGTAATCTAATTTCTAAACCTAAATTTCAATTTGAAAACCCAACATTAATTTTATGCCTAAAATCGATTATATAATGCTTAATGTTGTTTAAACCTATCCTAAATGGTTCTAATTGCGATTTCGTAACATAAATTTGGGTTTTTTGTTTGAATCGGATACGAATTCGTGTGCCTAAAATTTGAAATTGTCGGCGTGTGTTTTGTATGAACACACACGAAATGGTCACCACATTTCGTATAATGGCACACTTTCGTGTTGTAGTACACGAGATACTTTCCACATTTCGTATATTAGGACACGAAATGTAAATTGATTCATCAGTTTGCATTTCGTGCTCTAATACACGATATGTGGTGAGGTTTCTCGTGTCTTTATACACGAAATGATCACCAACATTTCGGGTATTTTCACACGAAATGTCATCTGATTCTTGAAACATAGGGAGTATTAATTATAATGTTTTGTTTGGAATCAACAGGTTCTCGCATGCTTCTTCTGGGAGGATGATAGAGCTTGGTGGGCTGCGTGTTCGGGTACCGGCCTCCATTACCTACATGATGCTACCATTCGCCGGCCTAGCATGGCGCTCCTAACGGCGTTTGTGGAACGGTGGTCTCCCGAGTACCTTCCACATGCCGTGGGGGGAGATGACGATCACTATGCATGACGTCACTCATATCCTAGGTATATTCTTGTTTGTTGTCTATTTTTTATAAATTACATAAATTTTATCAATTTCATAAATTTTATCAATTTTATTAATTATTTCATTTTCAATCTGTAGCTATCAAACTGTTCGGGTGGCCCTGTTGCGAAGGCGGATCCGAGCCTAACGTAGCCCGTATCGGGGCACGCCTTGAGACATGCTCGGAAGGGCACGACCTGCTCTTTAGATGGCCTCCGCCGGTCCTTTGAGTCCCTTCCGAGCATGACCGACGATGAGCGCGCTTCTACGTACATCATGTTCCTCCCCGGCTCCACGCCGTTCGTGGACAAGACTCGAGGATAAGATGCCCTCGACTACCTTTCATTGTGCGTGGATATTGACAGAGTGGGGGCTGCATCTGGGGAGACAGCTTGCGTTGGCATATCTATACCTAAGTTGGGAAGGCATCTAGATACGGATGCAAGCGGATCGGTGGTTGTTTGAGTCTTTTAGAGGTAATATTTAACAATCATTTAATAATTACAACATATATTTACGGTTTATAACATTGTTAACTTATTTATTTCATACATTTGCGAGGCCTGGATATACGAGCACTTTCCGGTTTTCGGAGAGATATTGACCAGATTATGGACGGAGGGCCGGCCGAGGGCTCGTAGATGGGTACGTGCGATACGGCGGAAGGGATATGCCCCATCTATTGAAGTTAGGTATACCACGAACACGATGACGGTTGATAGGGTGAGTTAGTTATATTTAAAGTTTTACAAATTGTTATAATTTATTATTTGTTTGACGGTGTCTAACAAATTCATTTTTAGGTTTGTTGGACTCCCTGCGGTACCACCCTGAGGCGCTTTTTGCCGGTCTCATACTTCCGTGGGGTTATACGCTTCCAGGATATCACGGAAGCGTATATGCCCGACCGTGTTACACGGCGGTTTGGGATCCACGAGAAAATTCCCGAGAGACCCCATATCTTGCGGCCGAAATTGTTCATTGATAAGCAGTGAAAGGGGTACAAGAAGTCCTATGGAGCGCGTGATGAGGTATGGGAGGATTGGTTAGAGGATGGCTTGGGGGTTTCGATCCGGTGCGTAGATGGGGGCCGTCCGTGGCGCATACGATCCTGTTACTTCCACGTATATGCGGTGGTTCTGGGTAGGACTCATGTTCGGATTACTAATCCGAATCATGATGCCACAGTTAACGTTCCACCACCGCCTAGGGTTGTAGAGGCACGAGGCATACTACTTCCGCTCACGGATGACATGTTACGCAGCGGATGTCATAGATCGGATTAGACGGGCTCACGATCTATTATGAGACGCTTGATGATTATGTATTTGTGATTATGGTTATTTTGGAATACAATGTATTTGTGATATGTTTATTTTGGGATACAATGTATTTGTGATATGTTTATGTTTTGGGATATGTTTATTTTGGGATACAATGTACTTGCGATTATGGTTACAAAACAAGTTTATGTTTTGGGATACAATGTTTGTATTTGTGATTCGATTTCGGTTTGTGCTTGTTTGGTTTGTATCGGTTTGTTAGTTTCGGTGTTTGTTTTTTTTTTTTTTTCAGTACAGAGATCATCTCGTGTGCTTATACACGAGATGGTTTGACTCATCTCGTATATATACACACGACATGTTTTCTTTAATCTCGTATGAACACACACGAGATACATTACTGGGTAGTTAGTGTAATTCGTGTAATGTTCAATACGACAAAAATGAAATACGTCGTGTATATTTATACGAGTTATGATATTCCATCTCGTGTATAAGCACACGAGATGGTCCCTGTAATGAAAAAAAAAACGTATTTGAAACAAACAAAGTGAAACAAACAAGCGATGTATCCATACATCAAAACTATAATTTAAGTACTACATCAAGTGATCCAATTTTAATATACTATATCTGTGAGCGCCTCCCAACTCCCGGACCTATAAACCGTGTCCCAGGATGGAGGGTCCCAAAAATATACCATTTCCAAAAACTTTTCTTTCATTTATCTTGTAAAGTAAACAACACGTTTTTAAAACCATTTCAAAATAACCTCTACACACGGAGGTGATATATAACTTGTTTCAAACCAAGCTCTACTGTTTTAACAAACTATACAACGGGAAAGGCTATACATAAGCCAACTAAAAACAAACCAAGTTTAAGTTACTTACAACACGACACAACCGAAACATGTTGTAAAACTTTATATACAATACATTTCCCCAAAAGAATAACAACCAAATACACTTCCAACTCCCAAAAGAACTTCGTACCCCGACAACCCAAAAGGAGTCCAAACTCTTCAGCGGCCTCACCGGTCGGTCCGCTGTCTCGGCGGGATCTAAAACAATAAAGGGAGAAGGGGTGAGATAAAATCTCGGCAAGCTATTATGTATGCAACAATATGCCATATAACGTGAAACACATTAATAAATTTCCGCTCGATAACAATTATGCAACACCCGGAGACGGGTTGCTCATCCTATATGTAACACACACGGTTGCTCCTTGCACCAAATATGCAACACCTACATGTTGCTCATGTAATATGCAACACACACCTGTATGAGTTGCTCACGATTGGGAAAACAATAAACACTTTAAGTTACCTTTCCCACCTGAATAATCGGTCATATAGAACATATAAGTCTCCCAGCTATCTGCGAGGCATACGGACAATACAAAAGTGGCTAATTCTATTTCAATCCTAACATTTATCTCGCAAGGCTTTTGGCACAATACGGTCCCACATCAAGTGGCCAATCCCACATCAAGTGGCCAATCCCATATGCGTAACCACGGGCATTGCCATGTCACCTTCTCGTGTAACATTTCCATCTATCGTAAGGCTTTTGGCATGATACGGCGGTGGCTATTTCCATGTGCGGGGCCGGCGGACATGCTTTGCGTCATAGGTATACCGCAATTGATCACTTATAGAACAAATCTATACTTGATTGGATTCCACTATACCCATAACAACAATTCATATATCATATCCAAGTACCTGGCAAGTTACTTGAAATTACATCCACGCATAGGGATATCAACCAGATAACATGTTACTATAATCATGTCAACCCATTTCCGCGGTGCAACCAACCTTGTAAACACTTTGTTGAATAATGCCAAACCAATAACATGGTCTAATACTCATGCTCAAACCAATAAGTAGTGCAACACGTATTTAAACACAATGTGCCTGACCAACCATGAATATGCTATCACATATGGGCACAATATATATATCCAATAAGCCCTACATATTCACGTCATACTATTACGCGCCTTCTATAAAGGTTCTATAACAATTTACCAAGTTGTATCAACTTTGGTTTAGGTTTCACGATTGCCTTTTTAACCATTTTCGGGACACCATTTAAAGCCACTTACCTTTATCATTTTAGGTCATTTAAGACTCCGCACACCTAGTACGAATATTGTACCGGCATTATAATCATAAATCAATTCCATACTAAGTTGCTATGTTTACACACTTGCAACTTAATACTAAATTCTGCCCCCGCCAAGCCTTCACAATAGCATGACATATACTTAACAATATAGAGTACAATAATCCAATCATATGGTATTTATACTCTTACTCAACCAAATAAACGGTGCTACAATTACTTCACTCCCTATATGAATCAATAACTATATAGAGGTAACCCCACGTAAGAGGTGCAATGTAATACATGTAGCCCTACATGCTCAAAACATAGTGTGAAACACCTTCTACACCTTGCTTGAACTAACCACCATATAAATACAATCACGTAAGACACAACATATCATATATGAGTCCTACATATTCATTACACATATGTAATCCGAAGCGAGTGTTATTCCTCTAGTTCAAACCAAGGAAGTAATGCCCCATTCATTTTTAGGCACTATAGAGCAAATAACCCTACATAGGTCATCACGTAGGGGTACAATAACATATAAGTAGCCCTACGCCATCACAATACAACATTAAACACTTTCCCTTTAGGGTTCAAGTTCAAAAAACCAAGTTTTATAACATTTGGTTCAAGTTTTATAATCGCCTCTCAAGCATTTTTGAGACATTATTTAAGGACCTTATCAAAATCTTTTTGGCCCAATTCAAACTCTATTATGTAGAACTAAAGTTGTACTAAATACAGGATCAAAAAGTGTTCCAATCCGAGTTGTTTAGCCTAGGTTTCCAATGTCTCAAACATGGACCAAGGCTGCAGATTGAAATAATACAAGTGCTGAAACTGCCTTCCAAGCAACTTTGGGTCAATATTTAAAGCTATTGCCAATCTCTTTTTGGCCAATTCCAAGTTCTACAATGTTGTAATAAACTTGTACTACAAGTATAATTAAAGATTTATTAAATCTATACTCATTAACCTAGGTTTAAAGGCTTGCAAAAGTGCTCACTCAAGGCAGTTTTGAGCACGAGTCGTGTGGGATAGCACGAGTCGTTTCCAGGCCCTGGACGACTGATTCCAAGGCCACGACTGGTGCCTCACGACTCCTCAGCTTGGTCACGACTCGTTCTCATGAGCACGAGTCGTGCCCCTCACCTGAAGTCACGAAATTGCAGCAACAACAGCAGCAGAACACCACAACCACAACAACAGTTTCCAGGTTGCACATCAGCTACTGCAAGGAATTCTTTACAGCAGTTTAGCTACTTATTTTGGGACTCTATATACTCCCTTCAAGTCTTATAACTCATCTAAAACAAGGATACAACAAGTACCAATCCATAACACCACCCTAGGCCACGGTTTTGCAGCCACTTTAGCAAGAACAGCAACAACAACAACCTCAACTTTCCTGAACTACTTCAGCTACTGCAAGGGCAACTTTCAGCCATCTAAACACATAGTTTGGACCCTTCTATACTTCCTCTAGCACCACTAACATGTATACAACATGTTTAAACAACAATTATAACAAATCCACACCAAATACTCAAGCCATGGCATGGAAGTTTTCAAGTTCTTAACCAAACCAGTTTCTTTTTCATTTTCAAACCCCAGCTGAGTTTCAACTTCACCCAAAACCTTGCATTAACTCAGTAATATCATTATTAAACAAGCCATGAACATTTATTTGGAAAATAACCATAATAACTTACCCAAGTTATTGAAATGAAAAGAAAAGAAAGAAAATCAAGCTAACTTCTTGCTACCAACAGCAGCTTCCTTTTTGCAATAAATCCAAGTTTGAATCAGCAAACAAATCAAGGACTGAATTTCTATGAATTTTAAAAGTTAAACAAGGGTTTGGGAGCTTCTATGGCTGAGAGAAACTTTTGGAAGACTGATGAAACGTAAGATCCTTCTTGAAGAAGCTTACAAAAGATATATATCAAGCATTTACAAT
>JAFEMH010003537.1:0-259856 GCA_022495995.1 Adenophora triphylla var. japonica | reverse complement strand
TCTAAGTCTAAGTGATGTAGTGTAGGGATGACTATATTCTTTTATTTACAAAAAACAAGATTTTTTATATTATTTTTTTTGAAAGGAAAGAAAACACACACACACCCTCACAGGAGATACAGGGAACAATAATCAACTGAGCCTCATTTGATCCAAGGGACTGCCCTCAAACCAAACCTTCTGAATATCTGTTCAGTGGCCACTCTTTGTCGCGTGACACAGGACATCAAGAGACAAAGGTGTCGCACGACCTTGGGGGTCACTGAACCAAAACTCTGCAATCATCAAAAATAGCCCCTGCCTCTCCAAGGCACGAACAAAGCAAGGACAAACAATGCACAACACAATGACCAGAGAGCACATAGGGCTTACAAGCCTCATATTCAACAAAATGTATGAACCCCAAATGATTATCAAAGATGCACACAAAATTGGATGTATTGGATGTCTAATCTAATGAAAGTCTGACCCACTTTTGAAAAACAAGTTTCAATGTATTCCCCAGCGGAGTCGCCACTGAATGTGCGCTCGCCCGAAAATTTGTTTTTCGTGAAAATGAAGGAGTCGCCACGCCGTTTTAAGAGGAAACATTGAAAACCTTTTTAGACAGAGAAAATATGGGTTCGGGGGTCAAGTTACGTGTTGGGAAGAACCGAGAGTTCACCCAACACGCCTCGTCCATAGACGAGTCTCTCAATTAAACATCCAAGAAAATCCAAAGTGTGTGCAAGTGTTGATAATGAACAAATGAAGTAATCATGCATTTTATTCAATATGAATTAAGATTTACAGCTTGTGAACCCATTATTTAGGGAGGCCACATCCCTGCTACAACAATCTAAAACAGATTACAACTGAAACAGGTTTCTGCAAATAGGCCACGATATGTCGCATGACATATGATTCCAGTGACCACATGTGTCGCATGACACAGGATCACCTTGGAACAATATGTCGCGTGACATACATAGGCCATCTGCAGAAACTAACACAACGAACACCAGAATCAACAATAACGAATACAGATCCAATTGATTAATCAAATTATGTACGAGATACATAAATAACAACAAATCGACCCCGGGAGTGTGGATATGGGTAGATCCACACCCCCTTTAGGGTTTGAACACCAATTCAAGCAAATATTCAATAAGAGCAATTCAATTACACAGATCCAACGACTTAAACAGAGAGATTGCGATTGGGATTCAATAATCCAGACAGCTAGGATCTGATTATTGAATCCTAACAAAAGTAAATGAGAGAATTATGAAGAATCGAGTAAGGGGGAGAGAGAAGAGAGAGTTTAGATTTCGTTACCCTTGATGCATCCCCGAATCCTGTATCAAGTTAGATACAAGACCCTTCAACTGGTTGTTTCTGACCTTGAAATCCTGAGGGAATTGATGCAAGAGGTTCCAAGTGAGTTGGTTGAAGAGATGGGTTTAGATGAGAGAGAATTGGGTAGGTTGAAGGTAGGAGAGAGAGAGAGAGGTGTGTTTGGGGGGCTTTGTTACGATGCAATTTGTGCAGAGTAACAGTAGGCTGAAGTTGGGATCTATTTCTGAGAGGGGTAGGGTCTTATTTATAGGCTGCAGTTAGTGGCCTCAAGGTGTCGCACGACCTTACGCATCCACTTTCTATGCCTCAAGCTGTCGTGTGACACAAGGTGGCCAGAACCGCTTTTGGCGCCAAAACCAGTTTCTGGAACATTCCGGGAAAATACCCAAAAAGTCCAACAGGTTTTATTCCCAAGAGGTCCCTTTGCATGAGTAAGGTACCAAAAGGTACTTCCTTCACGGGAAACGTATGAAATGTTTCCGGAAGTCTCGGGATCGGTCGGGAATTTACCAAAACGCCCCTTAATGCAGTTTTATTACATTAAAATGCATCTAAAAAAGGTTGCGAATTGGATTGGCGTACTTACAGTAACACGTAGAGATTCCTTCCCGAGATTTCTCATCTCGCTATCTCCCCGTGAGATTCCTTCCTGAGATTCTATATCTCACAATCTCCCCGTGAGATTCCTCTCCGAGATTCCGCATCTCGCTATCTCCCCGTGAGATTCCTTCCCGAGATTTCGCATCTCGCTATCTCCCCGTGAGATTCCTTCCTGAGATTCTGCATCTCGCTATCTCCCCGTGAGACTCCTTTCCGAGATTCTGCATCTCGCTATCTGCCCGTGAGATTCCTTCCCGAGATTCCGCATCTCGCCATCTCCCCGTGAGATTCCTTTTCGAGATTCCGCATCTCGCCATCTCCCCGTGAGATTCCTTCCCGAGATTTCGCATATCACCATCTCCCCGTGAGATTCCTTTCCGATATTCTGTATCTCGCTATCTCCCCGTGGGATTCCTTTCCAAAATTCTACATCTCGCTATCTCCCCGTGAGATTCCTTCCCGAGATTTCGCATCTCGCTATCTCCCCGTGAGATTCCTTCCTGAGATTCTACATCTCGCTATCTCCCCGTGAGATTCATTCCCGAGATTTCGCATCTCGCTATCTCCCCGTGAGATTCCTTCCCGAGATTTCGCATCTCGCTATCTCCCCGTGAGATTCCTTCCCGAGATTTTGCATCTCGCCATCTCCCCGTGAGATTCCTTCCTGAGATTTCGCATCTCGCTATCTCCCTGTGAGATTCCTTTTCGAGATTCACAATCTCGCTATCTCCCCGTGAGATTCCTTTCCGAGATTCCGCATCTCGCTATCTCCCAGTGAGATTCCTTCCCGATATTTCGCATCTCGTCATCTCCCCGTGAGATTCCTTTCCGAGATTCCGCATCTCGCTATCTCCCAGTGAGATTCCCTTCCACGAGATTCCCGCATCTCGCTATCTCCCCGTGAGATTTCTTCCCGAGATTCCGCATCTCGCTATCTCCCCGTGAGATTCCTTTTCGAGATTCTGCATCTCGCTATCTCCCCGTGAGATTCCTTCCCGAGATTTCGCATCTCGCCATCTTCCCGTGAGATTTCTTTCCGAGATTTCGCATCTCGCCATCTCCCCTTGAGATTCCTTCTCGAGATTTTGCATCTCGCTATCTCCCCGTGAGATTCCTTCCTGAGATTCTACATCTCGCTATCTCCCCGTGAGATTCCTTTCCGAGATTCTGCATCTCGCTATCTCCCCGTGAGATTCCTTTCCGAGATTCTGCATCTCGCTATCTCCCCGTGAGATTCCTTCCCGAGATTCTGCATCTCGCCATCTCCCCGTGAGATTCCTTTCCGAGATTCTGCATCTCTCCATCTCCCCGTGTGATTCCTTCCCGAGATTTCGCATCTCGCTATCTTCCCGTGTGATTCCTTCCTGAGATTTCTCATCTCGCTATCTCCCCATGAGATTCCTTCCTGAGATTTCGCATCTCGCTATCTCCCCGTGAGATTCCTTTTCGAGATTCTGCATCTCGCTATCTCCCCGTGAGATTCCTTTTCGAGATTCTGCATCTCGCTATCTCCCCGTGAGATTCCTTCCCGAGATTCCGCATCTCGCCATCTCCCCGTGAGATTCCTTTTCGAGATTCCGCATCTCACCATCTCCCCATGAGATTCCTTCCCGAGATTTTGCATCTGGCCATCTCCCCATAAGATTCCTTTCCGAGATTCTACATCTCGCTATCTCCCCGTGAGATTCATTCCCAAGATTTCGCATCACGCCATCTCCCCGTGAGATTCCTTTCCGAGATTCTTCATCTCGCTATCTCTCCGTGAGATTCCTTCCTTAGATTCTACATCTCACCATCTCCCCGTGAGATTCCTTCCCGAGATTGCGCATCTCGCTATCTCCCCGGGATATTCCTTCCTTAGATTCTACATCTCGCCATCTCCCCGTTAGATTCCTTCCTGAGATTGGGCATCTCGCTATCTCCCAGTGAGATTCCTTCCCAAGATTTCGCATCTCGCTATCTCCCCGAGAGATTCCTTCCTGAGATTCTACACCTAGCCATCTCCCCTTGAGATTCCTTCCCGAGATTCTGCATCTCGCTATCTCCCCGTGAGATTCCTTACCGAGATTCCACATCTCGCCATCTCCCCATGAGATACCTTCCCGAGATTTCGCATCTCTCTATCTCCCCGTGAGATTCTTTCCCGAGATTCCACATCTCGTTATCTCCCCATGAGATTCCTTCCCGAGATTCCGCATCTCGCTATCTCCCCGTGAGATTCCTTCTGAGAATCTGCATCTCGCTATCTCCCCGTGAGATTCCTTCTCGAGATTCCGCATCTCGCTATCACCCCGTGAGATTCCTTCCGAGATTCTGCATCTCGCTATCTCTCCGTGAGACTCCTTTCCGAGATCCTGTATCTCGCTATCTCCCCATTGTAGACACCCCATTCTGAACCCATCGGATCACATTTATACCGCTCTAAGTCTCGCTTTGAGTCAAGAAGTAGAAATCCTCCATTTCGTCATGTTTCGTTAAGTTTTGACTAACGACCGTTAGTTTGGGACTAAACTGCATATGAGATAACAAGGGAAGGGCAGAATTGTCCACAGACTGCCTTATCTCGCGCGGAAAAGCGTGTCTCGCGCGAGATAAAGGAGTTCTGCAGACTGCAAATGGCAGTTTCCTCGTCGATTTCAACCTCTTTCGGGATAAAACTTCATCCATCCGGCCAGCCAATGAAGTTTGGATTTTGGAACCTTCCCAAGGTGTTTGATCTCATCTTCAACACCTCTCCAACACCTATAAATACCTGAAGACTTTCAGCATTTCTGATCCCTGAAATTCCCAAGTAAAAACCCCCACATTTACTGGTTTCTCTCCCTGAAAGATTCCTGTAAATCACCCCTAAAATCACCTAAAGTTTGTTTGTCAACCTTGTTGATAAACAAACATCGAAGCTCGAGTCAAGGACTGAGGTGAAGCTCTGTCCGTGTCAAGGTTCGACTCTAAACTTGAGTTGAAACTCTGTCCGAATTACCTCACGCAAGGTAACCTTTCTTTCCTTTCTAATTGATTGTTAGAGTGGTATAAATACATCGAATCTAGGATCAGCCTAGAGCCTCCCCAAATCATGGGGATGGTCTCGAAGCAATCGATCCTATATTTCGTTTAACCTCGTTAAATGGGTCTTTATTTTATTTATTTTTTGAAACCTTCTCCTTCTTTGAAAACCTCTCTTTTCTTTAGCAAGACCGATCTCCGGATTGGGTGAAATGGGTGCTCCTTGACCTTCCCATTCCATAACCTAAGCCCCGAACCCAAAATCTATTTCAAAAAGGCTTTTCTATGTTTCCAAACGAATAATATAGATGGCGACTCAAAAAGATGTTAAAAAGGGAAAAATCGCGCATCGCTACGGTGGCAACTCCGCTGGGGATTGTAAATATAAAGAGGCCTAAACTTGCGTCAAAAATAAAAGAGAGGTTTTCAAAATAAAAAAATAAATTCATTTTTTTTCTCCAGATCAGGCATATCTCGCACGAGATATCCTATCTCGCGCGAGATATTGCTTCGGCAATCTGGTGTCTTCTGCTTCGGCCACTATTTGTTTTCTTTTGTTTTCAAAAAAAAAAATTCTATTTTTCTCTATCACCTAGATTGACTCTCACACACGCGCACTCATGTTATATCTGTCATTGCACTACATACCCTCTATAAACCCGGGACCCACACTAAGGACGGATGACGGTAACCACCTAGTCGCCGGTCTCTCCGAAGTTGGATCATCCCACTCCGCGTATTCAATCCATCTAGATTGTCATATCGCGGGGAGCCTAGCCTTCCAGCCTTGCATCGCCACATTTCATGTAGATTGTCTTTTTAGGATCACTCCATGACCGGTCGGTTTGACTCGGTGATCTTTTCTTATTTTTGACCAAAATAAAGCCATGTAAAATTGATAATAAAGAAGGACTCGGAATAGTCCCTTCGGAAAAATTTCCTTCGAAATGACCCTTTCGGAAGTCCCTTTAAAAAGAAAAAAAAATATATCCTTCAAAACAATCTTACATGGCTTTGTTTTACAAAAATCGGACTGATTACTTAGTCATTAGGTTCTGATAAAGGCCTTAGAAACCCCTCAAAACGGATTCTCCGTTCCGACCAAAAATTAGGTCTAATAAAAATTGACTTTCCGTGTGATTATCTCATGCGTGCCTACATGTCTCGCGCGAGATAATGCCCCTGTATGCTGTGTTTGAGCCTAAACCATTTAAGACTGCTTCCGACTCTTTGGGGCTAGATTTGATCCTGACGCCATCTCTGCATCTCTTCTGTCAGTTTTCCGAAGCTACTCAACCTCAAGACTCCCAACACAATGTCCGGCATCGACGAAATTCCGGGTGACAAAACTCTGTCCGAAAACAACCACAAACTTCTAGAAGAAGCCAATGATCGCCTAGAAGTGCAAGCTACCCAAATCCACACTCTCGTGGAAGAAATCCGAGAGCTTAGGGCAGCACTAGCCAACAAAGAAAATAAGAAGAAAAATGATTCTTCCTCCGAAGAAGAGGAATCATACACCAAAAAGGCCAAGGGTCGCCGCCAAAGCAAAATCAAGAAAAAGAAGCACGAGTCTAGCTCGTCATCTTCCTCCTCTGACAACGAGAGCTACACATCCAAGAAAGAAAGCAAAGGGGAAAGCAAGAACGAACCCCTCACCATGGCAATGTTAGAAAAGAAGCTTGCATCCCTCGATGTGAGTAAGGGAGCCTCGCTCTCTATTGATTATTGTTGGTGTTATGCCCTAGGCCTATGATTGATAGACTTATGTGTTGACATTATTTATTATTATATGAGATGTTTATCATTTGATTATTATATGTTTTGTATATTTGTTTATAATAATCTCCGTCCCTAATTATTATGTGAATAATTAGTATAAATATTAATGGATAATCATATGATGATTATATGCATAGAGATGCACATTAAATTTATGGGTACTTGTTAGAGAACAAGTGACTGGACATGACCCGCATGAGATTTATGTCATGGTCAAATGTCTTAATTAAATCTCATAAGGTCACTTCATTTAGTCCCTAGACCTGAGATTATCATGACCTTACATATGATGAAAGTCATGTTTGATTTTAGCCAAACGATATCTTAACACGATATTTATAAAGGCTATCTTTGGCATGATCATATTCATGATGGAAAGGATGATAAGTCAATATGGAATTTGTCCCTCGAAAGAGAGATGTTTTGCTTGGGCCCCTCGATGAGTGATAATGATGAAAGTGTATGGCCATACCCCAATGTGATTGGAATTATCATTATACTCGGAATCGAGAAAGCATTGAACAAAGACAAGTTGACGAGGACCATGACTTGTGTTCAATATAACATCGTGAGACAAAGGGAGAAATGAAAGTGTACCATTGGAAACGTGAACTCTTACGTTACATTATTTGGGTAGACATAATAGCTTGCTAGAGTTCGCTTATGTCGTATGAGGGACGATATGATCGAACTCATTGCCAACATAATGTAATCCTATTGGGTCACACACAACTAGAATGAATTGAATAAAGTACCAGAGGAAGAATGACTGAGAGAAACCTGATGTGACTTAATGTATCGCGCGACAGAACTAGTCCATGGGACTCGTGCGAGTCGTGCTACAATCTAAGACTACGAGAGGTATTTTCGGATTTGGTTTCCTAATTTGATTAGGAAACAAATATTGATGCTAAAGTAGTATAAATATAACTTGATCTATCGGCCCTAAAAAGCTAAGTGAAATTACGAAAAGAAATTCACAACATATACTCTCAATATTCTTCATAGGTTTAAGAGATCTAGCAATCTTCAAGAAGCTTTTCTTGGTTCATTCAAATGTGTGGATACCGAAAGAGGGTCTTCGCTCGTTCATCGATCAAGGCCTAGAGTTCAAAGCAATCGAAGAACAAAGTTTGTGATTCGAAATCACATTATTAAATCGTTCAATAGCTCAAGAACGGAAAGCGTTCAAGGTTGGTTATTTCTATCTCATAGGTTTCAAGTCAATTGTATAGAGAGGATCCTAGGCTCTTGGGTTTTTGTGTTAATTAGATGCTTAATTCCACTTTGCGTGGACCCATAAAACCCAATAGTGGTATCAGAGCCCCGTTCGTATTATTAAGTTTGAATTAACATGCTAGAAAAGTAATATAAATCGTTTATATGTTCTTTTACATGTTATGTATGCGATAGATTGATTGTTTTTGAAACAATATGCCTAAATCATGTTCTATTGATATTTAATTAAATGCATTTAAAAGTCGTTTGCATGATTTAATTGCTCTTGTGATTTAGAATTGATTGAATTACTGCAAATCTGCCAAAATTGGTAATACGGTGTCACGCGACAGCTTTGCTAGTGTCACGCGACAGAGTTTGGCTGATGACTTCTCTCGGTCGTGCGACATATTAGGACTCTGGGAGTCTCTGTCACGCAACAAAACAAGCCCAATCTGGGCAAAATCAGTTTGTTGAACATTCCTGCTAATATGTGAATGTGTTTACAATCTGATATGTTTATGTGTTAATCTGGATGCTATGAATTTCTGGAAATTAAATTTATAGGGCTATGCTAGATTAATTCATTGTTTATGCATGCGTAGTTAATTAAAATATGATTTTATTAATTGTTGCGATGCATGAATTATGTGTTCTTAAATGTTAAGAATTTTAGATGTTTAGTTGAAACAATGTATTGCAATTTCCTGAATGTTTAGATTGAAACATTAAAATTTTGGTTTTATGATTGTTTATGAGAAACAAGTCATTTTTACGCAAAATTTAAAAGAAAACTGATTGTTTATAAAAGGTAGTGATTATGTTTCCAAATCTGAGCTGATTTCTGATTGTGCATGTCTAGGAGAGTTCTGTCTAAGGAGAGATTTGGTACTTAAGTAGTCCTTGTGGCTCACCTATCTTCCTGGGAACTTACCTGGTGCACGATTATGACTATCTTTGTTGATATGCTTATAATCTACTTTTAAGAACCTTCATTTAACTTTTAAGTTCTTTATGCCAATTCATGATTAAAACACTTGAGACCATTCAGATAGTTTTGGGTGGGCTTGCCATAGCAAGGTACTTTGATTCTATTCGTATGCGAGGAAGATGAGGAAATGGTGGTTCCTATACGTTTAAAGTGAATGAACTTAATTGGGTTATCAAAATGGTTTTGGACCCAAGGCATAAGATGAGATTAAAATATGCCTAGACATGTGGTGGTGGCGAGTAGCTGCCGGAGGGTCTCATGCTACCGCTGGTGAAAGGTTGTAGCTGCCGAAGGGACTCATCTTTGCTGGCCCGGTGGTGGCAGTAGGTGTTGTCGGAGGGTCTCATGCTACCGGTGAAAGGTTGTAGGCTGCCGGGAGGGACCTAAATGCTTGCAGCGGTGGTGGCGAGTAGCTGCTGGAGGGTCTCATGCTACCGCTGGTGAAAGGTTGTAGCTGCCGGAGGGACTCATGCTACTGCTGGCAGTCTTCGTGGATGTCGGAGGGACTCATACCACTAGGTGTTGGTGAGTAGCTAACAGGGGACTCACGCTACTGTTTGATAGTCTTCGTGGATGTCGGAGGGACTCATACCACTTGGGTGTTGGTGAGTAGGCGCCCGGGGGACTCACGCTTCTTGTTTGATAATCTTCGTGGATGCGGGGAGGAACTCATACCACTGGGGTGTTGGTGAGTAGGCGCGGGGGACTCACACTGCTTGTTTGATAGTCGTCATGGATGCCGGAGGGACTCGTACCACTAGGTGTTGGTGTAGGCGCCCGGGGGACTCACGCTGCTTGCTTAATGGTCTTCGTGGATGCCGGGAGGGACTCATTACCACTAGGTGTTGGTGAGGTGTAGGCCGGGGGACTCATGCTTTGTTGATTCTGCTTTGAGGGGGTAAGTGTAGGCTGTCGGGCGACTCACGCTCGAGTGTTGCTTGGTAGCTTTGGTTTTTGCTTGAGTGCGGGATGGTCTCACATTGACAGGTTGGTTGACTTTGGAGTCATGGGCTTTGCTTGGTAGTAGGCGGGAACTTTGCTTGCTAGGGAGCGGACCTTTCTTGGTGCCAGGCGGCGAAGCCGCGATCTTGATGAAGCGTTGCTTGGGGAAGGCTGCTAGATGTGGAATCTTTGTCTCGGTTTTCACTTTGAGGGGCAGTCCTTAAGACTTGCTGGTGCTCAGTTGGTTATTGTACCTGCGGGGGTGGATGTAGCTGCCGGAGGGTCTTAGGCTGCAATTGCTTATTGGAGAGTTGCTGGATGGTCACTCACGGGACGGTCTTTGCAAAAGAGTTGTTGAAGTGTCAGTGCATACAGGCCTTGATGAAGGTGTGCTCATGGGAACGGGCATTGGATGATAACTCGCTGTGCGAAACATGCCTTAAAGTCGCTGAGGCTGGTGAGCATCATTGCTTGGATAGTGGGGCAGCTGGAGCTCTTTTCTGACAAGCATTGCCTGGAGGCTGAGGCAACTGGGGCTCTTTCAGATGATGCTGATGAATCCGAGACCGATGAAGATAAAAAAGGCGGGGAATGCCACCTGCAGGATTTGGAATCCTTGCTCAAGATTGCGATTCGAGGGGTAGTCCTCACGATCAAATTACGATCACTTGATTATTGTACCCTGCGGGGGGAAAACACAACACTCTAGGAACTTTGCATTTTATTTGACCTCTTGCTTATGCATTATTAATCTTTTGTTGCACAAGTCCATCTCAGCTGGGGATGGAAAGGAAGTGAGGGTTTTTTGCACAGCTTGGCGAGCGGATGTGTATGTATTAGTTGTGCTATGATGGATTGTGTATGGAACGACTGTGTATACGATGATGTATGGGTCGAACCCTCTTCCATGAATTTGAGGAGTGTATGAGTGACAGATGATATAGCGTAGCTAGGCAAGTCGGGGATACTCCCGGGAGTACAGATTGCAGCAGGTCCATTACTGGTGAGGACAAAGTGTATCGCGCGTCTGAGACAGCAAGCAGTAGAGAATGTGCAGAGAATGATCCCAACTTGGTGAAGCCCCAGTTGATAGTGCAAAGAAAACCTGGAGGGAAATCTGGTAAGGAGAGCCTGAGGGATACCTTAACCAAAGCTCCAGCTTGAGGAAATTCCATGCAGCTTTATCGCAGACAGAGTCATCTTGTGGCCAAAGAGGCAACTCATCATTTCAAACCACAGTCAATCAGTCGCTGGACAAGACTTGGAAATGTTTACGTGCAGGGGCACATCCTTCGAGGGTGGGAATGGATCCTGAATTCATGTATGACACTCTCGCTTTTGGGTTTGACTCTTTTGGGAGAGTATAATCATTGCAAGGTGTGGAAAGGTGTATGGAAGCCCCTGTTGACCGAAACGGTGTTTGGCTCTATCTTCCTATGATGTAGAAAGAGAAGGCTTGTCGAGACACTTGAAAACTTGTCTTATTCGTGATGATCACAAAGCTGCTTAAAACCCTTTATTGATGTTCGGGTTAGTCAACCACCAAAGCTGATATGAACAAATATTTTTATCAATCCTGAGGAGAAAGCGCACTGATATCGAGAATCAAACTCGGGAGGATGGAAAGTGTATGGGAATGGTCCTTGAGGAGACCGGATCTTCTGAGATCTGTTTGTGATTTCGACCGGACCAGTTATGGTTGCCTACGTTCCCCTCCTTGGGAGGAGCTCAGGCCGCCGTAGTTCGGGCTTATCCCGAATGAAGAGAATGAACATTGGAATTCGAGGATCTGAGGACCTTTGAGGATTTTGAGCATTGAAAATATTTCCTCTTGGAGTGTCGATGGGAGACATGGATGTGAAGCCCCAGTGGGACGTCCACGGCAAGTGTTTGCGGAGGAGAAATGAAATATGCTCACATGAAGCGTCGAATGAACGGATAGAATTTGCACAATCTTCGATTGACGGTCCTCTGAGCCGGGATGGATTTGGCTCCGCCTTAAGCAATAATCTATTTTAGATCTCGACGATATTGGAATAAAACTGCTATCCGGTAGGAACTGCGACTGGGCTTCAGGGTTTCAATCTGTCTTCGGGTGATTTTGGATATCATGACCTCTTAAAACGAGAGATCGGCTAGGCCTTTTGCTGGCTGAACCTCTAAAGATGAGAGGTTGGCTCTTGGGTATGTGTTTGGGATTTCTAAGGTGAGGGAATTTGTGATTGCATCTTTGATGCCTCTGAGAATGAGGGGTCAATCTTGGTTTTGGCCAATAAGCAAGGGTAACGGTAATGGGAATGTCCTCTAAAATCGAGAGGACGGCTTGGGATCGGTTAGAGATAATGGTGAGGGGACATCCGTGCTGTCTCTTTATTCGCTCCGAGACTCCTCTTGAGTAACGACCGGATCCTTTGACTTTTGCTTTTGAGAGGATCGCTAGGGACTAGGTGTAGCGTTGTGAGAAAGAATTTTATCTTTTTGTTTTGAGTCGCCACCTATATTATTCGTTTGGAAACATAGGAAAACCATTTTGAAAGAGATTTGGGTTCGGGGCTTAGGTTATGGAATGGGTAGGTCAAGGAGCATCCATTCCACCCAATTAGGAGATTGGTCTTGCTAAAGAAAAGAGAGGATTTCAATCTTTACAATAAATAATTAAAGAAAACAAGTAAACCCTAATCAATTTCTTGATTAGAAATGTCGGATTGTATGCTTCGAGATCGCCTCTATTGACTGAAGGGACTCTAGGCCAATCCTTTTGATGGGATTACACTACTCTAAAATCAATAGAGGGATTGGGAAGAGAAACAAAAGTTTAAAGGATGATTACCTTTTGAGGGGAGATTCGGACAGAGTTTCGACTCAGGTTTAGAGTTGAAACTTGATACAGACAGAGCTTCGCCTCGATCCTTGACTTGGATCTTGATGCGGATGGAGCTTCGCCTTGGTCCTTTGATTCGGGCTTCGATGTTCGTTAATCAACAAGGTTGATGAACAAACTTTAGGTGATTTAGGGTGATTTTGGAGGAACCTTTCAGGGAGAGAAACCTACAAAATGTGTGTGTTGTGTGAAATTGTCGACCTCTGAAACACTGAAAGTCATCCAGTATTTATAGGAGGTTGGAAAGGTGAAGGTGGAGAGGTAAAATCCCCTAGGAAGGTTCGAACTCGGTTTGATTGGATACCCGAATTGATAAGGTTTTATCCAAAAAGAGAGTTTGAAACGGAGAAGGAGAGTGATTTCTGCACATCATGTCGAGGGGATATCTCGCGCGAGATAGGATATCTCATGCGAGATAACTAGTCTGATGACTATTTTGTCCTCTTCAGTTGTTCCGTTAGTCAGTTAGGTCCAAAACTAACGAGGTTAGTTAGAAACTTAACGAAACATGGCCAAGCGATATGCTTTCATCAAAACATAAAAGAGATGAAGAGTAGTGTAATCATGTAATTATGAGTTCAGAATGGGGTGTCTCTGAGCCCTCGGCGGCGAGTCTTATGAAAGAAGAAGTGTCGTCGATAGAAAGACATCATTTTGAACTTTGGGATGGTCGTGCCACTGCCTGCCTACGTATCTCTATCGGAGAATCGGACCAAAAACGTAGTTCGACTCCAAAACACGAAAAGGTTGCTTTAGGTATTTTGAAAATCATTTTTTGGAAATCGAGGAGATCTTATTTTTGAAAAGGCAAATCCATACTGAGGAATCAAATCATGATCCAATTCTGAATATACCTGTATGTCTGAAGATTTACCTATTTGGGCTCCGAACCTGCAGGGAAAGATGTTAGAAAACAAAGGTTTACATGCCTGGTCCTTTGCATCCTGTTGGTTTGTCTTTTGAGACTGGAGTGAGGTGACGATCCTTGCGATTCGGGACCGAGCTTTTGTTGAGGTGACGATCCTGGTGATTCAGGACCGAGCTTTTGGTGAGGTGACGATCCTGGCGATTCAAAATCGAGCTTTTGTTGAGGTGAGTATTTGACTTCCTATCCCTAGATGCTTGACACACCTAGTTGGTGACGATCCTGGCGATTCAAGATCGGGCTTTTGATGAGGTAAGTATTTGACATACTGACCCTAGATGCTTGACACATCTTAGATGTTTGACACACCTAATTGGTGACGATCCACCTGTCTGGGCGTTTAACCGGGCTTTTGATAAGGTAAGTATTTGACATACTGACCCTAGATGCTTGACACACCTAATTGATGACGATCCACCTGTCTGGGCATTGAATCGGGCTTTTTGTTGGAATATGCTTGACGCATGGCACTTGACGTGATGGATGCTTGACGCGATGGTTGCTTGACGCAAAGGTTGCTTGACGCAATGGTTGCTTGACGCCATGGTTGCTTGATGCAATGGTTGCTTGACGCGATGGTTGCTTGACGCGATGGTTGCTTGACGCGATGGTTGCTTGACGCAAAGGTTGCTTGACGCCATGGTTGCTTGACGCGATGGTTGCTTGACGCAATGGTTGCTTGACGCAAAGGTTGCTTGACGCCATGGTTGATTGACGCAATGGTTGCTTGACGCAATGGTTGCTTGACGCAATGGATGCTTGACGCTTTAATTTGATGCATTGATATATGGAAAGGTAGGCGAAATCCAAACACTCAACATGTTTGATCTAATTCTTGAAAATAGGCACTTGACGTGCCTTACGCATTTTAATTCCTGCAAGAGGGTTAATGAAAGCATTTGCATAACAACATACATTCACTTAAGCACTCGTTTGTTCAAGACAACCAATGTGCACTCGACTCCAAGAATCAGCGGGGATAATGAGTTCTATTATGTGAGAATTGAAAATCGCTTGTGATTTAGATTTTGGTTTTGAAGATCAACTCGTGAGGTCCATCTAAAGATCGAATGGGACAATCGTCTAAAAGGATTCCGTTGAGATAGCCCAAGTTTAACGCTAAGGTTAAGGATGCTTCAAGGATTTTTCGTTGTCGCAGGACTTTTCATCGTCAAGCCCCAAGTTTCTCATGTGATGATCATTGATTGAACGATGTCCAAACCACTCCAATGGCTTTTTCTATGTAGAACTTATGCTGCCTAATCCAAAGCATGTATTTTCCAAGGCTTCTCTCGAAACTAAGCCCCAAGACTTCTTGTATGCTGCAGATGACTTCATGAACAGGTTTGTGAGGCTGCATGAATTGAAGAAGGATCCCCTCCTTTTTCCCTTTGATGATTCTTTTTTTTTCCTTTAGTGACGCACCCTGGTTTTTGCCTAGACCGCCCTTTCGGGTTTTCAATCTAGCGGGCATCTCTTTTGCGTCTTTTGTTTTTGTGCTCTAACTTTTGCCTAGGCTGCTCTTTACGAGTTTTCAACCTAGCGAGCTATTCCTTTTTTTTTGAAAAGTATGTGTACTCGAAGAGAACTCAGAGGAGAGAATTTTGTGAAGGAGAGACGGGCTCTATTCTTTGGAAGGTGATCCAAGCATTGATTCTTTGAATAAGTGTATTCTCTAATGATAAAAGTGAGAAGCGAAGAGGAAAGCCCCTAATGCAGATTTGATTACTCTTGGGAGTTTGAGTAGAGATTGACTGGGGGAGGAAAGGTTAGGAAGCCCCAGTTTTGCTGCTCGGATTTCAAAAGTGTGTATGAGAATGGCTAAGAGGAAGCCCTTAGACTCAACAAAGAACGCTATATGGCTCAAAGGTCTAGAAAAGTTGTTTTACCTTTAATGGACCTTGTATCATCTAGAAATTTCTTAACGAGTTTGAAAAGAAGGCCAATTATTAGCATGACTTAAGGCTAAACATTTTTCTTTATGGATTGATGTTGAAAGTCTTCTTCATTTGTGTTGCCATTCGGGCTTCATTGTAAGAGGATGTTGAGGGATCCTCTTTTCTTCATTGGTATCACTTGACTCTTCTTCTTTGTGGAAGAGTCCTTCTTGCCTTTGTTGAAATCCCATCTTTGTTGTGGGGCGATGAAGGCTTGAGAGTTTTTCTTCTTCTTCTTTTTTTTTTTTTTTTTTTTTTTGATGCTCTATTTTTGCCTAGGACGATTTGAGGAGTTTCATCCTAGCGAGCTTTTTATTTATTTTTGTACTCTCAAAGCTTTGAATTGAGTAGCCCCACTCTTCTTGGGATGAATGTTGACAGCAGCGCCTTTGGCTTCCTTCGTTTGTTGATCTTCGACTTTCAACAGGAGTAATGTTTAGACTTAAGCCTTCTAAGGACAGTTTTTCATTTCAAACTTGTTTAAATGTTTCTATTTTTCGTGATGATTTAAGGAATGAGTGTCCACTATTCAGCATGGATCAAATGATACTCATAAAGAAAACAACTTTTGGGAAAGTGTTTAGGATAAAGAGATAACTTTTATTGATAAGGAAATTCGAAACAGACTCGATAGTTTACTTGACACAAACTAGAGAGGATAGATATGGACTAGAATGACATAATGACTCTTCGAGAACATACTAGGAAGCTAACCTAATCTATATTTTTTTTCTTTTCTTTTTTTTTTTCAAAGGAAAAAAGGGAGAGGACGATCGGAGCCCCAAGGTGGTGATGCTTCAGTTGATCTTGCCAGCTTCATACAAGTCTTGGATGGCATCCCTCAAATTGTAGCAATTGTTGGTGTCATGACCACTAAACTGATGGTAATTGCAAAATTTGTCGTGCTCCCCTTTATTGGACGATTCTCCTTTTCTGAATTCTTTCTAAGAAGGATCAATTCATCAACTCTAAGGCCCGATTTATGGAGTTCGAGGAAACTAGGGAAGTAATTGTCAGCAAGCTTCTCTTGGTACTCTTCGCGGAGACATTGAAGTAGGATATGAATTTGTTCGTCTAGGCTTGGCCTATCAACGATTTCAGTCAGTTTGATCCTCCATCTCTTGACGAAGTCTGCGAATGATTCATTCGGAAGTTGCTTAGTTTGCTCAAGGTCTCTCCTAGTGGTGCGGTAAGTGGAGTTGTCCTCATATTGCTTTTGGAAGGTACGACTAGCAAGTGGCCAATCAAGCCTTGTGGAGAGTGGAAGGGTCATGTACCAATCTCTAGCGGCACCATCGAGAGTTTGTGGAAAGCATTGAGCTAGTAGGTTGTCATCAACACCCATAGGTAGCATGGCCCAAGAATAAGTCTCCAAATGTGATTTGGGACAGGTAGTGCCATTGAATTTTGCAATGTCAGGTGTCTTGTACTTTCTAGGAAGCTTTGACATGGATTGACGAAGAGTATCATAGTCAATAGAGAGCGGGGCTCCCTTACTCACATCGAGGGATGCAAGTTTCTTTTCTAGCATTGCCATGGTAAGGGGTTCGTTCTTGCTTTCCCTCTTTCATTCTTTCTTGGAAGCATAACTCTCATTGTCGGAGGAGGAAGATGATGAGCTAGACTCATACACCTTTTTCTTGTGCTTGCGATGGTTTTTAGCCTTCTTAGCGTATGATACTTCAACATCGGAAGAGGTCCCATTCTCTTTCTTCTTTGAGGTTAATTCGGCCAATTGTAGTTTCATGGCTTGGAGTTCGTCAACCATGGCTTTCATTTCCTCGGCTTGGATTCTCCTTTCAAGTTCTAATCGGGCCTCCATTTCATCGGATTGGGCTTGTAGCATTTCTTCATATCGAATCCTTTGATCCTCAATTTCCTTCTTGAGTGCTTCGGAATTCATCGTGTCAGAAGGAAATTGAATTGCTACCGGTTGAGAGGTAAGGGAGCTTGACGACCTTAGAGATGAACTAGAGATATCCCAACGAAACGTCTTTTAGAATATTAGCCCCAAACGATCCTAGATGGAGAAAAGGATGATGGTTAAAATTACCTCACGAGCGATTTTTTTTTTTGAAGTTTTATTTTTATTAGAGACGGAGTTTTGACTCAAGGAGGGAGCGCACATCGATTATCAATCACAAACACGAAATCTGCAAATAATATCTCGCGCGAGACTAGGTAACCTCGCACGAGATAACCATTCGGAGAGATGGATTTTATTCCTTTTTATTTCCTAAATTCATGGTCGGACGGACAAAGATCCGTTTTCTATCTAGCATCATAGGTACATCTTACAGGTATACGTAATTCGAACCACCTAGGGACTCGGTAATTGACCATTCTTTGTACAGTAAAGCCACGTAAAATTGACCGGAAGGATTTTTTTTTTCTTTAAAGGGACTTCCGAAAGGGTCATTCCGAAGGGACTTTGTTTTTCCGAAGGGACTTTTCCGAATCCTTTCTCGATAGTCAATTTTACATTAGCTTTATTTTGGTCAACGACAAGAAAGATTACCAAGTCAAAACCGACCGGTCACGGAGTGTTCCTAGAAAGACAATCTACATGATATGTGGTGATGCAGGGCTGGAAGGCTAGGCTCCCCGCGATATGACAATCTAAGTGGATTGAATACACGGAGTGGGATTGTCCAACTTCGGGAGACCGGCGACTAGGTGGTTACCGTCATCCGTCCTTAGTGTGGGTCCCGAGTTAATCGGGGTATGTAGTGTAATGACAGTTATATCATGAGTGCGCGTGTGTGATAGTCAATCTAGGTGATAGATAAAAATAGAGATTTTTTTTTTTAAAATCAAAGAGAAAACAGATAATGGCCGCACCAAGTGGTTGCCTACGTTTCTTCCAATTTAGGAAGACTCAGGCCGTCGTAGTTCCACATAAAGGGAGAGAGAGAAAGAATAAATTAAATTACAACTCCCGAATCCCCAATGGACCGGACTTTAATAAAATCCAATCACTCGCAGTTCATAAATAATAATCAATTATTTAAATGAAATACAGATTCGAGTTCTACATCTTAAGGGAGGCCTTAAGATGCGGGAACTCTGCAGATAAGGAATTCTGGGATCCCCCTTGCGTGTTCGACCCTCGTCTTGGACCACGGGATGAACAGGAGAAACCAGAAAATAACCAGATTGCCGAGGCGATATCTCGCGCGAGATATGATATCTCGTGCGAGATATCCTTGATCTGGGAACAGAAAATCGATTTTTTTTTGAAAACCTCTCTTTTAATTTTGACGCAAGTTTAAGCCTCTTAATTTTAAGTCCCCAGCGGAGTCGCCACTGTAGCGTTGTGAGAAAGAATTTTATCTTTTTGTTTTGAGTCGCCACCTATATTATTCGTTTGGAAACATAGGAAAACCATTTTGAAAGAGATTTGGGTTCGGGGCTTAGGTTATGGAATGGGTAGGTCAAGGAGCATCCATTCCACCCAATCCGGAGATTAGTCTTGCTAAAGAAAAGAGAGGATTTCAATCTTTACAATAAATAATTAAAGAAAATAAGTAAACCCTAATCAATTTCTTGATTAGAAATGTCGGATTGTATGCTTCGAGATCGCCTCCATTGACTGAAGGGACTCTAGGCCAATCCTTTTGATGGGATTACACTACTCTAAAATCAATAGAGGGATTGGGAAGAGAAACAAAAGTTTAAAGGATGATTACCTTTTGAGGGGAGATTCGGACAGAGTTTCGACTCAAGTTTAGAGTTAAAACTTGATACGGACAGAGCTTCGCCTCGATCCTTGACTTGGATCTTGATGCGGATGGAGCTTCGCCTTGGTCCTTTGATTCGGGCTTCGATGTTCGTTAATCAAAAAGGTTGATGAACAAACTTTAGGTGATTTAGGGTGATTTTGGAGGAACCTTTCAGGGAGAGAAACCTACAAAATGTGTGTGTTGTGTGAAATTGTCGACCTACGAAACACCGAAAGTCATCGGTATTTATAGGAGGTTGGAAAGGTGAAGGTGGAGAGGTAAAATCCCCTAGGAAGGTTCGAACTAGGTTCGATTGGATACCCGAATTGTTAAGGTTTTATCCAAAAAGAGAGTTTGAAACGGAGAAGGAGAGTGATTTCTGCACATCATGTCGAGGGGATATCTCGCGCGAGATAGGATATCTCGTGCGAGATAACTAGTCTGATGACTATTTTGTCCTCTTCAGTTGTTCCGTTAGTCAGTTAGGTCCAAAACTAATGAGGTTAGTTAGAAACTTAACGAAACATGACGAAACTGATATGCTTTCATCAAAACATAAAAGAGAGATGAAGAGTAGTGTAATCATGTAATTATGAGTTCAGAATGGGGTGTCTACACTAGGCTCTCTTTCTTTTCTCCTTTTTTTTTTTTGAGCTTGGAGCCGGTCGATCTTGGAGCCGGTCGATCTTTCTTTGAATCACGGGAGTCTCAAGGATGGTCCCTCTTCTTTTGGAGATGGTTAAACGGGTTTCAAATATGCCGATCTTGAAATGAAGGGGTGTTGTTTAGTGAGGGTGAGGTAATAGTTTCCCTAGGGGTGAAAGGTTTCAACCGCAGTCCCTACCGGATGATCCGAACGAGATTGAGTCTTCATTACTTGCTTAAGCTTCCTTTGAGGAAGATCCATGCAAATGCATCGAGCAACGAGATGGTGAGGACGATGGAAGGTATGTGAGCATATGGGCAACGAGGTGGGGAGTTGATGAGCCACGCTTTGAGAAGGATATCAGTCAATTTTCTCACTCCGATCAATTTAAACATTATCCATTTCAAAGCATTAGTCGGTGAGCAGCACAAGTGATCATTTGGAATAAGACCATTTCAACTGAGTGTAACGTGGGTGTGCAAGTGATGCCTCGAGTCTAGCAAGAAGAGAAACAAAACTTTTATTACTGCAAAGCAAAAATTGGTCTGAAGCAGACTTGACAGACTCATGTCGACGGCGGACATTCTAGATCCTACGGGAGGCGGATTGGGCATCCAACTTCGGATGGGAGGAAGAGCATTGTTGGCGACGATGGGGCGAGGACTCTTCTCAATCTTTTTGTCCTTCACAAGTCGTCTTCATTAGCTTGAGCAATCTGAGCAATCAACCGGGCCTCCCACTTACAAGGAAAAATGGCTTCAAGGGTAGCTCGCAACTTTTCGATGGACACACCCTTTGCACTCTACTGACCCATGGGATATGAACTTCCAGGCTGGCGGGCCATAATCTTCTCTGCACCGAGCATTTTGGATTCCGAATCAGATGGAAAATCACTCGGGCACTTGAACTGCTTCCGCCTAGGAAATATGGACCAATGAGCGCCGGGAACGAGAGCACACACCCAACTTGCCGTAGCCTTGCGGAGGTGAAGAGGTGAGATCGTGTATAAGGCGGAGGATTGGAAACTTTGAGATGGTATGGGAGAGGGAGGAATGGAAAATGAGACGGACTCGTGCAACATCTTATTAATGTTCAAGTAGAAATCAATGTCTTTTAAGTCCTAGGAACGGTTGGGAAAGGCTAACCCTTTATTCACGCAAACTAGACCTCGGGGAAACCTAGGGACACATCATCCAAAAATACACCAAATGCGTTGAGTCAAAATCAATAATAGGCAATGATACCTAAATAAAACCGAAGCATTTATGGGACGGACGAGCAGCCCCAATTTCTGGAGAAATTTGGGCAGCATAACGGGTATTCCTGAGGAAATTCAAGGAAAAATACGGCATGATACCTAAATAAAACCGAAGCATTAATGTATTTGAAAATGGCGTGTCAAAAACCAACCGTTTTGGGTAAGGTTAAAAGTGTGACGCCACCTATAACGCGCTAGGGGGATATGTTTGATATTAGGCGCTCAAGCGTAGGCGACATACATCACCGTCCGCGATGCCGTCAATCGCACCCGAGGGTTCTAGATATATGTGATGTAGTGTGAAGGATGGCTATGTTCCTTTATTTTTGCGAAAAATGATTTTTTTTATTTTTTTATGTTTAAATGGGGGGATAAAGGAAAAAACAACACACACACGCCCCACAGAGCACAATAATCAAGGATCAATAATATTGATCATGGGGGACTGCCCCACAATCACAACCTGTATCAAAATTCAAAGTCCTGCAGAATGGCACCTTCTGTCGCGGGACACAGAACATGGAGGGCATGTTATGTCGCGTGACAGAAGGAGACACATTCCCAGAATCTGAACAAGAGGAACAGAAATGAGAAACACGTCTCTAAACTCCATAAAGATGGATATTTAGACTCATATGATTATGAATCATATGATGTTTGCGAATCTTGTTTATTAGGCAAGATGACTAAAGCACCTTTTACTAAGAGTAGTGAAAGGGCTAGTGATTTGTTGGCTCTACATGCATCTTGATGTATGTGGACCAATGAATAGCATTGCTAGGGGAGGATTTCGATACTTCATAACGTTCACTGATGACTTATCAAGATATGGCTATGTCTATCTGATGAAGTACAAAAGTGAAGCATTTGAAATATTTAGAATATTTCAAAATGAAGTACAAAATCAACTTGTCAAAACTATTAAAACACTTCGATCCGATCGAGGTGGTGAATATTTAAGCCAAGAATTTGATGATCATCTGAAAAGTTGTGGAATTGTTTCAGAACTTACTCCACCCGGAACACCACAATGGAATGGTGTGTCCGAGAGGAGAAATCGAACTCTATTAGATATGGTTCGATCGATGATGAGTCAAGTTAACCTTCCTATTTCTTTTTGGGGACATGCACTGGAAACAACTGCTTTCACACATAACAAGGTCCCTACTAAATCGGCTCCTAAAACCCCACATGAGATGTGGCATGGAAGAAAACCTAGTTCATCTTTCATGAAGATTTGGGGATGTGAAGCTTATGTAAAGAAATTGGTTTCTGAAAATAAGCTTGCACCCAGATCCGATAAATGTATTTTTGTTGGTTATCCTAAGGAAATGAAAGGATATCAATTTTACAACCGATCCGAGAACAAAGTGTTTGTTGCTCGACATGGTGTCTTTCTAGAGAAAGAGTTTCTCTCTAAAGAAACTAGTGGGAGTAAAATTGATCTTGAAGAAATTCAAGAACCCGAAAATGACAAGGAACCAATAGTAGAGACGGAACCAAATTCACAAGCAGTTGTGGAACCGGTTCAAGATACACAAGTTCTTCGCAGATCGGATAGGATACGATCCGAACCTCAGAGATATGGATTTCTCATGAAGGAAAGTAACGAAGTAGAAATTATTGAAAATGATGAACCTACTTCCTATCAAGAGGCGATGTCCACTCCTGATTCGGACAAGTGGCTAGGAGCCATGGAATTCGAGATCAAATCCATGTACGATAATCAAGTTTGGAACTTGATTGATCCACCTGAAGGTGTAAAAACCATAGGGTGCAAATGGGTTTTCAAAAAGAAAACCGACATGGATGGGAAGGTACATACTTTTAAGGCTAGGCTTGTTGCTAAGGGGTATAGGCAGACTCATGGCGTTGACTATGATGAAACCTTTTCGCCCGTAGCAATGCTTAAGTCTATTAGAATATTAATTGCCATAGCCGCATATTACGACTATGAGATATGGCAAATGGACGTCAAAACAGCGTTTCTTAATGGAAACCTACTTGAGGATGTATACATGATACAGCCTGAAGGGTTTATCGATCCAAAGAATTCTAATAAAGTATGTAAGTTGCAGAGATCCATTTATGGATTGAAGCAAGCTTCGAGGAGTTGAAATCTACGTTTTGATGAATCAGCCAAAGAGTTTGGCTTCATCAAAAATGAAGATGAACCTTGTGTATACAAGAAAATAAGTGGGAGCATAGTTCTATTTCTGGTGTTATATGTCGATGACAACTTGCTCATTGGAAACAATGTTCCTGCACTTGAGACTGTCAAGTCCTGGTTAGGAAAATGTTTTCAATGAAAGATATGTGTGAAGCGGCTTACATCCTTAGTATCAAGATCTATAGAGATAGATCAAGAAGGATGATTGGTTTGAGTCAAAGTACATATATTGACAAGGTCCTTAGAAGATTCCATATGGAAAAATCTAAAAGAGGGAACTTGCCAATGGGACATGGCATTACTCTTAGAAAGACTCATTGTCCTAAGACAAATGATGAGCGAAAGAGGATGAGTGATATTCCATATGCTTCGGCAATTGGGTCTATCATGTATGCCATGTTATGTACTAGACCCGATGTCTCGTATGCTCTAAGCGCAACGAGTAGATACCAGTCTGATCCTGGTGAGAACCATTGGATAGCAGTCAAGAATATCCTAAAGTACTTGAGAAGAACTAAGGATGTATTCTTGGTATTTGGAGGAATGGAAGATGATCTGGTTGTAAAGGGTTACACAGATGCAAGCTTCCAAACCGACAAAGATGACTTTAGATCGCAGTCTGGATTTGTGTTTATGCTAAATGGAGGTGCTGTTTGTTGGAAGAGTTCCAAGCAAAGCAACATTGCTTGATTCTACAACCGAAGCCGAATACATAGCAGCATCGGATGCGGCTAAGGAGGCGGTTTGGATCAAGAAGTTCGTTAGTGACTTAGAAGTCGTTCCGAATATCACTAACCCGATAGAGATTTATTGTGACAATAATGGTGCTATTGTCCAAGCAAAAGAACCAAGGTCACATCAACGATCCAAACACATTTTGAGACGTTTCCACCTCATTCGAGAAATCTGTGAAAGGGAGGACGTCAAGATATGCAAGGTACCAATGGATGAAAACATTTCGGACCCTCTCACCAAGCCTTTGCCACAAGCTAAACATGATGGTCATGTTAGGTCCATGGGTATAAGATACATGAATGATTGGGCCTAGTGCAAGTGGGAGACTGTAGGGGTTAGTGCCCTAGGCCTATAGAGATAGACTTATTTGTAATATCATTATTCATTTATATATAAGAGATTGTTATCTTTGATTATTATATGTGTTTGCATGTTTACTTTAATAATCGTGTCCCTAGTACTTATGAAGCACTAGTATGAAGTCTAATGGATAATCATGTGATGATTATATGCATGGAGATGCACATTAGATTCATGGGTACTTGTTAGAGAACAATGTACTGGACTTGACCCATTATGAGATTTATGTCATGGTCGTATGTCATAAATAAATCTCATATAGTTATATCATTGATATCCTTTGACCTGAGATTATCATCGTCTTCCACTCGATGAATATTATGTTTGATATAGTTTAACTTTATCTTTAACCGGATAACAATAAGGGCTATTATTGGCATGATATGATTCTTGTTGGGAAGAACGATAAGTCAAGATGGAAATTTGTCCCTCGTAAAGAGAGATGTTTGCTAGGCCACTCGTAAGTAAGATTGATGTAGTGCATGGCCATGCCCGAATGAATTAATGTGATTAATATCATTCGATTAATCAATTTACTTATTAACGAGAAAGCATTGAACAATATGATTTGACGTGGACCATGACTCATGTTCAATATAACATCGTGTGACAAAGGGATTGTGATATGTTTTATGTAGGAAATCGAACTTTATATTATATTATTTGGGTAGGCATGATGGCTTGCTAGAGTCCGCTCATGTCTTATGAGGATCGATGTGATCGAACTCATTGCCAACTTAATATAGTCCTATGGGATCACACGCATCGAACGAATTGTCAAAAATGAAGAATATGGAGTTTTTGTTCTCAGGGGACGACTCGTCCCCAAGCCAGAACCAACTATTCCCTTGGCCTGGGACGAGAGAATCAGAGAGAGTCCTGAGGGACGACTCGTGCCCATGGGGACGAGTCGTGCCCATAGGCACTACAAGGAAAATCGATTTTAGCTACGGCAAATTTCGTAGCTAAAATGAAGATTCCGTAGCTAAATCGTGTTTAGCTACGGATTTGTTCCGTAGCTATTCCGTGGGTACAGGTTTGTCGCTAAATTGGGCGTCGCTATTTTGTAGCTATTTTAGAGACGGATATGTCCGTCTCTAATTTAGAGACAGATATGGCCGTCTCTAAATTAGAGACAGATATGTCCGTCTCTAAATTAGAGACAGATATGTCCGTCTCTAAATTAGCTACAGATATGACCGTCTACGGATTAGCGACAGATTTTCCGTCTCTATTTAAATTCTCGTTTTATTTTCGAACCATTTTAGCGACGGATATTTCCGTGGCTAAATTGACAATTTTTTTTTAAAAAAAAAATATACTAATATATTTTAAATATGTATATATATATATATATATATATATATATATATATATATATATATATATATATATATATATAATATATTAGTATATATTTTTAAATATATATTAAATCAGTCCCTTGATTTTTCTTATTCTCAAATCAATCCCTTAATTTTTTTTATTTTCAAATCAGTCCCATAATTTTATTAATTCTAAATCAGTCCTTGACAATTCAAAATTACACTTTGCCCCCCTCAACTTCTTTTCTACCCAAATCCGTCCTCAATATTCACCACCAGCGACCACCGCCATCCACCGTGACCATTCACCACCGTCGACCATTCACCACCATCACACAACCACATCAAACCTCATACATTCACAATCACCATCAAAATAGAGATTGAAGATTCAAAAACGAAATCAAAACAAGATTGAAGAAACGATCAATCTCCTGCTGTCCATACCAATAACCACCAGCGACCACGGCATCCCCGACCATTCACCACCGTAACCGCTGCAGCCCCATCTACAATCAAAACGAAATCAAAACAGAGATGAAGAAATCGTGCGAAATCAAAATAGAGATGAAGAAACAATCATGCGAAATCAAAACAGAGGGAGAGACGGAGTGTTTTCATACCAGATCTGTGGCGAAGACGGAATGCGAACCGTTGCCGTCGCCGGAGACGAGAGAGGAAGAGGGAACGATAGTGGAGGCTGTTTGTGTTTGTTGAAGGGAGAGGAATAAAGATAGAAATAGAGAGAGTGATGGAGGGCGAAGGTCTCTGCATCTGATCTGTGATGGCGCCGACGACGGAAGGGTTGAATGAAGAAGACGGTGAGTTTCCGGGAGAAGCTTAGTGTCTTGTAATTTCAATTTTCAAATGAAGAGAGAGAGAGAGAAATGAGGAGAGAAATAGGGAGAGGGAGTAAATGGGTTTGTGTGGAAGGAATATGGACCGTTTGATTTAAGTTATGAATGGTCGGATCTTGCTTTGGCCCATAATCCTCGTGAAATTTTAAAATCCAATCAAACAATGCCACATCACACGTACTTATATTTATTTCACACTATATTATACACTAACTAAAATATTTATGTCTAATATTAAGAATAATAATATTTATTATTAATAATATTTATTAATAAATTATTAATTATATAATTAATTAATTAATATTAATATTAATTATATAATCAGTAATAATATTAATATTAATATTAATTATATAAACAGTAATAATATTAATAATAGTATTAATAATAACTAGTAATTTTTATTATTTTTTATTGAATAGGAAAAAATATTTTAGATTTTTTTTATTACTGAAATTTACAAAAAGTTATTTAAAATATTTACATGCTTTTATTTGATTTACCCAAAATTTTAGTTATATTAGTATGCCTAATATCAAGAATAATAACATTATCATATAATTAGAAATAATACTTAATAATAAGACTAATAATGATGTTATTGTTAATTATTCAATTATATAATTGAATATATTAACAGTTATTATTATATAATTAATAATAATATTATTATATAATTAATAATAATATTAATAATAACTAGTAATAATACATAATATCAAAAATAATAATGTTATTAATTAATAATAATATTCATTAATTTAATTATTTTAAATTTATTAATAATAATTTAATAATTAAAACTTCTAAGAAATATTAATATACCTAAGTAATAATTGTTATTAATAAATTATAAAAAAATACTTATTAACAATATATAACAATATTTTTATCTTTAAGGAAAATAGTAATTATTAATAATACTTAATAATAAGACTAATAATGATGTTATTGTCAAAATGGTATACGGCTACCTCGTTTATTTTTTTTTAATTTTTTTCTACATTCTAAATGACATTGAAAGTGTTTTTTTATCTCTATGGCTTTCCTCAAAATCCAAATGGAAATTGAGTTACAAATATGTGCCATTATTTAGGGTTCTTAGGGTTTTATGTGTCCCGATCTTGTGAAAATGGTATACGGCTACCTCGTTTATTTTTTTTAATTTTTTTCTACATTCTAAATGACATTTAAAGTGTTTTTCATCTTTATGACTTTCCTCAAAATCCAATAGGGGTTAGGGTTTAGGGTATAGGGTATAGGATTTAGGGGTTAGGTATAGGGTATAATGTATAAGGGTTAGGGAATAGGGTATAGGGTATAGGGTATAAGGTATAGGATTTAGGGTTTAGGGGTTAGGGTATAGGGTTTAGGGTTTAGGGTATATAATTTAGGGTTTAGGGGTTAGGGTATAGGGTTTAAGGTTTAGGGGTTAGGGTATAGGGTTTAGGGGTTAGGGTTTAGGGTTTAGGGTTTAGGGTTTAGGGGTTAGGGTATAGGGTTTAGAGTTTAGGGTTTAGGGTATAGGGTTTAGGGGTTAGGGTTTAGGGTTTAAGGGTTAGGGTTTAGGGTTTAGGGGTTAGGGTATAGGGTTTAGGGTTTAGGTTATAGGGTATAGGGTATAGGGTATAGGATTTAGGGTTTAGGGGTTAGGGTATAAGGTTTAAGGTTTAGGGTTTAGGGTATAGGATTTAGGGGTTAGGGTTTAGGGTTTAGGGGTTAGGGTATAGGGTTTAGGGTTTAAGGTATAGGGTTTAGAGTTTAGGGTATAGGGTATAGGGTTTAAGGTATAGGGTATAGGGTTTAGGGTTTAGGGGTTAGGGTATAGGGTTTAGGGTTTAGGGTTTAGGGGTTAGGGTATAGGGTTTAGGGTTTAGGGTTTAAGGTATAGGGTTTAGAGTTTAAGGTATAGGGTATAGGGTTTAGGGGTTAGGGTATAGAGTTTAGGGTTTAGGGGTTAGGGGTTAGGGTTTAGGGTTTAGGGTTTAGGGTATAGGGTTTAGGGTATAGGGTATAGGATTTAGGGTTTAGGGTATAGGATATAGGGTATAGGGTTTAGGGTTTAGGGTATAGGGTATAGGGTTTAGGGTTTAGGGTATAGACTAGAAAATAATATTTTAGCCTTTGTTAATCAGTGGTTTTTTTTAGAAAAAAGTTATAGAAAAAAAGATAGAAAAAAACTAAACAAATGAAAGTATATAGAAGAAAAGTCAAAAGAGGGACGGACTACCATATATGTATTTTTTATTTTTTTAAAAAAAATTTATTGACTAGAAAACAATAGTTTAGCCTTTGTTAATCAGTGTTTTTTTTTAGAAAAAGTTATAGAAAAAAAGATAGAAAAAAACTAAACAAATGAAAGTATATAGAAGAAAAGTCAAAAGAGGGACGGACTACCCTATATTTATTTTTTATTTTTTATAAAAAATTTTATTGACTAGAAAACAATCTTTTAGCCTTTGTTAATTAGTGGTTTTTTTTTAGAAAAAGTTATAGAAAAAAAGATAGAAAAAAACTAAACAAATGAAAGTATATAGAAGAAAAGTCAAAAGACGGACGGAATACCCTATATTTATTTTTTATTTTTTTAAAAAAAATTTATTGACTAGAAAACAATATTTTAACCTTTGTTAATCAGTGTTTTTTTTTAGAAAAAGTTATAGAAAAAGAGATAGAAAAAAACTAAACAAATGAAAGTATATAGAAGAAAATTCAAAAGAGGGACGGACTACCCTATATTTATTTTTTATTTTTTTAAAAAAATTTTATTTACTAGAAAACAATATTTTATACTTTGTTAATCAGTGTTTTTTTTTTATAAAAAGTTATAGAAAAAAAGATAGAAAAAAACTAAACAAATGAAAGTATATAGAAGAAAAGTCAAAAGAGGGACGGACTACCCTATATATATTTTTTATTTTTTTTAAAAAAATTTATTGACTAGAAAACAATATTTTAGCCTTTGTTAATCAGTGTTTTTTTTTTAGAAAAAGTTATAGAAAAAAAGATAGAAAAAACTAAACAAATGAAAGTATATAGAAGAAAAGTCAAAAGAGGGACGGACTACCCTATATTTATTTTTTATTTTTTATAAAAAATTTTATTGACTAGAAAACAGTATTTTAGCCTTTGTTAATACGTGGTTTTTTTAGAAAAAGTTATAGAAAAAAAGATAGAAAAAAACTAAACAAATGAAAGTATATAGAAGAAAAGTCAAAAGAGGGACGGAATACCCTATATTTATTTTTTATTTTTTTAAAAATTTTTTATTTTCTAGAAAACAATATTTTAGCCTTTGTTAATAAGTGTTTTTTTTAAAAAAAAGTTATAGAAAAAAAGATAGAAAAAAACTAAACAAATGAAAGTATATAGAAGAAAAGTCAAAAGAGGGACGGACTACCCTATATTTATTTTTTATTTTTTATAAAAATTTTTATTGACTAGAAAACAATATTTTAGCCTTTGTTAATCGGTAGTTTTTTTTAGAAAAATTTATAGAAAAAAAGATAGAAAAAAACTAAACAAATGAAAGTATATAGAAGAAAAGTCAAAAGAGGGACGGACTACCCTATATTTATTTTTTATTTTTTTAAGAAAATTTTATTGACTAGAAAATAATATTTTAGCCTTTGTTAATCAGTGGTTTTGTTTTTAGAAAAAGTTATATAAAAAAAGATAGAAAAAAACTAAACAAATGAAAGTATATAGAAGAAAAGTCAAAAGAGGGACGAACTACCCTATATTTATTTTTTATTTTTTAAAAAAAAATTTATTGACTAGAAAAAAATATTTTAGACTTTGTTAATCAGTGGTTTTTTTTAGAAAAAGTTCTATAAAAAAAGATAGAAAAAAACTAAACAAATGAAAGTATATAGAAGAAAAGTCAAAAGAGGGACGGACTACCCTATATTTATTTTTTATTTTTTAAAAAATTTTTATTGACTAGAAAACAATATTTTAACCTTTGTTAATCAGTGTTTTTTTTAGAAAAATTTATAGAAAAAAAGATAGAAAAAAACTAAACAAATGAAAGTATATAGAAGAAAGGTCAAAAGAGGGACGGACTACCCTATATTTATTTTTTATTTTTTTAAAAATATTTTATTGACTAGAAAACAATATTTTAGCCTTTGTTAATCAGTGGGTTTTTTTTAGAAAAAGTTATATAAAAAAAGATAGAAAAAAACTAAACAAATGAAAGTATATAGAAGAAAAGTCAAAAGAGGGACGAACTACCCTATATTTATTTTTTATTTTTTTAAAAAAATTTTATTGACTAGAAAACAATATTTTAGCCTTTGTTAATCAGTGATTTTTTTTTAGAAAAAGTTATATAAAAAAAGATAGAAAAAAACTAAACAAATGAAAGTATATAGAAGAAAAGTCAAATTTAGAGACGGATACTAAATCTGTCTCTAAATTTTAGAGATAGATGTTGAATCTGTCACTAAATTAGAGACGGATTCAAAAATCTGTCTCTAAATTAGAGACGGGTTAAAATCTGTCTCTAAAGTTTAGAGACGAATTCTGAATCTATCTCTAATTTAGAGACGGATTCTGAATCTGTCTCTATTTTAGAGACAGATACAAAACCCGTCTCTAAACTTTAGAGACGAAATCTGAATCCGTCTCTAAATTAGAGACGGAATCAGATTTCGTCTCTAAATTAGAGACGGATTCGGATTCCGTCTCTAAATTAGAGACGGATTCATATTCCGTCTCTGAATTAGAGACGGAATCTGAATCCGTCTCTAATTTAGAGACGAAATCCGAATCCGTCTCTGATTTTTGATTCTGTCTCTAATATGTCGCCAAATTAGCTACGGATTCCGTCCGTCTCTAAATTTCCGTCTCTAAATCTGGTTTTCCTTGTAGTGAGGGACGACTCGTACCCTGGGCTTGAACCAACTATTCCCCTTAAAGGGGATGCTAGAATCAGAAGCTGGGTAAAAGGGGACGACTCGTGCCATCTGGGGATCGTCCGTCGGCTGGCTGGCACTGGATCGACGAAATTGACTTAAATTAGGGTTTTCACAAAGGGAAAAGATTTATAACGTATAAATAAAAACCCTTGGTTGCCCTAGCAGTCCTTCTCATGGTTTTGGGTTTAGAGAAACACAAAAGAGAGATTTCAATTGAGAATTGAGAATCAAAACACAATCCAAATCCATATTTCTTCATTGATTGAAAGGAGTTTCAATCAAAGGATCTAGCAATTCACCTAGAATTGTTCTAGGGTTCGTTCAACGCGTGGATACACATAGAGGATCTTCGCTAATCAAGATCTAACATTCGTGATTCAAGAATCGTTCATCGAAGATTCGCTAGTTCATCAATCTGGAGTTGGAACGCGTTTATCAACGAAAAAAGCTCACAAGGTTGGTAATTCTATTTCATACTTCTTAATTAATCATCTAGAACGGATCCTAGGGCTCCGGGTTTTCGAGTTAATTTTGCATTATTCCGCTGCGCATGAACCCTCGAAACCCAACAGTGGTATCAAAGCCCCGTTCATGATGTTTATATTAGATTATCATGATAATTAAATAATGTGATTATGTTAATTTTCATGATGAATATGATTTAGAACATAATTTTATATGAGAATTGCTTATGGAAGTAATTGTATATTTTGATATACCATGATTATGAATAGAATTATTTGATTAATGTGATTAATCTAGAATATGGGTCTTGAATATTACTTAGTATATGAAATTTGGACACCAAAAACTTCCCACGAGGCACTTCGATGGAAGTGTGGGATAACCTTGGATTACAATGCCACGTACTAGTAATTGATGAATTTCTAGATCTTGAACAAAGTGTTTGTTATAGGGATTATGTTCATATTAAATGAGATTTTACATGAGTCATTAAACCCTAATTGATTAGAAATTATGATGTAAACATCAAATGTGATTTGTGATGCATCATTCCATGTTCATAATTATGCTCATATAATTTTCATGAATCAACCTTGCCATGTTAATTGATAAGCATGAAAATTGAACCTTCATTGAAATTTGAGTTTGTCTATGCCACCCATATTTAAACACTTGTGAGTACACGGATAGTTTTATGTAGGCTACGCCACAGCGAGGTGCATTAATTCTTTCTTTGTATGATCAAGATGAGCAAACGGTGATTGCTATACGTTTAAAATGGTTGAACTCAATTAGGCTATCAAAACAATTTTGGGCCTAAGGCATAAGATGGGATTGAAACATGTGACATATGATGTCTATAATCTCATAAAGGATCTAAGAGTCATATGTTGATATGATTGATAAATGTTATCTACCTTTTTAGTTTTATTTTGAGCAGTCGTGCCATAGTCGACTTGAAATTAAATTAAAGTTGGGTCTTAGCCTATTAAATTATATTATGCATGATTGTATAAGAAGGTTATATAATTTAGTGGGAGTATTTATGAAATACATTATTTAAATCTCTTAAAAGAAATAGGTACTTATATGTGTTCATATTTGTTGCATATCTTTGTAGATCAATGGCTGTAAACACTAATCAAAATGCATCACGCGATCGAGTCCTTGAGAAGGACAAGTTAGAAGAGAATGGCAACAACTATGTGGATTGGATCCGCGGTTTGGGAATTGTTCTCAAACAGAAAGGAAGTTGTACATTCTCGATGGACCCGTTCCACCGAGCCTGCTGCTAATGCAACTAAAGCTGAAAAGGATCAACATAAGAAACATGTGGATGATTCTATTGATGTTGGTTGCTTGATGCTTGCTACCATGTGTAAGGCCCTTCAGAAGGACCTTGTACACATGGAAGCTTATGATTTGGGAAATCATTTGAAGGAAATGTTCCGATTGCAAGCACGTCGGGAAAGGTTTGACACTATGAAGGCTCTTCATTCATGCAAGATGATTGAAGGACAACCTTTGTTGGGCCTCATGTGTTGAAAATGAAGGGTCACCTCGAACATCTTGAGAGGCTTGGATATCCTATCCAGTTGGAACTGGCTACGGATATGATATTGCATTCACTCCCTGAAAGTTATAATCAGTTCGTTATGAATTATAACATGAATGGGATGAATAAATCTCTGTCTGAATTGCATGGGATGCTTAAGAATGCAGAGAACAATGTCGCCAAGAAAACCAATCAAGTGTTGATGGTGAATAAAGGAAAGGGGTTCAAGAAACCCAAGGTTAAAGCAAAAGTTACTAAACCGGAGGCAAAGGTTGCCGTTGTTGAGAAGCCTCAACCCAAATCCCAAAAGGATGCGGTGTGCTACCATTGCAAGGAAGCTGGGCATTGGAGGCGTAACTGCAAAGCTTATCAGGAAGGACTGAAGAAGAAGGGCAATGAGATTGCCATGACTTCAGGTATCTATGTGATAGATATTTTACTTTCTACTTCTAGTTCTTGGGTATTAGATACCGGATGTGGATCTCACATTTGCCTAAATGTGCAGAGACTAAAGAATAGAAGGTTGCTCAAGGAAGGTGAAGTAGACCTGCGGGTTGGAAATGGAGAAAGAGTTGCTGCATTGGCCATAGGGACTTGCGAAGTCACTTTACCTAGCGGATTAATATTAGTTTTGAATAACTGCTATTATGTTCCGGATTTGAGCAGAAACATTATTTCAATTTCTTGTTTAGACAATGAGGGCTACATTTTTCTTATTACAAATAAGAAATTTTCCATTTATTTGAATGATATGCTTTACTGTATTGCTCATTCTTATAATGGCCTTTATGTCTTAGATGTTGAAAATAATGTTGATAATGTCTATCATGTTAATAAGAAATCTAAACCAAACAATGTGAACAACACATTTAAATGGCATTGCCGTCTTGGTCACATAAATGAGAAACGCGTCTCTAAACTCCATAAAGATAGATATTTAGACTCATATGATTATGAATCATATGATGTTTGCGAATCTTGTTTATTGGGCAAGATGACTAAAGCACCTTTTAAGAGTAGTGAAAGGGCTAGTGATTTGTTGGCTATCATACATACTGATGTATGTGGACCAATGAATAGCATTGCTAGGGGAGGATTTCGGTACTTCATAACGTTCACTGATGACTTATCAAGATATGGCTATGTCTATCTGATGAAGTAAAAAAGTGAAGCATTTGAGATATTTAGAATATTTCAAAATGAAGTACAAAATCAACTTGGCAAAACTATTAAAACACTTCGATCCGATTGAGGTGGTGAATATTTAAGCCAAGAATTTGATGATCATCTGAAAAGTTGTGGAATTGTTTAAGAACTTACTCCACCCGGAAGACCACAATGGAATGGTGTGTCCGAGAGGAGAAATCAAACTCTATTAGATATGGTTCGATCAATGACGAGTCAAGTTAACCTTCCTATTTCTTTTTGGGGACATGCAGTGGAAATAGCTGCTTTCACACTTAACAAGGTCCCTACTAAATCGGCTCCTAAAACCCCACATGAGATGTGGCATGGAAGAAAACCTAGTTCATCTTTCATGATGATTTGGGGATGTGAAGCTTATGTAAAAAATTGGTTTCTGAAAATAAGCTTGCACCCAGATCCGATAAATGTATTTTCGTTGGTTATCCTAAGGAAACGAAAGGATATCAATTTTACAACCGATCCGAGAACAAAGTGTTTGTTGCTCGACATGGTGTCTTTCTAGAGAAAGAGTTTCTCTCTAAAGAAACTATTGGGAGTAAAATTGATCTTGAAGAAATTCAAGAACCCGAAAATGACAAGGAACCAATAGTAGAGACGGAACCAAATTCACAAGCAGTTGTGGAACCGGTTCAAGATACACAAGTTCTTCGCAGATCGGATAGGATACGATCCGAACCTGAGAGATATGGATTTCTCATGACGGAAAGTAACGAAGTAGAAATCATTGAGAATGATGAACCTACTTCCTATCAAGAGGCGATGTCCACTCCTGATTCGGACAAGTGGCTAGGAGCCATGGAATCCGAGATCAAATCCATGTACGATAATCAAGTTTGGAACTTGATTGATCCACCTGAAGGTGTAAAAACTATAGGGTGCAAATGGGTTTTCAAGAAGAAAACCGACATGGATGGGAAGGTACATACTTTTAAGGCTAGGCTTGTTGCTAAGGGGTATAGGCAGACTCATGGCGTTGACTATGATGAAACCTTTTCGCCCGTAGCAATGCTTAAGTCTATTAGAATCTTAATTGCCATAGCCGCATATTACGACTATGAGATATGGCAAATGGACGTCAAAACAGCGTTTCTTAACGGAAACCTACTTGAGGATGTATACTTGATACAGCCTGAAGGGTTTGTCGATCCAAAGAATTCTAATAAAGTATGTAAGTTGCAGAGATCCATTTATGGATTGAAGCAATCTTCGAGGAGTTGGAATCTACGTTTTGATGAATCGGTCAAAGAGTTTGGCTTCATCAAAAACGAAGATGAACCTTGTGTATACAAGATAATATGTGGGAGCATAGTTCTATTTCTGGTGTTATATCTCGATGACATCTTGCTCATTGGAAACAATGTTCCTGCACTTGAGACTGTCAAGTCCTGGTTAGGAAAATGTTTTACAATGAAAGATATGTGTGAAGCGGCTTACATCCTTGGTATCAAGATCTATAGAGATAGATCAAGAAGGATGATTGGTTTAAGTCAAAGTACATATATTGACAAGGTTCTTAGAAGATTCCGTATGGAAATTTCTAAAAGAGGGAACTTGCCAATGGGACATGGCATTACTCTTAGAAAGACTCATTGTCCTAAGACAAATGATGAGCGAAAGAGAATGAGTGATATTCCATATGCTTCGACAATTGGGTCTATCATGTATGCCATGTTATGTACTAGACCCGATGTCTCGTATGCTCTAAGCGCAACGAGTAGATACGATCGATCTGGTGAGAACCATTGGATAGCAGTCAAGAATATCCTGAAGTACTTGAGAAGAACTAAGGATGTATTCTTGGTATTTGGAGGAATGGAAGATGATCTGGTTGTAAAGGGTTACACAGATGCAAGCATCCAAACCGACAAAGATGACTTTAGATCGCAGTCTGGATTTGTGTTTATGCTAAATGGAGGTGCTATTTGCTGGAAGAGTTCCAAGCAAAGCACTGTTGCTGATTCTACAACTGAAGCCGAATACATAGCAGCATCGGATGCGGCTAAGGAGGCGGTTTGGATCAAGAAGTTCGTTAGTGACTTAGAAGTCGTTCCGAGTATCACTAACCCGATAGATCTTTATTTTGACAATAATGGTGCTATTGCCCAAGCAAAAGAACCAAGGTCACATCAACGAACCAAACACATTTTGAGACGTTTCCACCTCATTCGAGAAATCTGTGAAAGGGAGGACGTCAAGATATGCAAGGTACCAACGGATGACAACATTTCCGACCCTCTCACCAAGCCTTTGCCACAAGCTAAACATGATGGTCATGTTAGGTCCATGGGTATAAGATACATGAATGATTGGGCCTAGTGCAAGTGGGAGACTGTAGGTGTTAGTGCCCTAGGCCTATAGAGATAGACTTATTTGTAATTTCATTATTCATTTATATATAAGAGATTGTTATCTTTGATTATTATATGTGTTTGCATGTTTACTTTAATAATCGTGTCCCTAGTACTTATGAAGCACTAGTATGAAGTCTAATGGATAATCATGTGATGATTATATGCATAAAGATGCACATTAGATTCATGGGTACTTGTTAGAGAACAATGTACTGGACTTGACCCATTATGAGATTTATGTCATGGTCGTATGTCATAAATAAATCTCATATAGTTATATCATTTATATCCTTTGACCTGAGATTATCATCGTCTTCCACTCGATGAATATTATGTTTGATATAGTTTAACGTTGTCTTTAACCGGATAACAATAAGGGCTATTATTGGCATGATATGATTCTTGTTGGGAAGAATGATAAGTCAAGATGGAAATTTGTCCCTCGTAAAGAGAGATGTTTGCTAGGCCACTCGTAAGTAAGATTGATGTAGTTCATGGCCATGCCCGAATGAATTAATGTGATTAATATCATTCGATTAATCAATTTACTTAGTAACGAGAAAGCATTGAACAATATGAGTTGACGTGGACCATAACTCATGTTCAATATAACATCATGTGACAAAGGGATTGTGATATGTTCTATCTAGGAAATCGAACTTTATATTATATTATTTGGGTAGGCATGATGGCTTGCTAGAGTCCGCTCATGTCTTATGAGGATCGATGTGATCGAACTCATTGCCAACTTAATATAGTCCTATGGGGTCACACACATCGAACGAATTGTCAAAAATGAAGAATATGGAGTTTTTGTTCTCAGGGGACTACTCGTCCCCAGGCCAGAACCAACTATTCCCTTGGCCTGGGACGAGAGAATCAGAGAGAGAGAGTCCTGAGGGACGACTCGTGCCCATGGGGACGAGTCGTGCCCATAGGGATGACTCATGCCATGGGCTTGAACCAACTATCCCCTTGATTGGCAAGACCGATCTTCGGATCGGGTGGAATGGGTGCTCCTCGACCTTCCCATTCCATAACTTAACCCCCGAACCCTCAAATCTCTTTAAAGGATCAAAAAGGTTTTTCTTATTATTTTCCTAAAAATAAATAATAAGTGGCGACTCCGAGATGTTGAAAAATTCACGCATCGCTACAGACAGACTCGACTTAACAGGAGCATTGCCGAAGACGGGCTTGAATTAGCGAGAGCGTTGCCGAAGACAGACTTGACGTAGCAGAGGCATTGCCGAAGACGGACTCGACTTAGCAGGAGCGTTGCCGAAGACGGACTCGACTTAGCGAGAGCATTGCCGAAGACAGACTTGACGTAGCGGAGGCATTGCCGAAGACAGACTCGACATAGAAGGAGTGTTGTCGAAGACGGACTCGACTTAGCAGGAGCGTTGCCAAAGACGGACTCGACTTAGCGGGAAGATTCGGGCTTACGATAACTGTCGGGGTTTATATGCTGGAGATGTGCATTCTTGGTACGGGCTTATGATGATGGCCGGGGTTGAAAACGAGGAAGGGAGTGGAATTCCATTAGGTTTTCGTTAAAGGACGGGCTTACGATGACGGCTGGGATTGAAAACGAGAAAGGGAATGGGCTTCCGTTAGGTTTTCGTTAAAGGACGGGCTTACAATGACGGTCGGGGTTGAAAACGAGGAAGGGAGTGGACTTCCGTTAGGTTTTTGTTAAAGGACGGGCTTACGATGATGGTCGGGATTGAAAACGAGGAAGGGAATGGGCTTCCGCTAGGTTTTCGTTAATGGACGGGCTTACGATGACGGTTGGGATTGAAAACGAGGAAGGGAATGGGCTTCCGTTAGGTTTTCGTTAAAGGACGGGCTTACGATGACGGCTGGGGTTGAAAATGAGGAAGGGAGTGGACTTCCGTTAGATTTTCGTTAATGGACGGGCTTACGATGACGGCTGGGATTGAAAATGAGGAAGGGAATGGGCTTCCGTTAGGTTTTCGTTAAAGGACGGGCTTACGATGACGGTCGGGGTTGAAAATGAGGAAGGAAATGGACTTTCGTTAGGTTTTCTTTAAAGGAATGGGCTTACGATGACGGTCGGAGTTGAAAACGAGGAAGGGAATGGACTTTCGTTAAAGGAACAGGCTTACGATGATGGCCGGAGTTGAATACGAGGAAGGGAATGGGCTTCCGTTAGGTTTTCGTTAATGGACGGGCTTACGATGACGATCGGGTTTGAAAACGAGGAAGGGAATGGACTTCCGTTAGGTTTTCGTTAAAGGACGGGCTTACGATGACGGCCGAGTTTGAAAACGAGGAAGGGAATGGACTTTCGTTAGGTTTTCGTTAATGGACAGGCTTACGATGACGGCCGAGTTTGAAAACGAGGAAGGGAATGGACTTTCGTTAGGTTTTTGTTAAAGGACGGGCTTACGATGACGGACGGGGTTGAAAACTAGGAAGGGAGTGGACTTTCGTTAGGTTTTTGTTAATGGACGAGCTTATGATGACGGCCGGGGTTGAAAACGAGGAAGGGAATGGGCTTCCGTTAGGTTTTCGTTAAAGGACGGGCTTACGATGACGACCGGGTTTGAAAATGAGTAAGGGAATGGACTTCCGTTAGGTTTTATTAATGGACGGGCTTACGATGACGGTCGGGTTTGAAAACGAGGAAGGGAATGGACTTCAGTTATGTTTTTGTTAAAGGACGGGCTTACGATGACGGTCGGGGTTGAAAACGAGGAAGGGAGTGGACTTCCGTTAGGTTTTCGTTAATGGACGGGCTTACGATGACGGCCGGGATTGAAAACGAGGAAGGGAATGGGCTTCCGTTAGGTTTTCGTTAAAGGACGGGCTTACGATGACGGCCGGGTTTGAAAACGAGGAAGGGAATGGACTTCCGTTAGGTTTTCGTTAATGGACGGGCTTACGATGACGGCCGAGTTTGAAAACGAGGAAGGGAATGGACTTCCGTTAGGTTTTCGTTAAAGGACGGGCTTACGATGACGGCTGGGATTGAAAATGAGGAAGGGAATGAGCTTCTGTTAGGTTTTCGTTAAAGGACGGGCTTACGATGACGGCCGGGTTTGAAAACAAGGAAGGGAATGGACTTCCATTAGGTTTTCATTAAAGGAGTTAGCTGCCTGTTAAACTGGGGGTCTGGATGCAGAGGGCCAGGAATTTAAAGGGCAAAATAGGGATTTTGCCCTGCAATCTTGTCCACGCGGACCAGATCAGCAGGGCGCTTGGTTTTAAAAGAACAGACAGTCGAGTCTGTCTTCTCACTTTTCCAAGCAGTCAGCCGAGGGAGCCGAGAGAAAACGAGGGAGAAGAGGTAGAAAACCTCCATTGTTGTCCGATTTCTTTGCAAAATCCTTCAAAATCAAGGCTATGGAGCAAAGGGGAAGAGCTCGTGGAGTCCATCGAGGTCGGGTGAGTCGGGAGGCGGCGGAGAGGAGGCTTGAGTTGGTGAGAATACACTGCCATTACACGCTCTCGCAATCGATGAATGAGGAGTTTTATCCGGATATGTGGCAACATTGGGCCACCGACGAGGATCTCCGCATGGTATGATACTCAATTTTGGCTATTTTGTTGATTTTTTTGTCAAAATTGGTATATGTTAGACTTAGGGCTTGAACTGTCAAATTGGAGCTTTTGTTTATTTTACCATGGAAAATTGAAATTGGTGATGCACGTATTTAATTGAAGTTGTGGGTAGAAAGAATATGCAATTTGTTTATGAAAAACATTGGTAGTTTGCATAATGTAAAAACAAAGTGGGTACAAATTTGCCGAATTTGGGACGGACTCTTGCATAAGAGATTTTTGTGGTGAAAATTTGCTTTTGTGAATGCATGCTTGATAACATGATGCACAAATGTGAGGAAAGATGCATGTAGTGTAAGGATGTACAAATTTGCCGAATTTGGAACGGGCTCTTGTATAAGAGATTTTGATAAAAATTTGTAAAATAAACACAAATTTGCCGAATTTGGAACGGACTCGTGTATAAGAGATTTTGATAAAAATTGCATTTTGTAAAATGAACACAAATTTGCCGAATTTTGAACGGACTCTTGTATAAGAGATTTTGATGAAAATTGCATTTTGTAAAATGAACACAAATTTGTCGAATTTAGAACGGACTCTTGCATAAGAGATTTTGATGAAAATTGCATTTTGTAAAATGAACACAAAATTGCCGAATTTGGAACGGGCTCTTGAATAAGAGATTTTGATGAAAATTGCATTTTGTAAAATGAACACAAATTTGCTGAATTTGGAACGGACTCTTGAATAAGAGATTTTTGATGAAAATGTTTTGTAAACTGGGTACAAATTTGCCGGATTTATAACGGACTATTGTATAAGAGATTTTGATGAAAATGTTTTTGTAAAATGAACACAAATTTGCCGAATTTGGAACAGACTCTTGAATAAGAGATTTTTGATGAAAATGTTTTGTAAACTGGGTACAAATTTGCCGAATTTGTAACGGACTCTTGAATAAGAGATTTTGGATGTGAAAATTTTTGTGAATGCATGCTTGATAACATGATGTACGAATGTGAGGAAAGATGCATGTACACTACGTAGAAAAAGTGTGTCCAAAAATGGGACGGAGTTTATTTTCTTTTCTTTTCTGCTTTTTGTCGTTCGTATCATTTTTGGGATTTTGATGACATATTTGTGTTGTGTCTATTTTCAGGGGAGAGCTGATATTATTCAACGCAAGTTGAATAAGCTAAAGACGCGGGGGTCCGTGGAGGCGGTTGTCAGGCTTTGGGATGCCTTGCCTACAGTTGGTAGGGTGGGTCAGAGGAGTCCTCGCCAGCTCGTGGTGGCTTCTAAGCTTTACGGCTTCGTTGAGTGCCTGAGAGGGTGGCAGGCTTACATAAGAGCAAGGGGATCCTTTTGGCGCTGATCGAGCACTGGTGGGATGTTACCCACACGTTTCATTTCGTCTGGGGGGAGGCTACCGTGACCCCTAATGATTATGCCGCTATCACTGGCCTGCCCTTCAAGGGGCTTAGCTTTGAGTGGCATGACGGGTATACGGACGCGGAGTTGATGGATCTGCTGGGGATTGTCATCGTGCCGCGGAAGGGGATGGGCATGGAATATGCCGTGATTGAGGCGAAGTTGGCCGAGAGCATAGCTAGGTATGAGAGAGGGGACCTGACCATCTCGGCTGAGCAGATTGCTCGATGTTTCCTCACAGTTTCGCCCTTTCCAGCACTTTGTTTGGGCATGTTGAGGGCACAGCTATGTTTGCCTTACTGGGGTCCTTGGCGGATATAGACAGGATAGATGAGTATGCCTGGGGAGAGGCAGGCTTGGCGGAGTTGTACTTCGCTCTGGATAGATATAGCAGGAAGGCGTCCACCTCCCTGTCCTGCTTTGAGTTCCGTTGGAACCCATTTCGAGGGAGAAACTGATCGGTTACTCACTGAATACAGGGTCAAGCGCCATAAATCTTCACCATACGGACCCTTGAGACGAACGGTCTTTGTTGAAGCCGCCAATAAGAACTTGGAAAGAATCATGAAGAAAATGGCCGAGCGAGGAAGGGATTGGCCGGAAGAAGGCGCATTTAGCATTATGGGGCTACCGCACTTCAATTCGAACTGCCACCGGTGCAACTCCATACGCTCTGACTTACGGAATGGAGGCTGTTATGCCCATTGAATTAGAAATTCCATCCCTCAGGGTTTTGCTTGAAAATGAGGTGAATGAGATTGAATGGCTCCAAAGTCGATACAATGAATTGGCTCTGTTAGACGAATGCAGACTAAAAGCCATGGAGCATAACCGGGCGTACCAGAGAAGAATGGCCCGTGCCTTTGACAAGAAAGTGAAACCCAGGGACATCAAGGTTGGTGACTTGGTCCTTAAGATGAAGCCCTCGAATCAGAACAGTGCATTGGGCAAGTGGGCACCTGTTTCGGTCGGATCGTTTCTAGTGAAGAAAATATTCTCCGGAGGAGCTATGCAGCTGGCAGATTTAGATGGCAACCCATTTCTGCACCCCGTCAACGGCGACAAGTTGCGGAGGTATTATGTATGATCGAGTCTTTCCCCCTTCTAAAAAAAATTATAAAAAAAAATAAATAAATAAAATGATGAGAAATAAAGGCGCAACAAAATTGTCCCAGATGAGACTGAAAACCTCTCAAAAGGCAGTCCATGAAAAAATAAGGGACGCGCCCGATGCTAAAGAATATACCCAGCTAGACCGAAAACCCTAAAAAGGGCGGTCTAGGTAAAAAACAGGGTTGCACCATCTCCCCCTTCTATCTTCCCCTTTCTTAAACACAAAGTTGATTGAGTCGAACTACGGAGACCTGAGCCCCTTAGTTCTCTTACAAAAGGGGAACGTAGGCAACCACTTGTGGTTCGGTCTAAAATTGCTGCAAAACCTCTTATCCTACTAAAATGTGTTTTGATTACAGTTCCAAAGATTTTCAAAGTTTCATTTGGAGTTAATATTCTTGTTGATGAGTTCAAGCACGGCCTGCTTTTGACTCAAAGAACCTGCTGCGAATAAATGGAATAAATTTTCAACATCTATTTCGTCTGCATTAAGTAATCAAAGGATACTCAGTTTCCATACAAATAATTCCTACTCTCAAAAAAATATAAATAATAATCTCCTATCTCTCAGAAAAGTGTCTAGAGACTCGTCCCCGCTCCCGAACTCGCTCCTCTGTCCTTCCTCTTCCTCGGTCCCCGGGAGGTCTTTGTCTTAGGAATGTCGAATAAATCGGTTTGAGCCCGTCCCAATTCAGGAATAACGCGCATCGGTGGTTCAATCAGACCAGTCTCCCTCAAGGCGGCCCTAGCAACCCTCTCTTGTCTCAATGCCTCTCTGCGAGCTATCACCTCTGGATCATCCCTCAAAGCAGCCCTCTGGATCTCTCGCCTCCGATAATCCTCAGCAGCATCACCGGTAATATTATCTGGGTTTCCCCGTGCCTCTGTATCCCTGAAAGACTGACTGGATGGATAATCTGCTCCCAAGTATTCCCGACGGCGAGCCTCTATAGCCAATTGCGCAGGACCTTGATGCTCCTCATACCAAACCAGATACTCTGTGGTCAGAAATGTAAACCCTCTGGACTGTCGAAGAAGCACACGAGTAGGAAGAAAACCCTCCAGAAAGGATCTGTTGAAAAACTGTATAGTCTGGGGCTCGGTCATAGACATCGGAACAGCATCGGTCATCAGCCTCTCCCTCAAAGCTCGGACAATCTGCTAAGGGTACCTATACTGCCTGCTCACCAACGATGGGATACAGAAAGAAGATACCTGCAAGCCTGGCAGTCTAACTACTGCTTGATCCATCTGAATGTCTCTCATGGTACGTAAGTTCCGGGCGGGAATCCAAAAGCTCAGATCAGTGGTCTCATACCGTGACAACCTCATCTGCCAACTGTCAACAGCCTCAACCCTCAGCGGCCTGCGTGGCCAGGTCACCCAAGGCATTGCCACCCGACGCTCTAGTAATGTCTCAATCAAGTGTAACCTCTCAGAGAACCACAGAGATAACAAACCGGGGCTTCCTGCTCCCATGAAGTATGATCCCCCTGCTAACCTGTCAATGCCGTGGTAGGTCTCGGCCCGGCAACGGTGGTACAATGTCCATTTCCCCTGGCGGATTGAATCGATGAAGATCTATACCCGGATTACCCCTCGGTTGCACGGACGGTCTCAGCCCAGCGTACTTGAGCGGACTCCGGCATATCCTTGAAATAATAAGCCGACGGGGTGAACAACATGAATATATCCAAAGAGGCGAAAGGTCAAACAACTCGGGACGAGACGGGCGTAACCTAGCCATCCGAGTCAAGTCTATGTACCCGTCACCTAGAATCATAAATGACACCTGATCCGCTGGTAGACACAAGAAATCCGATAACTGCTCTACAACCGACCGACCGTCCCGTCCCGTGGGAATGCTACAGCGGCCGCCTCGCCCAAGCCTGTCAATGCCCTAAAGTCTTCCATGGTTGGGGTCAGATCATTGTATGACAAAGAGAAGAGATGACGCTCTGAGTCCCAGAAGCAGGAGGCAGCCCGGAGCAAATCCCAGTCGACCCTCCAATCTTTTAAGGACCAAATGCACGTCATATTGTACCGCTTGTCAATAACCCTCCTATGTTGCCTCAGATGAAATCCCCAAATTTCGAAAAAGTCCCGATTAAATTGACACTCTCGGGAAGCAACCTCTTCACTATAATGCTCCATTTTCAGCCGAAAGTATCAGTCTTGGCCAAAGAAATCGCTTATCTACCAAACAGGGGTTGCTGGTTTCCTCTACTGAGAAGACAGTGTTTGCAAATGAAGCCTGAGCCGACTTAAAAAGAGACCTGTTACGAGCTCCTCTCAGTCGTGCAACACAACAGGCCAAGCAGACATAACATGTCGGGCGACACATTTGGTTGACATCAGACAGTATGGAAAGGCCTGCAGTGGTTACCCCAGAGCATTTTCTGACTCGCCGTCACTGTAATACACCTCCTACCCTCATAAACATGCCCATGAAAGTACACGGGAGAGAACCCCTACTATACACACATATCCGAGACAGTTCCAAAACCTCATACACAAACCTGACAAAGCCGACCTTTTAAAAATGATAGCGTTTCCTTCCCAGAACAGACTGACTCGTGCAAACAAGCTAACATAGGTTAATCTTTGCTAACAAGATAGCTCAGTTAGATGCAGCGCTTGGAGTTGTTGTAGATTCCCTTGCAGGTACAATGATCAACTGAGTCTCACAATACCTCAAAGACTGGCCCTTAAGACGAGCCGAAAGAAAAAAAGGAGAAGAACAAAAAGCCCGTATCTGTGATAGTCTCCCAAGCAGAGCTCAGCAAGATCAACGGCCCCAAAACCACCAAGAAAGAACAGCCTCCCAAGCAGAGCACACCCAAGAAAGAAGCAGCCTCCCAAGCAGAGCCCAACAGAATCCATGGCCCCAAAAAGAAAAAGAAAGAAGCCGACTCCCCAGAAATGCAGAGTCCACGACCCCAAAAGAAGAAAAGAAAGAAGCAGCCTCCCAAGCAGAACCCAACAGAATCCACGGCCCCAAAAGAAAAAGAAAGAAGCCGACTCCCCAGAAATGCAGAGTCCCCGGCTTACCGAACCAAGCGAGAAAGAAGTTATCTCCCCAGACAAGAGCAGAGTCCCCAGCTTCCCAAGCAAAGCTAAGGGAACAAAAGAAAAGACGAACAATCAGCAAGGACAGTCCAGCAACAAGACCGACAAAAGAACAACAAGGAACAGAATAAAAGAAGTAGCGTGAGTCCCTCCGGCATCCACAAAAGACCAGTTGCAGCGTGAGACCCTCCGGCAGCTACAACTCGTCAGCAGCAGTAGTGTGAGACCCTCCGGTAACTACCCTGCACCAACGAAGTGATATGAGACCCTCCGGCATTCACAAAGACCAGTTGCAGCGTGAGACCCTCTGGCAGCTACAACTCGTCAGCAGCAGTAGTGTGAGGCCCTCCGGCAACTACCCTGCACCAATGAAGTGGTATGAGTCCCTCCGGCATCCACAAAGACCCGTTGCAGCATGAGACCCTCCGGCAGCTACAACCCGTCAACATCGATAGCATGAGACCCTCCGGCAGCTACTCGCAAATACCAGTTGCAGCATGAGACCCCCCGACAGCTATAACCTGGCATGAAAGGCAGCTACTAGCCAACCGCAGTAGTATCGACCTCTTGAGAAGTCACAGGTAAGCACAGCAAAGGTATGAAGACACATTTCTACCCCTTTTTTGCTTGTAGTTAGTAATTTCCGCACTACGATTTGGCTTGATTCCCTTCTTAAAGGGATACATAGGAATCCTTTCTCAGAAAGGTCCAGCCATTAGACTCCCCAATTCACCCTTCTAGCCCGTTACCTTATCCCTCTATGCTCATTGGGATTGGGTCTTATTTTATCGACAACCCCACTTTTTCCAAAAGTGACGTTGCCAAGGGGCTCTGTAAGTACGCCAATCCAATTTGCAACCTTTTTAGATGCATTTTAATGTAATAAAATTGCATTAAGGGGCGTTTTGGTAAATTCCCGGCCGATCCCGAGACTTCCGGAAACATTTCATAAGTTTCCCGTGAAGGAAATACCTTTTGGTACGTACCTTACTCATGCAAAGGGACTTGTTGGGAATAAAACCTGTTGGACTTTTTGGGTATTTTCCCGGAATGTTCCAAAAACTGGTTTTGGCGCCAAAAACGGTTATGGCCACCTTGTGTCACGCGTCAACTTGAGGCCTAGAAAGTGGATACGTAAGGTCGTGCGACACCTTGAGGCCACTAACTGCAGCCTATAAATAAGACCCTCCCCCTCTCAGAAATGGATCCCAACTTCAGCCTACTGTTACTCTGCACAAATTGCATCGTAACAAAGCCCCCCAAACACACCTCTCTCTCTCTCCTACCTTCAACCTACCCAATTCCCCTCAATCTAAACCCATTTCTTCAACCAACTCACTTGGAACCTCTTGCATCAATTCCCTCAGGATTTGAAGGCCAGAAATAACCAATTGAAGGGTCTTGTATCTAACTTGATACAGGATTTGGGGAAGCATCAAGGGTAACGAAATCTAAACTCCCTCTCTCTCTCCCTCTTACTCAATTCTTCATAATTCTCTCATTTACTTTTGTTAGGATTCAATAATCAGACCCTAGTTGTCTGGATTATTGAATCCCAATCGCAATCTCTCTGTTTAAGTCGTTTGATATGTGTAATTGAATTGCTCTTGTTGAATATTTGCTTGAATTGGTGTTCAAACCCCAAAGGGAGTGTGGATCTACCCATATCCACACTCCCGGGGTCGATTTGTTGTTATTTTTGTATTTCGTACATAATTTGATTAATCAATTGAATCTGTATTAGATATTGTTGATTCTGGTGTTCATTGTGTAAGTTTCTGCAGATGGCCTCTGTATGTCACGCGACATATTGTTCCGAGGTGATCCTGTGTCACGCGACATATGTGGTCACTGGAATCATATGTCATGCGACATATCGTGACCCATTTGCAGGAACCTTTTTCAGTTGTAATCTGTTTTAGATTGTTGTAGCAGGGGTGTGGCCTCCCTCAATAATGGGTTCACAAGTTGTAAATCTCAATTCATATTAATAAGATGCATGATTACCACATTTGTTCATTGTCAACACTTGCACACACTTTGGATTTTGCTTGGATGTTTAATTGAAAGACTCGTCTACGGACGAGGCCTGTTGGGTGAACTCTCGATTCTTCCCAACACGTAACCTGACCTCCGAACCCGTGTTTTCTCTCTAAAAAAGGTTTTCAATGTTTCCTCTCAAAAACGGCGTGGCGACTCCTTTACTTTATTCATTTCGTAATAAACCGAAATTTTCGGGCGAGCGCACATTCAGGATCCAATGACGTTCACAAACTCATCGTCTGCTGGGGGCTGAAAACCTGCCTTTTTGATCAGTGCTTCAATGAAATTCCTCCATTCGCCTATTAGTTTTCCATAGGGGACGTTGTGCTCTAGAATCTCATATCCATATTCCTCTTCAGATGGGTTCCGTTGCTCCTCATCTTCTGAAGTATTTGGGCATTGACCACAGTCACATCTTGAAAGAGGGTCATCATAGGGGTCAGTTTCCATTGGTTCCTGATCCGCATTTTCTGGCGGCGCTTCGTCGTCACTGGGCGACAGCCACCCATTATGTCTGGCATTCATGCGGTCACTTTCGGCGTGATCATTCCAAACCGATTCTGGGTCTTGGGCCTCAGTTGATTCTTCACTGTCATCATCATCACTGGAATCGTCACTGTAATCAGAACCGTCATCCCATACTACTCGAATTTCGGCCAAGAGAGAGCGCCGATCATGGCTATCAGGGGAGGATAAGCATGTGCAACCACAGAAGTTGTCGTAGGTTCCCAATGCTGGAAGCGGCAGTTGCATCTATTCAGTGTCATCTATTCCTTCTCTGAGAAGTAGCGAGCTTCATATTCCTGCAGGAAGCTGCTAACATGGGACCAGGGAGGATTGGTCTGTGCATCATTCTCAATGTTGGGAGAGGATCCGAATTCAGGATCCTTGTCAAAGGTAGGCAGGGGGCTTGAGGATCTTCATTGGTTTCCACATCTTCCTTGGTATGAGAAGGCTCTCCAATCTCAATCATGTTTACCCTGCTGTTGTTCCTAGGGAATGGATTGTTGATTGTATTGGGCCCTTCAGGTAGTTCCAGCTTTCCCTTTTCAATTACCCTCGTATAGCCTTCCTCAGAGTTATACAATCGTCAGTGAGGTGCACATGGTACTGATGAAAAGCACAGTGTTTAGTGGTATCCAAAGGGATGTTGGGTCTCTGGGTTGGTAATTGTCCAAAGGCCGAATCAAACCCTCCTTGACCAGTCCTCTGAAAACTTCGCTCAGGGGCATCCCAAAGTTGCTAAACTTTACATTCTGAGGTTTGGGCACCTCGACTTTCCTTGGCACGAAAGGAGTGGCATTGTTGCAATTCTGACCAGCAAAGTTAACAACTTCTTTGCCCTTGGGCTGGACAGGAGCAAGATTAGAAGTAGTGGCTCGGTACCAGAAAGTAGGGGCAGCTGCTTGTTGCTGGTTGTAAGCCTTCTCAAATTTAGCCCCAGAGTTGACAATGGCACGCAGATTTGGATAGGGGAAATTGCTGAGAGATGCTCTTAAGTGAGGCTTCAAACATGACTGAAAGATGTCCAACTGTTCTTCATCAGAAGGAGGAACAGCCATTTTACTCAACTTAAAGTTCCAATGTTTGTAAAAGTCACCAATGTTCTCATCAGGTCGTTGCACAGTTGTTTGCAAGTCTACCCGATTCGTCTCCCATTCCAGGTTGGCTTTGTATTTTTCGGTGAAGGCGTTGGTAATCTGCTCCCAAGTGACCCTGGACTCGGGTTTCAACCGAAAGAACCACTTTAGAGCCCCCAATTTCAAAGAGAGGCTGAAGTAATCGACCAACTGCTGGTTCGTGCACCCTTTGGCTTTTTATGGCTAGGGTGTAGGTATCTAGATGGGTCTTTGGACAAGCAGTTCCATCAAATAACTCCAAGTTAGGCATCACGAACTTGTGGGGTAGGGGCACAATAGAATCAGGATCTGTGGGCCAGAGGCCAGCCTTCTTTCCCGTCAGCTCGGAAATCTATGCTTTCATTTCCTTGTGCTGCCCCATTAACCAAATCAGATGAGGGTCCAGTGGCGGAGCTGAAGGGTTCAAACCAGTGACCGAGTTGGAAAGAGGAGTTACCATTGGAGGCACACTGGTGGAAGGAATGGCAGGACCCGGGGCATATGTGAAAACCTGCCCCTGGCCTAAATTACCCTGGGGAGAGTGAGTAGGAGCCTGGGCATAAGGATTAAATCCAGCGGCTTGCTGTTGATTCTCAATGGGCAACGAGGGTGGTGGCAAACCAGAGGTGGCCGGATAGCCCGGGTTCCCGGGATAAGACCCATAGGTAGGCTTAAAGGCGGGTTGGGATCCCTGCATGCCAGGCCGCAGTGATGGTGCATAACCGGGAGGATACTGTGGTCCTGGTAATTCTGATAAGACCGAGATGGGGGCTTGTTGACCCATAGAACCTTGAGTGAGAAACGGGTTTAAGGAAGCTGGAGAGGCACAGGGGGCTGCTGGACCCATATCATTTTGAGGAGGGATACCTGATTGTTGCCCTAACCCAAACTGCGGCGGTGGCATTCCAGATTGTTGCTGCGGCACCCTGAACTATTGTTGTGAAGGCCCGGGCTGATCGGTTCCAAACTGAGGTGGGATTCCCATATGTTGTGGCACTCCAAGATATCCCCAACCATGGGAATACATTCCGTACTGATTTTGTCCCCACTGAGGGACTGCAAACTGACTTCTCCCACTAAACTGCATGGGGCCACTGGACTGCGATTGAGGAGCTGGCTGACCCATAGGTCGAGAAGCATGGGCTCCGGTAGCAATACCATAGGAGGCTGGCGGTGGCATTCTGGTGTAGCCAGGGCGACCAGGAGTAGGATTAAGGTCCTCTTCCTCCTCCACAATGAAAGTGGCGTCGGGATTGAGACTGGCGGCCAAACCGTGGCTCCTAATAGCCTCCAACAGGCTATTCATCTGAGCTTCCTGTCGCAGTCTCATTTGCTCAGCCAACTGATTCCAATGCTGTTCTGTCTGGGGAGTCCTAGAGCCAGAGTGGTATTGCCCCATTGTTACCAGCTGATGCAGACATTCTCAAACCCGGAGTCGAAGCAAATGGTGAAGCTGACGATGCGCTTGATTCTTCCCAACTGATCAGACGGTGACTCGGTGTCCGTACCCAAGCCTTGCGAGGTGCTGCGGGAGGAAGATATAGGGGAAGTTCAGACTTTGGGAGTGGAAGAAAGAAGAGGGGTAGGTGTTTGGGCTCAGGGCTCATGCAACATGCAGTTATTTGTTTGAGTTTACTTAAAACATGTTTTCTTAAACCCTAAACGGTTGGAAAAGGTTGCTATTTTTTTTTTTACTACTCTGAATCCTGGATCAATGAGACCCATCACTACGCCTGCAGACCCTCAACCTGTAACCTCGAACAAGGGTTCCGTAGGGCAAGTGGGTCCTACCGACCGAAAAGGAAAAACGGACCTAAGGTCTGGCGAATCATGAAGTCTTAATGTGCACTCGATGTAAATTACGGGCGAAGCCAACGTCGAGGATCAAGATCGAGTTAAGGTTCCTGCCGAAAAAGCCGGCATGACATTGACTGGTAAAATCCACAAGGAATCTTGACTCGTCGTTGGTTAAGCGGTAATTAGGCATGGATTGAGCGTTAATTCTTGATGACTCGGTGTCACACCGGGAACCGGTGCATAAGCCGTACGGGTCAAAGTCAAAGTCTGTGCCCCAGTCAAGATCGAGTCAAAGTTCATGACGGAAAACCGGCATGACTTCGACTGAGTTAGGTCCGCGGGGGATCCTGACTTGGCGTGTTGACTAGGATTTGACCTACACGGGGTATAAACCGACACAGCCTGACACGAACCGGACCAAAAACCAACCGAGTCTTGGGAAAAAAATGTGTCACAGAGAAGTGCAGGGTCGACACGAGGGTAAACCAATAGCTGTTTGGGTTGTCCCGTGCTCGCGCCGAGAGGCATAGTAAGGCCTCCCAGGCTGCTACTGAGATTTCCCGGGTTAAGGACGTAGTGTGCAGTGTACGGTCAACGTACGCGTAGTGTGCGGCAGTCTACATTCCTTTTTGAGTAAAAACAGAAATTTTCGAATATGTCTTAAAAACATGATGCATGCAGAAAAGGATTTTTTTTTTGAAAATATGTAAGCACGTAAATGCATATAAACACGTAAAACTTGAACAGTTAAAGAAATGGATCCAATAGTCAAAATTTTGACTTTCCCCGAGATGGTCAAATCGATAACAACGCAAAATGGGAAAACACATACACACACCAAACAAAAGTTTCAAGTGTCGGGACGGAAGTTTGACCCACAAAAAGCCTTTTTTTAAAAATGATATCAGTACGTGGCATTGTTCTACCATAATTTATCCCCGACTCCACAAGGAGGCGTTTAAGAGGAAGTTTAATGGTTTCCACCTATATACTGAGTATCATTTTTTATTTTATTTTATTTTAAAAAAGGCTTATAAAATCCCCAGCGGAGTCACCACTGTGATGTCGCCACGATTTTTTCCTTCTTTGAGAAAAATCAAAAAAAAGGTATGGAGTCGCCACGCCATTTTTAGTTTAAGGGTCAAAACTTTGAAAAATATCCACGATTAGAGAAAATGAGTTCGGAGGTCACGTTACACTCCGAGATGGACGTTTGACGTGCACCCAGAATGCCTCGTATGACGAGTCTTCCTCACTTGAAACCTTTTGTGTGTGTGTGTGTGTTTAAAAGGGGCTTTTCTGAAAACAAATAAAAAATAGGGACTGAACTGAAAAACAGTTGGAAAACAGTGATTAAAATAGAAAATAACAGAAACTGGAAAACTGTTTACGGATGACAATCTTATCCGCGTGGATAAGATCGTAGTGCAATCTTATCCGCTCAGGCTAACCTGTAGTCTTATTATTTTTTTACAGTTTCTCAATTAGTCACTGTAATTTCCAGAAATTTAACTGGATTTGCAGGACTTAACTGAAAATGTAACTGAAAGGACGGAATGTAAAGGGGATGTTTGGATTTTGGCATCCATGCTTGTCCTCTCTTTCCCTAGACTTTGATTAGTGGTCATAGTTGATGAATCCACATAATCAAGCCATCCCGGGGGTACATTGGGACTTTGTGAGCATTTCATTTGCTTGGGAAGGGGGGTTTTGACATGAAAAAGTAAGTTGACAAGGGAGTTAGGTCAAGATGTATCAACTTTAGAGGAAGATCTCTAAGGTGGTCATAAGATGACCATCCTTGAGATCTATACTCAAATGTATCTCCTACATCTTATGTGACCTATTTTGTGATGTATAGATGATTTTCATCCAAGGAAAGTCTTCCAAGGTGAGAATCTTAGACACGGGGAGGGGGATTTGCAAGTAAATAAAGGATGTAGACCATTTAAAGTGGTCATCTATGGAGATGGACTCCAAGATGACCATACTTTAGGTCAAGAAAGCAAGTAAAAGAACTAGTTAATGTAAAGAGACATGAAAAGTAAAAAGATATGGACCATTTTAGAAGTGGTCACATATGGAGATTGATTCCAAAATGACCATCTTCTAGGTCAAGCAAGCAAGCACCAAGTAATGTAACAAGGGAGTGGGGAATGACATAAAAATAAAGGAGAATGTGGATCACCTTAGAAGATCATCCATGGAAATGGGTTCCATGGAGATCCTCTTGGATCCTTGGGACAAGAGGGGAAGGGAAATTCAAACAACAAGTAAGAACAACCACTTTACATCATTTATGTATGAAGATGTATGTATAAGTGGGTTTTGAGTAAGGAAGAACAAGGATATTACCAATGTTTCTTGGACTTGTGTTCGAGATTCGAAGGTTTCAAAGGGTTATGAGTAGTTTTGGAGTGGATTTGAGGTTGGATTTGGTGTGGATTTTGAGTTTTGAAGGTGAAAATGGTTGTTTCTAGGTGTATTTGGGTAGCATGACAATAGGTTTTCGTATTTTTTGGGTTTTTCTATTCTTGTAAACTGAGGGAGAAGGCCTGTATTTATAGGTTGGCTGAGTGACGATCTTATCCGCGTGGACAAGATTGTAGGTGCAATCTTGTCCGCGCGGATGACCCAAGCAGCGTGCCAGTTTTTTGCAGAAAGCAGTTTTGGCAATTTTGGCTGTTTCTAAATGGTCAATATTCCTTTTCCTTGGAAATGACAGATTTCTAGTGAGGTATTTGTCCATTTTTTTATTCCTAAGAGGTTCTTTCTCATTCAAATTGTCAAAATAATGTCCAAAATGCCCCTAAATGATTAGGAATCATTAATTTAGGCTGATGGAACATTAAAGACCCAGATTGGGGCACTTACACTTGTTGGTTTGATTTGAAGAAGATCAAATGATGTTCGATGGTTGAAGAATAGTCTCCCTTTGTACTTTTTTTTTCTTAATGACGCACCCTGGTTTTTGCCTAGACCACCCTTTCGGGTTTTCAATCTAGCGGGCATCTCTTTTGCGTCTTTTTTTTTTCTTTTTCTTTTTCTTTTTTTTTTGAAAATAGTATGTTAACTCGAAGAGAACTCAGAGGAGAGAATCTTATTGAGGAGAGAGATGAGATCTCAAGTTAGTTGAGGAGAGACGGACTCTATTCTTTGGAAGGTGATTCAAGCATTGACTCTTTTGAGAAGTGTATTCTTAAATGATGAGAGTGAGAAGCAAAGAGGAAAGCTCATAATGTAGATTTGCTTATTTTGAAGAGTTGAAGTAGATATTGACTGGGGGAGGAAAGGTTAGGAAGCCCCAATTTTAATGCTTGGATTTCAAGAGTGTGTATGAGAGTGGCTAAAAGGAAGCCCCTAGACTCAACAAGAAACGCTACTTGGCTCAAAGATCTAGAAAAGTTGTTCTACCTTTAAATGAACCGTGCATCATCTAGAAATTTCTAAATAAGTTTGAGAAGAAAGTCAATGACTTAAGGGTAAACATTTTTCTTGATACTGAAAGTCTTCTTCATTTGTTGTAAGAGGATGTTGAGTAATCTTCATTCCTTTTGTTGGTATCACTTGACTCCTCTTCTTTGTGGGAGAGTTTTTCATGCATTTGAAGTTTCACCTTTGTTGTGGGGGTGATGAAAGCTTGAGAGTTTTTTTTTTACTCTCAAAGCTTTGAATTGAGTAGCCCCATTCTTCTTGGAATGAAGGTTGACAGTAGCACCTTTGGCTTTCTTCGTTTGTTGACCTTTGTCTTTCAGTAGGGGTAATGTTTAGCCCTTAAGCCTTTTAATGATAACTCTTTTCTTAAACTCGTTTAGAAGTTTCTATTTTTTTTCAATGATGTAGGGAATGGAGGGTCCATTATTTTGCATAAATTAAGTGATACTCATGAGGTAGAACAACCTTAGGGAAAGTGTTTAGGAAAAGAAAAGTACTTTGATTTATTGGAGAAATTAAGAACAGACTCGATAGTTTAGATGACACAAACTAGAGGAGGTGGGAGGTACTTAGAAAGACAGAACGACTCTTCGAGCTCATACTTGAAAATTTAAAACCTAATCTACTTCTATCAAAGGAGAAAGGGAGAGGATAATTGTAGCCCCAAAGTGGTAAGTGTAGATTTCTTCTTGGAGCTTTCATCTTCTTCATGGATTATGAGGGAGAGGATTGGTGATGACGTTGGGACGTTCTAACTCTCCATTGTCAAAGAGGTCATGGATGATGTCTTTCAAGTGGTGGCAAGTGTTGGTGTCGTGGCCGGTGAAGTTGTGGTACTTGCAGAATAAGTGATGAGCATGATTAGGACCCATATCTCTAAGAGGACCACCTTCCCTTGGTTTGATCTTTTCGTTCTTGACAAGCACATCGAAGAGTTCTTCTTGAGCGATTCCTTCAATTTTGTCATAATGCCTCTTTTTCTTTTCGGGAGGAGGAACAGCAGAATACTTGCCGGTGTTGGGGCGGTTGAATGCAATGGCATTGACTGAAGCATCTTTGCTTGTGGTGGGCTTGTTGAAGCGGAAAGTGCTTTCCTTCTTTCTACTTTTTAGGAAGTCATCAATCCTAATCCCGGACTCATGGAGTTCGTTGAAACTAGGAAAGTAATTACCGGCGAGCTTCTCTTGAAATTCATCACAGAGGCATTAGAGGAAGAAGTGGATTTGTTCTTTGAGAGTAGGTCTTTCAACAATTTCAGTAAGTTTGTGTCTCCATCTTCTAGCAAATGCAGCAAAAGACTCATTGGCATGTTGCTTGGTTTGTTCAAGATCCCTCCTAGTAGGGCGGTAAGTGGGGTTGTCTTCAAACTGCCTTTGGAAAACCAAACATGCACACGACCAGTCAAGCCTTGTTGTGAGGACCCCAGTCCGGAACCTACACGTGTCCCGAGCTGGAGCGTCCTTAAACTAACCCAATTTTCCTTAACTTTTAAAACCTTTAATTATCATTCAAAAATAAATACAATTGTTGTAATCATTTCAAAATAAATCTACACCTTTTCACAATGGAGAAATAGTTGACTAACTTAGCAAGTAAGAAACTGTTTTAATTACAAAAAGGCCTCGTTTATAACATAATATAAAGATTTATAAATACAATTCCATAAATGAATTATACTAAAGTACACTTTCTATACCAACCTAATTATACTCCGACAATTCCCACAATATAACTTCCAAACTCCTCACCGCCCATACTTGGCTGGTCCACCTGTCTCAGAATCTAAAAAGGTAAAGGGAGAGGGGTGAGAATAAATCTCAAAGCAAGCTATTATGAATGCAAAGCAAGATGCCAAACAAGATGCAATACATCAAAAGACATATCCACATAATCGAGAGGCTCCACGCCGCCAACCGTCCCATACCGGTTGGAAACAACGACCCGGCTTTCATCATGAATATATCATCACACATAAGTACGATAAAGTAACACTTAGAAGGATACTGAGCCAAGGTTTTAACTCCAAAAGGATATACACATCCGAGAAGCAAAGAACATTTGATGAAGCGGTTCCGGAACCATGAACAATAACGGTACCATAGGGATTCGACACACGGTCATATCCCCAGTGAAACTAGACCATCTACCTCAAAAAGAGATGCTAGCCCACTAATCCCACACAAGGGGGACAAAACTGGGTTACCAATGTATGAATTATAATGAACTTGGCTCGGTGCCATTATAATTCCATAACATTGCCCAACAAACAAATACCAGCTGGATTTTCATAACTAAGCACAGTAATAACATTATTGCTTAACCAAACATTGTATGATCCAAAGTAGGGATACATACCACAATATCATATCATGAAGATAGCAATACTATAACAAGTATTCAACATATTAGCACAACGGCTATAAATCTCTGAACCACATGTACAGTTTAGGAATTCCAAAGTAGGGAATCCTACAACAATAGAATATCATAAAGATAGAAATACTATAACAAGTATTCGACATATTAGCACAACGGCTATAAATCTCTGAACCAATCCCAAAACAATTTAGGAATTCCAAAGTAGGGCATCCCAGCATTTATATCGAAATATATCAATGAGTCCAAACAAGACTGTCGAACAATTCCCGAGTCGTAATTAAAGTGCTTCCTTAGTTCCATTTAAACCCAATTAAGGTGCCCTTAAATGATACAATTGCTCTAAGTATAACTTAGGTTAAAAGGATTAATTCATATCCGAAAAGGTTAGATTCCAAACTTTATATCGGTTAAGGATCATGCTAGGAGGTTACTAGTGAAAATTCAGCGAAACAGAAACTAGGCCAACTCGCCATCATGGGCGGCCGCGCCGCATAACCTCTTGGGCGACCGCCCAAGAGGGATTTCTAGGCATCCTAACTTCTGTCAAGATGGGCGGCCGCTCATCACCCCTTGGGCGACCGCCCAAGACCCCAGTCCAGCAAACTCTATTTCCAAACCTTTATTTACTTAGGTTCTTCTTTCCCTTTTTACATCTTCCTACTTTCATAATCACCCAAAAGAATTTCCTAATTTTACAAACTCATTCTAAATCCTTTAAACCAAAATAACATAATTCTAGATTATTTTCCACAAGATTTCCAACCCATTTTATCAACTCATTCCAAGTAAATCCTCTAAAATTAACTCAACCCATTTCTTTCATTCTAAATCAACTTCTAAGAACAAAAGCCTCATTTTATTTCATTTAAACTCAAAGTGATCTAAACCTAGATTTATTCCCACTTGATTTTCCACCCAATTTACTACCATTTTCAAGATTTAACATTTTAAATCTAACTCCACCCATTTCTTTCAATCAATCAACTTCTAAGAATCATAACATCCTTCTATGTCATTTATCACATCCTCAAGTCCAAAAAGAGTTCTAAGGCAATAAACAACCATTATCAACACAAGAACAACATTAGCTAGTTCATGAGCATTCATAGAAGGAAAGGTCATAATAACTTACTTTGGAATAGGAGACGGATTACGGATTTCTTGAGCTTGAAAGACTCCTCTAGATGTCCCGATTACAAAAGTACCCTCGGATCTAAAAATGGTGAAGAATTGATCTTGATAGGAGCCTTAGAAGGTAAAGCTTCATCCATGGAAGTTTCATGGATTGAGAGAGAAAATCAAGAAGGAGAAGGAGGGAGATGGAGTAAATAAATGGTGAAAGAGAAAGGGGGGGGGGTATGTGAGGGAGAGAGTGAGGTAAAAAGAAAAATAGGTATGGTCCCCCATACCACCATTTTAATACTTTCAATCATTTTATTTCTTTCCCCTACACAAACTAAAGCCTAACTACTCACATTTTATTTATTGTCAATTATTATACTTTTCCCATGGACTTTATTTAATTTTCTCAATTATCTCATCCTAATATAAAAATCAAGGATATAAAAATGAACACATAATATTAACAATAATTTTAAAAGGACACAATATGATATTAATTTAGTGCCTAGGGTTAGGGTCGTTACACTCACTCCTCCTTAAAGAAAATTCGTCCCGAATTTGACTGTCACTTACCTAACTGATCATCCCGCCTCGGTTACATGTATACCTCAGACTTCAATTCCCAATTAGTCTCTTCAATTTCACCCCAACAAATTAGAGATCGATATTTTCTTCCCAAACTATGCCTCATACGGTTTATCTCGATGTTAAAATGATAACTACTATTATACGCACTCAACCCTTGGTAACCATACCTCCTATTGACTACTAACATCCATTGTCTATGCCCGTAGCATATCATCAACCATAAGTAATGATTCCTCAATTTTCCACAAGGTTAAACTTAATAGCATTCCTACCTTCCCAAAAGAACCTTCCCGAACGATGTCTATCTAATCCATTTAACACTATGGGTTTTATACCATCGAACTATCCCCTAACATATGTGAGGACTTTATTAATAACATCTCATCAAGCTATATAAATAACGAGTAGAAAATATAATTCAACCTGCTATAACAAAATAACATACCCTTCTTTCCTTCCAATGTAACTTAATCACAAAATCTATAGTGATAAACTCTCAAGTTCAACCTAGAACTCTAAATACTTAATAAATCTTTTAACGTCAATATTCTATTATCACAATTCAATGTTTCCATTATGCCCAAGTCCAGTGACAGATCAGTATTCAAATCAAATGGTTGGCCGCCCACAACGGAGCCGATCCAACTCCAAAACAAAACTGAGTTTACAGTGACCGACACAATAACAACCCCACAATTTATCGAATCATTTCTCGGATCAAAACTTGAATACAATTAATCATTATAGGGGAACTAGGTTGCATTTTCTACTTGCTTCTGAACAATTTATATCTTTAGGATACCCATTCTTTCTAAAAATTACAACATTTTTCCGAATTCCAAAGGATAATATAAAAAGAGATCAAAGAGACCCGAATGGTTTATTTATTTAAAACCGGCCCATACCAGTTTTAATTAACTAAACCACTCACAGTCTAAGAAATTTCAAAAGATTGATAAGCTAATAAAATAACTCGAGTGATTTAATTATCTACAACCGTCCCATACCAGTGGTAGATAGTTAAATTACTCACAAATTTTAATTTACACAAAAACGGTTTACTGACCTTATTAAATCAACTATCCCCGAAGGGCACAATTGCTCATGCCGAAGTTCAGTATACAATCCAAAGTTTTAAAGCACATTTAAAACAATTCTAACATGATATTCTTGTTTGACTTCTATTTATAGTGTAGCCACCACTCATAATATTTTTTACTTAGTTAAGTTCCCTATAAGAAAACACAATCTCGTAATACTTATTACTATCTCCGATAAATAACACTAAAACATTCATTAAGATTATAAACTTGGTAAAGCATCCTCAATTCAATAATTCTTCAAGTTGAATATTCGACACCTTTACTTAATTTGAGTCATCTATTCCCTACCTTTGACATTGGTATTGTACTTATCAACAACATTTTGTAAACATTTAGTTCAGATCAACCACCATAATTTCTAAATAAGAAATTATAATTGGAACTCACATAGATCAATCATTCCCAAATTTCGATTAAACATTACGGTATAATCTAACTTACCTCCCTATAACCATCAACAACTCAAAATCCGTATAGCGTCAATATCTTCCGAGCATCACACCAATCCCTTATATGAGTCACGCAACTAAGTCAACCTATACGGTGTAATCATCCTAAAGTATCCCTGTCTTCCAATAAGATTTATCCTCATTTTATTTTCTCAACTAATGATAATCATCTCTCAAAACAAACCACATGCATGTTTTACCAATTCACGAAGTTGATCCTTTAAGTCACCAATAAGCGTATCTATTATACTTCTTTGCATTTACCCTATTTACCTCTCCATTACTAATACACAATCCACAAATCAAAACGGTCATACTATATATATAAATGTTGTCTTAAGTATATCCTTTAAGCCAATTTTCACTGTAATTGTAACACTCCGAAAAATTTAACTAATAACCATTGAGTATCCTACTAGTTTCTAAAATCAGTCATACAAATCATCAACAAGTGCTAACGAATACTTATTCTTCACAGTTATCTATTTAAGATCTCTATAACCTTATAAATAACCACCAAGTATCATCTTTTCTAATTATAGTAACAATTTACCCTTATGGAGATTCACTAAGCTCATTATCTTCTTTATCAAATAATTTTTCCCAAAATGAATCATCAATTCTGTCATCCCAAATAGTGTCCCCTATCAAGGAATCCGAATACTAAAATAGTACCTTACATCCACTCAAAGCTTCAATATCCTGGTATGATACCTGATGAAAACCCATTTTTTGAAACTCACTTGAAAAACACCACTTAGTCAACTTATAGGGTGATATCACTTACAAAAATATCTGATTTCCTATTCAAATTAGTAGCAAGAATTCAATAAATCTCTCCTTAGAGAATAAACTTATAGCACATAAGGCAAAGATATATTAGTTCCATAAGATCTCTTACTCGCGATATTTTATAACTCATATAATCCCACTTAGACTATCACTTTCAATACTAGTCTCATATATCTAGTCTCCACCACGAGACACCAATGTATAAATACTCACGCAAATTATACAACCATAAACCACTCTTAATTAGGCCATAGACCAACTCTAAACTAAGAGTTCACCAAATCATTTACCACCGGTACATGAGATAATTCAAGGTTCTTTTCCTTAAATATAACACATAACCCAAATAAAATTCTCATTCTTTAGATCATACTTTCGACATTTACGCATATATGACATAATAGCAATTAATAATTTATCCGCCTCAATTACACATGTAGGCAAATCAACATAGGTAAGGAGACTCGCTTCTTGCGACAGTCCTCCTCAAACACCACAACTACTCAAATAATTTAGGTTAAAATAACGAGGATCCACAGATTGGTAACTCGACCAAATCCACCGGCAATACATGCCCACATATGGACACATCACAACCACCATGGTAAACAAGAATGATTCGAGGTACTCTCCTATAGGAGTAGAACCTTCAGCACATAAGGTAACTTTTTAGGCCAATTATGCAAATAAAGATGAAATGTAATGCCACATGAGAGCGAATGAACGAGGATTTATACAAGTATGAAACCTAACTCCTGAGACAGGTAAAATACTTCAAATAATGATGGGAAATCTATCTTTCCATAACTCACCTTTCCTTGATTCCTTGATTGGTCAATATCATTTTCTATCATTGAACAAATTCCTGCATTAAACTCTCGACGTAAGTTATCGCACACTCTCACTCAGCTAGACTCTACCCGAGAACTCTAACCGAGCTCTGATACCAACTGTGAGGACCCCAGTCCGGAAACTACACGTGTCCCGAGCTGGAGCGTCCTCAAACTAACCCAATTTTCCTTAACTTTTAAAACCTTTAATTATCATTCAAAAATAAATACAATTGTTGTAATCATTTCAAAATAAATCTACACCTTTTCACAATGGAGAAATAGTTGACTAACTTAGCAAGTAAGAAACTGTTTTAATTACAAAAAGGCCTCGTTTATAACATAATATAAAGATTTATAAATACAATTCCATAAATGAATTATACTAAAGTACACTTTCTATACCAACCTAATTATACCCCGACAATTCCCACAATATAACTTCCAAACTCCTCACCGCCCATACTTGGCTGGTCCACCTGTCTCAGAATCTAAAAACAGTAAAGGGAGAGGGGTGAGAATAAATCTCAGCAAGCTATTATGAATGCAGCAAGATGCCAAACAAGATGCAATACATCAAAAGACATATCCACATAATCAGAGAGGCTCCCTGCCGCCAACCGTCCCATACCGGTTGGAAACAACGACCAGCTCATCATGAATATATCATCACACATAAGTACGATAAAGTAACACTTAGAAGGATACTGAGCCAAGGTTTTAACACCAAAAGGATATACACATCCGAGCAGCAGCAACATTTGATGAAGCGGTTCCGGAACCATGAACAATAACAGTACCATAGGGATTCTGACACAGTCATATCCCCAAGTGAAACTAGACCATCTACCTCAAAAAGAGATGCTAGCCCACTAATCCCACACAAGGGAGACAAAACTGGGTTACCAATGTATGAATTATAATGAACTTGGCTCGGTGCCATTATAATTCCATAACATTGCCCAACAAACAAATACCAGCTGGATTTTCATAACTAAGCACAGTAATAACATACTTGCTTAACCAAACATTGTATGATCCAAAGTAGGGATACATACCACAATAGCATATCATGAAGATAGCAATACTATAACAAGTATTCAACATATTAGCACAACGGCTATAAATCTCTGAACCACATGTACAGTTTAGGAATTCCAAAGTAGGGAATCCTACAACAATAGAATATCATAAAGATAGAAATACTATAACGAGTATTCGACATATTAGCACAACGGATATAAATCTCTGAACCAATCCCAAAACAATTTAGGAATTCCAAAGTAGGGCATCCCAGCATTTATATCGAAATATATCAATGAGTCCAAACAAGACTGTCGAACAATTCCCGAGTCGTAATTAAAGTGCTTCCTTAGTTCCATTTAAACCCAATTAAGGTGCCCTTAAATGATACAATTGCTCTAAGTATAACTTAGGTTAAAAGGATTAATTCATATCCGAAAAGGTTAGATTCCAAACTTTATATCGGTTAAGGATCATGCTAGGAGGTTACTAGTGAAAATTCAAATAAACAGAAACTAGGCCAACTACGCCATCATGGGCGACCGCCCATAACCTCGGGGCGACCGCCCAAGAGGGATTTCTAGGCATCCTAACTTCTGTCAAGATGGGCGGCCGCTCATCACCCCTTGGGCGACCGCCCAAGACCCCAGTCCAGCAAACTCTATTTCCAAACCTTTATTTACTTAGGTTCTTCTTTCCCTTTTTACATCTTCCTACTTTCATAATCACCCAAAAGAATTTCCTAATTTTACAAACTCATTCTAAATCCTTTAAACCAAAATAACATAATTCTAGATTATTTTTCACAAGATTTCCAACCCATTTTATCAACTCATTCCAAGTAAATCCTCTAAAATTAACTTAACCCATTTCTTTCATTCTAAATCAACTTCTAAGAACAAAAGCCTCATTTTATTTCATTTAAACTCAAAGTGATCTAAACCTAGATTTATTCCCACTTGATTTTCCACCCAATTTACTACCATTTTCAAGATTTAACATTTTAAATCTAACTCCACCCATTTCTTTCAATCAATCAACTTCTAAGAATCATAACATCCTTCTATGTCATTTATCACATCCTCAAGTCCAAAAAGAGTTCTAAGGCAATAAACAACCATTATCAACACAAGAACAACATTAGCTAGTTCATGAGCATTCATAGAAGGAAAGGTCATAATAACTTACTTTGGAATAGGAGACGGATTACGGATTTCTTGAGCTTGAAAGACTCCTCTAGATGTCCCGATTACAAAAGTACCCTCGGATCTAAAAATGGTGAAGAATTGATCTTGATAGGATCCTTAGAAGGTAAAGCTTCATCCATGGAAGTTCCATGGATTGAGAGAGAAAATCAAGGAGGAGAAGGAGGGAGATGGAGTAAATAAATGGTGAAAGAGAAGGGGGCGTGTATGTGAGGGAGAGAGTGAGGGAAAAAGAGAAATAGGTATGGTCCCCCATACCACCATTTTAATACTTTCAATCATTTTATTTCTTTCCCCTACACAAACTAAAGCCTAACTACTCACATTTTATTTATTGTCAATTATTATACTTTTCCCATGGACTTTATTTAATTTTCTCAATTATCTCATCCTAATATAAAAATCAAGGATATAAAAATGAACACATAATATTAACAATAATTTTAAAAGGACACAATATGATATTAATTTAGTGCCTAGGGTTAGGGTCGTTACACTTGTAGTCATAGGAAGAGACATGTACCAATCCCTTGCATCACCCTCCAAAGTTTGAGGAAGAGCCAGGATTGTGTTATCAACGCCTATTGGAAGCATAGCCCAAGTGTAGGTCTCAACATGAGCTCGAGGACAAGTAGTGCCATTGAATTTGGCAATGTCGGGTGTCTTGTACTTGCGAGGAAACTTGGCGATGGATTGTTGAAGAGCATCGGGATCAAATGGGACGAATGATCCCTTTGAAGTGTCAAGAGTTGCAAGTTTCTTTTCAAGGTAGTTCTTAGTAACATGGTTACCAAGTTTAGTAGTTTCATCACTACCTTCTTTCTTAATCTTAGTACTCTTGGAGACATGTCCCTCATCATCGGAGGAGGATGTGGAAGAGGATGAATCGGATTCCTCCTCTTTCTTGATCGACTTCTTGGTTTTCCTATTCTTTTTGGTGTAGGATTCCTCTTCATCGGAGGAGGATTCCTCTTTCTTCTTTTGTTTTTTGCCTTTCTTAACTTTCAACTCGTGGAGTTCTTTCATGAGGGCGGCCATTTGGGCGTTTTGCTCATCAATTTTCTTGCTTTGTTCATCCATTTTAAGTAGGGCTTGGATGAGTTCGGCCTTAGCTTCCTTGATTTCGGCCTCGGTGATAGAAGGAGAAGCAGACATCGTGTCGAGCTTTGGCGATGGACCTAGATGTGTAGCAACCGTGTTAAACCAAGATCGAGTCCCAACAAGTCAGCTAAATAGGGTGTATGAAGGCTTGAAGGTTTTGGCCGAAACACGAATAGACATAACACTTGTCTCGTACGGGACAAATAGTCTCGCGCGAGACAACACCACGTAAAGTCACAATTTTTTCTAATTTTAATCCTAATTTTGGTCAGACGGAAAATTCGTTTTGGGGGTTTCTAACATTCGAGAACCATACCTAAGGACCTAGGGGTCGAAGTCATCCCAAGTAACATCAAGTTTTGTGCAATAAATTTGGTGAGAAAAGCCAATAGAGAGATTGAGAACGCAGTTCTAAGTGTTTTCCTCGGTCGAGAAGTGATTCGGGCAGAGTTCCATCTTGATTTTAGGCTTGAGCCTTGATGTTCGTCAATCAACAAGGTTGATGGACGAATTTAGGAGTTGTTTATGAGAGTTTTGAAGGAATCTTTCAAGGAGAGAAACTAACAAATAGTGTCTGTTGTGTGCTTCGATTAGGAATCGGGGACCTCTGAAATACTGAAAGCCATCAAGTATTTATAGGGATTTAAGAGGTAAAAGTGGATTGGGATACCTCCCAAGAAAGCTTCCAGAACACAAATATCATTGGATGCCCGAATTAAATAAGATTTATCAAGAAAGGAGGTTGAAATGGAGAAGGAAAGTGATTCTGCACATCCTGCAGAGGGCTTGTCTCGCGCGAGACACGTATAACCCGCGCGGGACAACTAGTCTTTTGACAATTTTGTCCTCTTCAGTTATTCCGTTAGTCAGTTAGGTCCAAAACTAACGAGGTTAGTTAGAAACTTAACGAAACATGACGAAATTAATATGCTTTCATCAAAACACAAAAGAGAGACGAAGAGTAGTGTAATCTTGTATTATTGGTTCAGAATGGGGTGTCTACACGCGGGACAACTAGTCTTTTGACAATTTTGTCCTCTTCAGTTATTCCGTTAGTCAGTTAGGTCCAAAACTAACGAGGTTAGTTAGAAACTTAATGAAACATGACGAAATTAATATGCTTTCATCAAAACACAAAATAGAGACGAAGAGTAGTGTAATCTTGTATTATTGGTTCAGAATGGGGTGTCTACAATATCTTTTGCGATAGCCAGCCGGCTCTTGATATCGCTAGGAACCCTGTCTTTCATGAACGAAAAAAGCACATTGAAATCGATTGTCATTTTGTTCGTGATGCTATTTCGGATAGCCTTATCTCTCCTTCCTATGTTCCTACTAAAACGCAACTGGCGGATATTTTTACTAAAGCACTTGGAAAGCAACAGTTTGATTTGCTCGTGAGCAAGTTGGGCATTCTTAATCCCCATGCTCAACTTGAGGGAGGGTGTGAAGATGGCGGCACTGATCAAGTGGGCGACTGCCCGGACACTGTGGGCGACCGCCCAGCCACAACTATCAAAGAAGCCAAATCTACTGTACAAGTGGGCGACCGCCCAGCTCCAAATCCAAACAGTTAAAACGACTGTTCAACTGGGCGACCGCCGAGGAAGCGTGGGCGACCGCCCAACCCACGAAAATCAGGCGTATTAAGTTTCCTATTTCTGTTAGGTTTTTGTTTAGAAATTGATTCTTGGTAAATCTCTTTTCCCCTTTTCATTGTACTCTATATATTAAAAAGGTTGATCAATAACAAAGAAAGTTTTTGGGAAAATCCTAAATTAATTTTCTACAAGTTCACTGGCTACTGAAGGATTCTAGTGCAATTATTTATTTTAATGTTCATACCGAGTGTATAAACAAACTTCGGATCCCTCCATCAGGCGGTAAGATTCATTATTTGGGAGAATCTCGGGGCAATTTACATTTAGTTAAATCTGACCACGAGTATTTCTGCCGATGTTCGTTTCCTTATGTCTATGAGTTGAAAAGGGATTACTCTGGTTGGTTTCGAAAATACAAAGTTGAACTTGCTTCCATTAGATCGACACTTCCACAAAATGCCCAAGGTGACTATGGAACTTCTCTAAGTATTATTCGAGAAGAAGAAGATGATGATTCGGTGCTTTTAGTTTGGATATGGGACGAGTGGGTGGAATACAATTTTAAGCAGAAGACAACAAAGAAGCTCTGTCATTATATGCAGCCATGGGATCGCAACTCTCATTTTCCCTGGACTTACTGGTTCAATACTTATCAATTCATCCCGACCCTCACTTACGTATGAATAGATCTCTGCACACGCATTTATCTTACTACCTCTGTCCCTAAATGAATGTCCAAATTCAAGAAACTTTTGTTCCAAAATGAATCCTTTTTTGTTAAAAACTGTCCCTAAAAACTTTTTTACCAAATTATTTTCACTATTTATTTTATCATCATAAAACTAAACGTTTAGAAAGTTTATAACAAGAATATTTATGCATCTTTACCATTAAAATGTATATAAAAAGCACATATTTTCATAATGTCTCTTATAATGAAATTTGGACATCCATTTAAGATCCATTTAGGGGCAGAGGGAGTACTTATTTTGCTGTGTTTGTGATCATTGATTCTTAGCTTATTTGCAATCTCTCATCTTGTGATTTTGTTTTGTTTTTCTAGCTGGAATATATGTTTTGATATTGTAAAGATTATACATTAATTTGTTATATCTGTAATAATTGATTCTTAGTTTATTTTCAATCTCATGTTGTGAATTAATATCTTTTTCTTTCTAACTAGAATATATGTTTTGATGTTATAAAGATTATAAGTATCCCATGTATACCAGTATTTGTTGGTGATTTTAGTGTCATCAACTTGTTTTATTGTAATGGTGATTTACTAAGAGATCAATGTGATTCGTATTAGACTCGGATACGAGTAAGGGAAAGTGTGGAGTACACACTCGTTTGAGCTAAAACGAAGTCAACCTCGATATAGAAGTAAAAGTTAAAGGGTAGCACTTTTTGCTGATCAGTATGAACAGCACGGCCGTGCAGTTCATAAGACACGCCCGTGCAGTTCCTGTACAGATGCCTTTTCAAAATGAAGAGACACATTGCTTGGCTAAAGTCATGTCTTTTGATTGTACCCTTTAACTAATACCTTCCCATCTGTATATATACAGAGATTGATCTCTGTTGTACATACATGAAAAACACAAGAGTGAATTACAACAATAACGAAAGCAAACAATTCTCAAGTTTTGATTTGTTCTCTTTGCCTAGAAAACAAATTGTGTGATTGTCTTATCCCAATAAAGATTTTGTGTAACCCAGGCATTAAGGGTCGAAATACTTTATTCGGAAAGTGGATTATACACGATTCAATCATATATCCGGCCCTAGTATCAAGATCGAGACCCCATATTCCCCTACAAACGAATAAAGTATTTGGTGATACTCATGGCTACTGTGAAGGAGATGACAACAAAGTTTGGAAAGCTAGACAAGTTTGAAGGGCAAGATTTCGGACGTTGGCAAAAGAAGATGCACTTCCTTTTGACAACATTAAAGGTGGTGTATGTTCTATCTACTCCAATTCCTGAATTGCTTGAAGAGGATAACTTGGAGGCCGTCGACGTAGATCGAAGTGGGAGAACGATGACTACATCTGCGAGAGGACACATATTGAACGGTATGTACGATCCTTTATTTGACATTTATCAAAATGAGGAGTCTGCTAAAGAGTTATGGGATTCTCTTGAATCCAAGTACATGGCGAGGATGCTTCTAGTAAGAAGTTCCTTGTGAGTAATTTTAATAATTACAAGATGGTCGATTCAAGACCTGTCATGGAACAATTCAATGAACTCCTTAGAATCCTTGGACAATATACTCAACATGGGTTGAAGATGGATGAGTCAATATCAGTTTCAAGTGTGATTGATAAGTTGCCTCCCTCCTGGAAGGATTTCAAACACACTTTGAAACATGGTAAAGATGATCTGTCTTTGGTTCAACTTGGTAGTCACTTGCGCATAGAGGAATCTCTAAGGGCGCAAGAGAATGACAAAGGCAAAGGAAAGGAAGTTGGTGGACCATCGGTCAATATGATTGATGATGGTAGAAACAAAAACAAAGGAAAGAAACGCAGTTTCAATGACAATGGTTCTGGTCCCAACAAGAAGCCTAAATTGGCTTGTTGGAAGTGTGGCAAATCTGGTCACTTTAAGAAGGATTGTCGTGTTGGAAACAACAAGAATGGCGCAAGCACAAGTGGTTCGGGAAAGGGGTCTAAGGACCATTCTCAAAACCAAGGATGATGCTATTGCGTGGTGGATTGATTCCGGTGCCACTGCTCATGTTTGTAAAGATCGTTGTTGGTTTAAGACATACGAACCAATGGAAGACGGATCTGTCCTTTACATGGGTGATGATCATTCCGCTCCTATTCAAGGAAGAGGAAGTGTGGTATTGGAATTTAGTTCGGGAAAAACGATTTCTTTGTTTAATGTTTTATATGTACCTAAACTTCGTAAGAATTTAATTTAAGTCTGTCTTGAACAAGTGTGGTTATAAACAAGTTTATGAATCCGATAAGTATATCTTATCGAAGTCGGGTGTATTTGTAGGATTTGGTTATTATAACAATGGGATGTTTATGTTGAATTTGAATAAAATTCCGGTTAACTCTAGTTCTGTTTATATGACTTCCTCTGTTGTTGTTAATTCCTCATTATGGCATGCTCGGTTAGGACATGTGCACTATAAAAGAATGCTTGAAATGTCCAAAGATGGTTTGATTCCTGTTATTGATAATAATATGGAAAGGTGTAATACTTGCATGTTAACAAAAATCACTAGGAAACCTTTTAAAAGTGTTACAAGGAATTACATAAAACTTGAATTGATACATAGTGATTTATGTGATTTTCATGCAACTCCATCTTTAGGCAATAAAAAGTATATTGTCACTTTTATAGATGATGCCTCTAGGTTTTGCTATATTTATTTCTTTTGCATGCAAAAGATGAAGCCCTAGATAAATTTAAAATTTATAAAGCGAAGTTGAACTTCAACTTAATGGCTTGATTAAAACCTTACGTACGGATAGAGGTGGTGAATATTATGATCCTAAATATTTCCAATCCGTAGGGATAATTCATGAGACTACGGCTCCTTATGTACCACAACAAAATGGTGTGGCTGAAAGGAAGAATAGAACTCTTGAAGAAATGGTTAACGCCATGTTGTCTTACTACGGCTTGAGTGACGGGTTTTGGGGTGAAGCCATGTTAACGGCTTGTCATCTATTGAATAGAGTTCCTAATAAAAGGAACAAGATTACCCCATATGAGCTTTGGTATAAGAAAAGACCAAACTTGACATTTTTGCGAGTTTGGGGATGTAGGGCCGTGGTTAGACTTCCGGACCCTAAAAGGAAAAAGTTGGGAGAAAAAGGTGTTGATTGCATCTTTGTTGGATATCTTTGAGCATTCCAAGGCATATAGGTTTTATGTTATAGAACCTAATGAATTCATTTCTATAAACACAATTATAGAATCAAGAGATGCAATCTTTGATGAGAATCGTTTCTCTTCTATACCTAGACCCAAGGATATTATACCAATGTCAGTGAATCTCAAATGGATGATCATTCAATTGATGTACCAAGTGAGACACCCGAACCTCGTAAGAGTACAAGAGTAAGGAAAGCTAAATCATATGGTTCTCGATTTTCAACTATATTTAGTTGTGGGATCAAGAGATCAAATTGAATCTCAATACTCTTACCGTTATAGTATAGAGGAGGATCCAAGAATCTATGATGAAGCAATAAAATCTCGAGACGCCGGTTTTTGGAAAGAAGCCATCGATGATGAGATTGGTTCTATTGTGGAAAATAATACATGGGTCTTGTCGATTTACCACCAGCCGTAAACCTTTGGGGTGCAAATGGATCTTCAAAAAGAAGATGAAAGTCGATGGAACTATCGACAAGTTTAAAGCTCGATTGGTAATCCAAGGCTTTAGACAAAAGGAAGGGATCGATTACCGATACCTATGCACCGGTTGCTCGTATCACTACTATTAGATTTACGATAGCTTTGGCGGCTATTCGAATCTATTGATCCATCAAATGGATGTCAAAACAGCATTCTTAAATGGTGATTTGGAAGAAGAAGTGTATATGAAGCAACTTTGAAGGATTTGTTATGCCAGGTAATGAGCATAAGGTATGTAAGTTAATTAAGTCATTGTATGGGCTGAAGCAAGCACCTAAGCGTGGCATCAAAAATTTGATGAGGTTGTTTTGTCGAATGGTTTTGTATTAAATCGGTCAGACAAATGTGTATATAGCAGATTTGATGAATCCGGTAAAGGTGTAATCATCTCGCCTATATGTAGATGACATGTTAATTTTTGGCGAGACCAAAATGTAGTTGATAAAACTAAAAAGTTTTTGTCATCAAAGTTTTCGATGAAGGACATGGGAGAAGCCGATGTAATTCTTGGTATAAAGATTAAACGGATGAACAAGGGAATTGCAATATCACAATCTCATTATATTGAGAAAATTCTCAAGAGGTTTAATTGTGATAATTGTTCCAAAGTTAGTACTCCCATGGATCCTACTGAGAAACTTGTATCAAATACTGGTAAACCTGTGTCACAGCTTGAATACTCAAAAGCCATAGGCAGTTTGATGTATGCTATGACGGGCACTCGACCTGATATTGCTTATGCAGTTGGAAGATTGAGTAGGTTCACTAGTAATCCTAGTAGACAGCATTGGCATGCTATAACAAGGGTGTTCAAGTACTTAAAAGGTACTATGGACTATGGTTTGTGTTATAGTGGACATCCTTCTATATTAGAAGGTTACACAGATGCTAGTTGGATCAACCAAGAAGATTCATCTTCTACTAGTGGTTGGGTGTTCTTGCTTGGAGGAGGTGCCATTTCTTGGGCTTCCAAAAAGCGGAGCATGTATTACACATTCTACAATGGAATCTCGAGTTTGTAGCATTGGTCAGCCTGGAAAAGAAGCGGAGTGGCTTCAGAATTTGATATATGAGATTCCATTATGGCCAAAACCAATATCACCAATGTCTATCCATTGTGATAGTGCTGCCACCTTGGCTAGGGCCTATAGTCAGATTTATAATGGCAAGTCTAGACACTTGGGTGTCAGACATAGTATGATTCGGGAGTTAATCATGAATGGTGTGATATCGATTGAGTTTGTTCGGTCGCAACAAAATTTGGGCGACCACTTGACGAAGGGGTTAGCCGGAGACTTGGTAAATAAGTCTGCAATGGGAATGGGATTAAAGTCCATTTAATCCTCTAATTGTGAGATACCCAATTCCCTTCTAATACAACGTTAGAAGCTTGAATTCAATGTGGAAAGCTCGCGGTTGGAGATTGGAACACATGTTATTATATTTCCCAAGGTATGTGTTCGGACTGCAAGTAAAGGTTAGGTTGAAGAATATCTTCTTAATAGTTCCTTTGAAAAATTGCAAATGCAGGTGCAAGATTAAAAGGAACTACCTATGTGGACATGAAGTTTTGCCGCTTCAAGAAGCTAGGACTTGGCTTCCTATATGTTCACTATTGGATATGGACACATGGCTTGTAATAGTGTCAAGATTAAACAAAGAGAATTGTACTGAACTTATGTGTATAGTATCTTCAGGTATTCATATGAGTTGACGGGTTCAATCGTTACGACACCCCGATTCTCGAGTATTTGAAATGTGTATTATACTAAGATGTAAATTCAATCGCAAGACATTTTCATTTATGCATTCGTTTGTTTCGTTATTTATACAGTTTAGTAAATCAAAGGATTACACTAAAATGGAGGGGATTTGTTGGTGATTTTAGTGTCATCAACTTGTTTTATTGTAATGGTGATTTACTAAGAGATCAATGTGATTCGTATTAGACTCGGATACGAGTAAGGGAAAGTGTGGAGTACACACTCGTTTGAGCTAAAACGAAGTCAACCTCGATATAGAAGTAAAAGTTAAAGGGTAGCACTTTTTGCTGATCAGTATGAACAGCACGGCCGTGCAGTTCATAAGACACGCCCGTGCAGTTCCTGTACAGATGCCTTTTCAAAATGAAGAGACACATTGCTTGGCTAAAGTCATGTCTTTTGATTGTACCCTTTAACTAATACCTTCCCATCTGTATATATACAGAGATTGATCTCTGTTGTACATACATGAAAAACACAAGAGTGAATTACAACAATAACGAAAGCAAACAATTCTCAAGTTTTGATTTGTTCTCTTTGCCTAGAAAACAAATTGTGTGATTGTCTTATCCCAATAAAGATTTTGTGTAACCCAGGCATTAAGGGTCGAAATACTTTATTCGGAAAGTGGATTATACACGATTCAATCATATATCCGGCCCTAGTATCAAGATCGAGACCCCATATTCCCCTACAGTATTGAGAATTAATACTTGCTTTGAGTAACTGACCTATTCATACAAGTTTAACCTGGATAAAGGGGTTGCTAGCATAAGCAACATTGCTAGCCAAAGAAAGCACAACATCTTGTATGGCATGACTTTCATCGATTCCCCATTCCTACTGTGGATGAATTGTTAGACTAACTCTAGGGCTCAGTAATGTTCTCAAAGATTGATTTACGGTCGGGATACCATCAAATGCGAGTAATACCGGAGGATATTTATAAAATGACATTCAGAACGGTAGATGGACATTATGAATTCGTGGTCATGCCTTTCGGTCTCACAAATGCCCCGTCTACCTTTCAAGCGGCTATGAATGATGTGTTTCGGGCTTATTTATGAGAATTCGTATTGGTGTTCTTCGATGACATCTTTATTACAACAAATCTGTGGAGGAACATATCTCACATTTAAGGCAAGTTTTCTCTATTTTATTCGAGCATCAGTTTTATGCTAAACTTTCAAAATGTGTATTTGCTGTTAGAACTGTTCAATATCTTGGTCATATTATTTCATGCGGAAAGGTTAGTGTGGATCCTGAGAAAATTCAGGCAATCACTAATTGCCCCTCACTAGCTAATGTATCATCCCTTAGGGGATTTTAGCGAGATCTCTAAAACACTCACTTGCTTATTCTCGACAAAAACAGAGGAAGGGTTCACGGGAGATGTAGAGGGTAGGGTTCGCCAGAGAGGGAAGGATGGGGTGACAAAAAATGGGTAGAGAGAGAAAGTGTATGTAATTTGTGTGTTTTGTGTGGCAAGGGGGAGAAAGTTTTGTTTGGGACAGTGGGGATAGTTTTGTCATTTAAAAAGTTTATAAACAGGTTGAGGGCCTTATGGTTAATTTATTTCTACCATGGAATCATATGGTTAAATTAGTTAATCCACGTCTTAAATGGTTATTTTTATTAGAATGGGGTACTAGGTTGTAATAATCTCTTATCATATTATTATATATATATATATATATATATATATATATATATATATATATATATATATGTATGTATATATATATATATATATGTATGTATATATATATATATATATACATATATATATATATATGTATATATGTATGTATATACATACATATACATATATATATATATATGTATATATGTATATATATATGTAAACATATATGCCAAAAACTTATAAAAAACGCGTTTTTTTTAAGTTAACAAAAAAACGTGTTTTCCCGGTCCTCTCTCTCCTCTCTCTCTCTATACGCTCCTCTCTCTCTCTCTATACGCATATACGCAGAAGGCTCTCCTCTCTCTCTCTCTATACGCAGAAGGCGTAATTCCATTGCAGTTCCCCACCTTCTTCTCCGACCAAGCCCAACCACCATTGCCGGCCCCAATCTCCTCCCTAACCAAGCTCTTCCACCGGAAATCAAACCCAATCTCAATCCCCAATCAACCGGCGATTTGATCGTCTCTCTCCCGCCGCCGTTTGCTTTAATCAGGCTAATTCAATTCAGATTCTTCATTATCGGCGCTGATTCATACTTCCCAGGTCTGCTCTCTTTTTTCCAGTTGTTAATTTCAGTTATTTTTTTATGCCTGCTAGCTAGCTCACTCGCTATCTGAAATTTGATCGATTTTCTCATTGATTAATGTCAATTGTGTGTGTGTTTGGATCTTTGATTTCGGGATTGTCTTTGAATACTGAATTCAAATTTATTTTGAAACTCTGATGGTGCGTCGTCGTTGAAGAAGAAGGACGAAGGACGAAGGTTGCCGTCTTCCTCTGTTGTTCAACTGAGATTAACGATTAGAGAGAGAGTTTGATTTGAGTATAAAATGTACCAGTTTTCTATATAAAATGTACCAGGTTATATGTTGTTGAATACCAGTTTATAAGTATTTGAGTACCAGTTTGGGAATTTGATGCATTGGTGGACTGGGTAATTAGATGCCAGTCCATGTATTTTGGAGTGCCAGTCCATGTATTTTGGAGTGCCAGTCCATGTATAATAGAGTGCCAGTAAGTGTGTAACTGAGTGTCAATGTATTTTTTGAATGCCAGTTCTTGTAATTTTGAATGCCAGTCCATGTTTTTTTGAATGCCAGTTCATGTTTTTTTGAATATCAGCAAAAATAATTATAAGTGTTTTTGAGTGCCAGTATATGCATTTTTGAGTGCCAGTAAATGTGTTTTCAAATGTCAGTCCATGTATTTTTGAATGCCAGTGCTTGTATTTTTGAGAGCTAGCAAAAATATTAGTGTAACAAAGTGCCAGTGTTAGTGTAACAGAGTGCCAGTTCATGTATTTTAAAAGTGCCCGTGTAAAAAGTGCCAGTTTCATGTTTATAAAATGCCAGTATGAAATCACTGGTCATTTGTAATATTAACACTGGCATTTATCATGGTTGCCAGTAATTACAAAAATGTCATCGTTTATTTTGAACATGGTTGACAGTAATTACAAAATTGTCACCGTTTATTTTGAACAGCGCTTTAAAAAACACGTTTTTTCTTATCTTAAGAAAAAATTAGTTTTTTATAAGATCAACTCTACATATATATATATATATATATATATATATATATATATATATATATATATATATATATATATATATATATATATATATATATATATATATATATATATATATATATATATATATATATATATATATATATATATATATATATATATATATATATATATATCCCTATTATAATGAGTAACTACATCTATATGAGAACCATAAGAACCACTAACCGCCATCGGATTAAAAACACATCAATGCCTCCGATTAAAAAAAAAATATGTATGGCATTTTCGTAATTATTTCATTTAAAATTCCCCTCAAATTTCAAAATAAAATATCTCAATATCTATAAGTCAAAAAAAAAAATCGAAAACACTGATTTTTTTGTCTTGACGAGACGATTCAAACTAGATCCCTGAAGATAGGATTTTGAAAAAATAATATTGAACAACGATCCTCCCCTGGGTAAGCTAATGCAATTAGAGCATCTCCTAACATCTTCAGTTTTGCTGGAATTTTTACACGGTCATTCCCATGGGCCATAGCTGTTACTTTACTAGTTAATATCCCAAAATATGAACTTGAGGTACCAGTTTAATTAGTTCCTGCTTTAAGGGTCCATGTTGACACTTGAGGGGGGCACTTAAGTAATTAATTAAGTCCATTATGACTGATAATATGTGAGCGATAACAGTACACAATCATAATTAATTAGTGAACACTAGCTGTAAGTGAACACTAGCTATGTTGTCTTAGTGAACACTAGCTATGTTAACACTAGCTATGTTGTCTTAGTGAACACTAGTTGTATTGTCTTAGTGAACACTAATTAATTAGTGAACACTAGCTGTAAGTGAACACTAGCTATGTTGTCTTAGTGAACACTAATTAATTAGTGAACACTAGCTGTAAGTGAACACTAGCTGTAAGGTAACTAGTTATGTTGTCTTAATGAACACTAGCTATGTTGTCTTAGTGAACACTAGCTGTGTTGTCTTAGTGAACACTAGCTATGTTGTCTTAGTGAACATTAGTTGTATTGTCTTAGTGAACACTAATTAATTAGTGAACACTAGCTGTATTGTTCACTAATTAATTAGTGAACACTAGTTGTATTGTCTTAGTGAACACTTACAGCTAGTGTTCACTAATTAATTAGTGAACACTAGCTGTATTGTCTTAGTGAACACTAATTAATTAGTGAACACTAGCTGTAAGTGAACACTAGCTGTAAGTGAACACTAGCTATGTTGTCTTAGTGAACACTAATTAATTAGTGAACACTAGCTGTAAGTTAACTAGTTATGTTGTCTTAGTGAATACTAGCTATGTTGTCTTAGATTTTCCGTATATTTAGTGTTAAATATTTTCAACGGGAATTTTTTTTTAATACCAATATAGAGCGGTGTCCAATTTATATTTTGAGTAGCAGTTGAGCGTTCCAGGACATTGTGAGAAAAAGAGTTCAGTTAAAGGTCTATTCGTTCAAATGTACATTAATAAGACCATCATCGTGTCAAAGAGGACGAAGCTATTAATTCATTGGACGCCATATAATGGTAGCACTGTTAATGCGTCTAAAATCAATCTTACTTGGAACCCTTCTTATCATTTAATTGTTGATGCAATATGGATCGCTAAAAAAAAATCACAAAATATTTTTTCAAAATCCTGTCTTCAGGGATCTAGTTTGAATCGTCTCGTCAAGACAAAAAAATCGGTGTTTTCGAATTTTTTCGACTTATAGATATTGAGATATTTTATTTTGAAATTTGAGGGGATTTAGTTCACAATAATTACGAAAATGCCACCGCCTCATCTTTTTTTTTAATCCTGGAGCGTTGATGTGTTTTTAATCCAATGGTTGGGTTTGGTTACCGTGGTTCATATAAATTTGGTTACCATTTGAATAAACTTCCTATATATATATATATATATATATATATATATATATATATATATATATACTCCCTCCGTCCCGCTAATATTAAGACACTTTCCTTTTTGGGCGTCCCGCTAATATCCGCACACTCCCAAAAAGGAAACTTTATATTAATAAAATATTCACCCAACCCCACTCATTCTCTCTCCTACATTATTTTAATACTCACAACACCATTATAATTTATTACACCCTCCACTCATTCTCTCTCCACTCATTCTTTTACACTCACAACATTTTATTAAAATATTATATTTCTTAATTCCCGCGCAAACAGTGTTTGTGCTAATACTAATGGGACGGAGGGAGTATATATTTTCTTTTTGGGACGTCTCACGTGAATGGACACTGCCCAAAATGAAAATAAATATTCACTATTCCACCCACTTATTCTCTCTCCTACTTCACTTTTACACTCACAACATTCTCTCTCCTAACTATTCCTCCCACTCATTCTCTCTCCTATTTAATTCTTCATACTCACAAACATCTATTTCTCTCTCCTACTTTTTCTTAACTTTTCATTATTATATTCATTTTTCTTAGTTATTGTGTCGGAACTTTTGGTGCCCATTCACATGGGACGGAGGGAGTATATTATAAATCACAACCCCTCCGTGAACATTACAATAAACAGTATCACATGTCAAATTTTCCAGTTTGCCCTCATTATTTTGTTTCTTTCCCATTTTGCCCTTTAACTTTTTTTAAAAAAATTATAAAAAAAAAAAAAAAAAAACAAACAAAAACATGTCCTCGAGGCAATCCTCATTGAAGAAGAAACCTAGGTCAATTTGACATAGTCCAATCCGTAACAGATTAATATTACCTTGCCAACGACTATAATCGTAAACCCACCTCTCAATTCCCTCTACCAATCTACGGCCATGGAAACACTCAAGCGGTGTTTTCGTGACTCCAAGCAGGAGCGACCTTCAGTTACAGACGACATCTTTACAGAGAAGGAGACCATAAACAAATCCAAGCGACTTAAGCTGCTGCCAAGACGACAAAGATTTGGTGAGGATATCTCTACAGAGATCTTACTACGTTTGCCGGTAAAATCCGTTGTTAAATTCCAATCTGTTTCCAAATTGTGGTTTTCTATTGTATCTAGTCGCAGATTTCGACAAACTCATGCTTCCGGACAAAGAGCTGCTGCTGCTGCAACAGCTCTGCACTTCAAATTGTTTGAAACTGATATTTACAGAGTGCTTCCCCTCAACATTGACACACCAATTGACACAGTTCTGCAATTCCAATTTACAGAGGGTTTCCATTTATGTTTTGGCAACAAACAGTTTTCACATTTCTCTCGTCCCCGATATTGTAGATCAACATGCAATGGTTTACAACTACTCCAATCATATGACGACTCCTACTATGTTTACAATCCCACCACAAAGGATTCCAAACTTCTTGACATTCCAAAACGCATTACCAACAATAAATATGTTTGTGCTAGCTTAGCTTTTGATCCTTCTGAATCACTTTATTATAGAGTCGTATTCTTATGGCAACAACCTCATGAACATTATGAGTTTCAACTCGAGGTTTACTCATCTGCAACGGGTGAATGCAAATCACCCGTAAGTAATACTTTAGTTGGATCCTTTCATTATAAGGAAAATCGTGGTATTTTTTGCAATGGTGCAATTCACTGGCTGCCGATGGATTATAATTCAATTATTTATTTCAATGTTCATACTGAGTGCATAAAGGAACTCCAGACCCCATGCGGTAGGATTCATTATTTTGGAGAATCTCATGGTCATGTACATTTAGTTACATCCGACCACCTGTCTTTTTACCAAAGTTCATTTCTGCATGTCTTCGAGTTGAAAAGTGATTACTCTGGTTGGTTTCTAAAATACAAAGTTGAACTTGCTTCCATTACATCAGCGCTTCCACAAGTTAATGCACAAGAGCAATATGGAACTTCTTTAAGTATAGTTAGTGATGAAGAAGAAGATGACTCCGTGCTTTTACTATGGCTTTGGGACGAGTGGGTGGAATACAATTTTAAGAAGAAAACAACAAAGAGGCTTTGTAGATATATGCAACCAAGGGAAAGCAGCTCTCTTTATCCCTGGACTTACTGGTTCAACACCTATCAAATCATTCCGACACTTACTTGCATATGATTAGGTCTCCGTACAAGCATTCAACCTTAATTTTATGTCTGTAATCATTGATTCTAAGTTTATTTGCAATCTTATCTTGTGATTTATATTTATATTTTGAACTGAGATATTTGTTTTGATGTTATAAAGCTTTTAAGCCAGCAGTTGAATTTGTATTTAGTATTTTAATCCAGTATGAGCTGTGCAATGTTGAATAAATCATACTTGCTTGGACTAACGGATCAACTCATACAAGTTCAACCTGGAGAAAGGGGTTGGTAGCCTAAGCAACATTGCTAGCCAAAGAAAGCACAACATCTTGTTTGGCGTGACTTTCATCTGCTGAAGTTAAAAAGTTCAACTAGCTTCTAGTTCTACTTAGGCTGATGCTACACTATTCGAGCATTATAATCTTCTACAAAATCGGGAGACTAACGAAGAGAGATGTATTTAATCTAACAGAATGTCCTACTTCTGAACTAGCAGGAATGCCTGTTAAGTGAATGATGGACCGTTTGCAGATGAAGAAAAGGTCGCAAAGCTGTTGGTTTGTTGGAGAAAGCCCACATTTCTCCCAATGTCAAAGAAGTTGGTAATTTCTAATGTAGTGGGCCATTAACTTTTTTCTTTCGTGGCATAAGTTAGTTTTTGTCCACTGTACTTTGAGGGTACTTTCACTTTCACCCTTATACTTTTTTATTATCATAAAAACATACTTTGGAAATCTATCATCCCGGTCCTATATTTGCACATTAGGGCACGGGTTTTCCAAAGTACAATGGTGTTTATGTTAATAAAAAGTACAATGGTTAAAATGAAAGTCAGATGAAAGTACAATGAATGAAAATGAAGTTTGGCGTTCCTTCGTCGTGTCTGAGAATGAAAGATTTACTGGTTGTAGTTTTGTGCTTTACTCTCCGTAGTACTTTATTCTTCACTCTATGTAGGCAAGCTAATAATATAAAACATAGCGAGGTACCATCCTCTTTTGTGCACCGGGCTGCCCCTTTTTTATACTCCATTAATCAATTTTTTGAGAAATAATTTATAATTAGAAGTAAAAGCATACCTTGTACTACTAGTAATTTTAAATGTTCTTGACCTCCGTTTATTATTAAATATTTAAGCATAAACTGTAGTTCTGACAAGCCTATTCATTTATGCCAGTTGACTTGTTGGATCTGTGTTGAAGATTAACCTTCTGATAGTTTGAGTTCTGCTGCTTTTGGCGATCCTTGCTGTGTGACATGTTGGCGAGGTTTGTTTCATTTCATGATTTGCCTGATGTGCTGTGCTTCAAACCTCTGTTTCCCGTTTCTCTCTTTTCATGTACTCCCTCCCCCATAAAAAAGAATGTTCCATTTGACAACTCCACATTTTTAATCACTCTTTACTTGCTTGTATCCAATGGTGAAGCCAGGATCTTACGAGAAGGGGGTCAATTTATAAATATAGTGAAAATTTTATTTTGTATCAAGGGGGTCAGATTGTAAAAATATACATTTTTACCCTATATTCAAAATATATTTACAATAATAACACTAGTATTTTTTTTAATTTTTTTAAAACATGGGGGTCGGCCGACTCCCTTCGGCTCTACCTAGCCTCGCCACTGCTTGTATCCTCTTAATATTACACAATATTCATTGTCTTCTTTTAGAAATTATATTATCTTTCGGGGACAAACCAAAAGTAGGATTGGTTTTTTGGGACAGAGAGAGTACTTCAATAAGGACTCCACTGACGGTAACTGTGGGTTTCTAGGTTTGCTTTAATTCAGTTTATGAACTCTGTGGGCTGCTATTTGTGTTAATTTTGGCTGAAGCTAGTTGATGCTTGGGGTCCTATTTTTCTTGGTCCCAAGCATTGATCCTCTCCCTCTCTCTATGTATATACAAACTCACACATAGATTTGTAAATATATATACCTTGTACTGATTCAGATTAAGGGATAGATTTAGAGATACATTATTTCAGCTTATTATATTGATGTATGATGCATCTTTCTTTTAGGTATGACACTCATGAACCATGTGTGTGATGCCTATGCGAAATTAGATGCCATGCCTAGGCCTATCTTATTTTATGCTACGTTCCTCTTGCTCCTAAATCCAAACATAGCCAAAATCCTGTGCCAGTTTTCGTATGAATTGCGAGGTTCTACTCCAGATTCTATATGAGCAAATGATTAGACTATATTCTGCGCTTGGCTTGCTTCAGGATTATTTTGATTCTATAATAGCTAGACAATCAGAGGGTTAATTGTATACTGTGGTGGTTTGGTTTGAAGTAGACATGTCCAAATAGAACCGGGAACCGACGGAACCGGAGGGTAGAACCGGAACCGGGAACCGGCGAGAACCGGGAACCGAACGTAACCGGGAACCGGATTGAAACGATTCGAATACGAATCCACCATATTGGGAACCGGCGGTTCCGGAACCGGGAACCGGGAACCGGCGATTGATCAAGGTAAGTTAAATGTAATATTTAGCATTTATTTAGTATTTGTACTTGTAGTGTAGTGTTGTTTTATTTAAATTAGACTAGAATTTAGATAAATGTTGTAATATAGACTATAGAGGTATAGGCTCCTTTTGTCTACCCTTGAATTATAAAAGGGAAAGACTTGGTTGTCCCCCTCATTGTAATATTTTCAATTATATTAATAAAATTATAAGGGTGCCGCCCTTCTTTTTCCTAAAAATATTGTTAGAATTTTTATTCTATCTTTAATAATATACTAACCAAATTTTGTCCACATCTCATTCTTTCCAAAAACATACTCCCCAAGTAAAAAAAAAAAAAAAAACCAGATTAGTTAGCGTCTTTACTGTCTTAAGAGGTTTGGATTTAAAAAAAAAAAAAGTTAGATGGTGATGGAACCGGTGGAACCGTTGGAACCGTTGGAACCAGAACCGGAACCGGCGGATAGAACCGGGAACCGGGAACCGGATTAATATGGTTCGAATACGGTTCCGGAACCGGGAACCGGAACCGTTTGGACATGTCTAGTTTGAAGGAGATATAAGTAGATTGATATGACCTCCATTCATTACATGGCAAGATATGAAGTCCATGCTTCAAGAAAGGTACATGCTCGATAATAAAATGATAAGCAATTTTTTTATTATTATTTTTATTGGTAAAAAAGCGTTTAGGGACAAAGTTTTTTGTGAAAATGACATTCATTTTGGGACAAAAATTTCTTGAATTCGGACATTCATTTAGGGACCTAGGGAGTATCATGGAAGCATGTCAATAATGAAGTATGTATAACTTTGATGACTTAATGGTTCTCAGTCAAGCTACTAACGACTTCCATCAGAACATTGCTTGGTTCAAGGCTGGTTTAAGGTATAACAAATATGGAAAGAAATAGATAAAGAGAACATCCCTAGCCAAAATTCCAAGGAGAAGCAGTGGCTACCACTCTGTCCCATGAAAGTAATAGCAGTAGAGTCTAATCACTAAAGATTCCAGACTTCGGCTCTCTCTCCACACACACACACACACCCCGCAAATAGCAATCACCTGCACACTGCCAAAGCAGGGCAGCATGCAGTTGACGAAAAGCTATAATCTTGAGACTTGCTGAAGCCTCATGTAACACCACAAACAACTGATATCGAACACCACTACACCGGAGAAACATGTGATCATGAGATTCAGGTGGAGAGTTGCACATCACACACTAATCAAAAGAGTCCTTTTCAGGTCCATGCTTCTACAACATGGTACTATTATGTTTATTAAGAATAACTGGTTTCTTGAAGAAGCTCTAATTTGAAGGTGGAGTCTCCAAATCTAGCATCCCATGAAGAATGGTGCAACCGGAAGTATCTTAATTATTTATGGCAATACGCTGAGAATTTAGTACCAAGACCATCTACCTACAGTCAAGGTTCTCAAGAGCTAACCTCATCCTCTTTAGGAAGGCTAACTTTCTCCCAATGCTTATTAAATGGTCCTTCTCACCCTCTGACCTTTCATTAATCTCTCAATGTTCTTGGCAGCGAAGGAGATCTGAAAATTTTATAGGAAGTACAGCAAAATACTTGTAGACAAGCTCTTATATTGGTTACCGCAAAGGGAAATAATTAGACAAGTTGCCTCATTTTATTCTCTCCAGAGCTGTTTTACTTCTGTTTATTATACCTCATTGTTTTATATGGGTGTATAGACTTTGTTTGGTTTACCCTTTTACTGTCTCTGTTACTGTTCTGACCCCTTGTTTGATTGGGTTGCACCTTGTAATTTTCTAATGAAAATTCAGACTTTACTTCGGTGCATTGGAATATTCTCTTGGTTACAGTTCTGATCCCTTATTCAATTGGTCAAACGCCTACCCTTTCTTGTTCTCTTCCACCTTGTATACATTTGATTGATATAAATACATACACATACACACCACAGAGATTCATTGCACACTCACACACACATATACTCCCTCCGTCCCAGCCCAATGGAGACTTATTTCCTTTTTGGTCCGTCCCAGCCCAATGGAGACTGTCCAAAATGGAAGGAAATCTTTACTATTTTTTCCACTCATTCTCTCTCCTATTTTACTTTTACACTCACAACACCAATCAAATCACTATTCATCTCACTCATTCTCTCTCCTATTTAATTTTTCATACTCACAACATTTCCTTCCACTTTTTATCTCTCTTACTTTTCCTTAACTGTACCCAAAAATTTGGCCTCCATTGGGCTGGGACAGAGGGAGTACTATTTTTTCTTATCTGGAAATGAAAACCACCTAAATCTCATTTTAAGCTACATGTTCTGATCCAAAACATGCATGAACACAGAAAAATAGGCACAAATTAGTTCCCATTTCATATTGTTATTAAGAGCTCATTCTTATTACGTCTTCTTGCATTTCAGCAAAACTATAAAAATAGAATGAAGCTGTGGGATTCATCGATGTCAAGAGGAAGATATGGTGAAAATATCTTCTATACTTTCCATTTCTCTGCTTGCTGCAGGCATCTTGCTACGCCATTATAATTGGTAACCTAATATTTTGCTCATGTATGATATATCAGGTGATGAATGACATTGCCTGTTTATGCCTTTATCCGTGATCCTAGCATTATAAATGCTTGATTTGTGATGAATGTGCCCAATAACTTGTGAAGTAACATCAGATCCCTGATTTTTTGGCATTTTCACATCTGTATCCTGTTTTCTTTTTACATATACAATATTTGATTTCATTTGTAAACTTAAAAAGACTAAGTACTCAATTTTTATTTAATTTTATTTTTGGGAATATATACAGTAATATTTATCGAATTCAGCATTTTTAAATTACTTTCTGATATGGGTTGCGGCCCCTTGTCACTTGCTAAGCTTGAGGTGCATTGATTATTTGTTTATTCACACAAACAAAGAGAATGAAAAGCAAAAAAAAAACATATTCTGATATGTTTTCTTTTAATTGTAGCTCAAAAATTCAGTTAGAAAATCTGCATGACTCAAATATGAGGAAAGACAAAATACTCAGATAGAGTAACTAAATTTGTTGCTGTAGTCTAACGGAGGGTTCTACTTCTGAACTCACAGGGATGCCAGTAAACTAGTAAAGTGATGATGGATGGTTATTATTGTTTGCAGATGGAGAAAAGGTCCGCAAGGCTGTTGGTATTTTTGGAGGAAGCCCTCATTTCTCCCAATGTCAAAGAGGTTGGTTATTTCAAATGTAGTGTGCCATTAGCCTTTTCTTTTGGTGTGCCTGAGAATGAAATATTTACTGGTTGTAGTTTTGTTTTGTACTCTCGGTAGTCTTTATTCTTCACTCTATGTAGGCAAGCTAATAAAACATAGGGAGGTACCGTCCTCTTTTCGAAAAAAACTAATAAAAAATAATAAATTAATTAATATTCTCTCCGTCCCTTGATATGTGCAAAAAAAAAATGAGAGTGCACGGGAATTAAGAAGTGTTATAAAAGTAGATGTTGTGAGTGGGTAGGGGAGAGAAAGTGGGGTAGGAAATAGTAATTCGATAGTTGTTGTGAGTATGACAAATGAGTCCCATTAATAAAGTATTATTATACATTTCCATTTTGGAAAAGTGAGACTTATCAATGGGACACCTAAAAAGGAAATTTGTGCACACATCAATGGGACAGAGGGAGTATACTCTATTCAACAATTTTTTTGAGAGGCAAATTTTATTCTTAGAAGTAAAAGCATACTCAATACTCCTAGTAGTTTTTAAGATTCTTTGCATCCGTTGACTATTAAATATTTGAGTATAAACTGTATAGTTCTGACGAATCTGTTCAGTTATGCCAGTTGACTCGTGGGATTTGCTTTGAAGATTATCCTTCTGATAGGATGAGTTCTGCTGCTTGTGGCCATCCTTTCTGTGTCACGTGCTGGTTTGTTTCATTTCGTGATTTGCCTGAATAATTGTAATTGAATAATGTGCTCTTCCTCAAACATCTCTCTGTTTCCAGTTGCTTCCTTTTCATGTACTCCCTTTTCCACCCCGAAAAACTGTCCCAAGTCCACATTTTTATTGATCACTCTTTACTTGCTTGTACCCTCTTAAATTACACGATAATCGTCTGTCTTTTTTTGTAATGATATCTTTTGGGGTCAAACAAAAAGTAGGATTGTTTTTTTTTTTTTTTTTTGGGACAAATGGAGTACTTGTTTGCTGAGTTACAGACAAACCGAAGTACTAAAGGGAGCCTCATGCCCCCACTTCCCACCTATCAACTCCTTAATGTGCTTTGCTAGGATTTTTTTTTTAAGGAAATAAAATTGTATTAAAAGAGAAGATCAATCTACAACTAGATAAAAAAGTGGTCCATCTACAAAGAACAAAAAATATGGATACTTCAAGGGAATAGGCATCTTTTCCAATAACACTCTTTACTGCCTGCTTTATTGATTACCTTTCAAAAATTTGTTTTATATCTTTATGGTAGAAAAAGAGATGATTTGCAAATAATAAAGGAATTTTCTTTTACCTGCATGTACATAATGTTCATTACTGGCTAGTTATTCCTAGCATGCCTTCATTACGTCCCTAAGCGCATTTTGAGTTCAATCATGGTGATCTTGATTTTGCATTACTTTCTAACAGAATATATATAATCACATCCATAAATGTCGTTCCAGGATGCTTGATGTCCTGATCCGTCATGTGGTACTGCTGTTGGTCAAGAGAAGTATAACGCCTACTTCCTTTGATCTGATCTTTCTTTGGAAGTCAATAAAAAGTAGCCTAGTGTACATTTATGAGGCAAGCATGCATATTAGTTGGACTTCAGATAAAAACCTTCTTGAAATTGATGTACTTCTTGTCTGTCTTCGTACATACTTCTCTGTAATCTAGAACTCCTATCATCCTAGTTCTTGCGAATTGATAATAGTTGTCATTGAAAATTTATAGGTATTCTTACAATGATTATGATTTTAAAATTGAAAACATAATAAATGTATGGAAAATATTAATTTGATTTTGTCTTGATGTAACATCCTGCTCATTTGCATATCATTTCATGCATTGCATTATTTTTTTATGATTTATTTGTGTTAGTTTTTAATACTTTAGTGACTTATTTAATCTATTAATATGAAAATAAATTAAATTGAGTTAGTTAATGACCAATTGAAATTAATAGGAGTTAATTAGTTGATTTAGTATTTATTGGTATTTAATTAAAAATATATGAAAAGTTATAAGGAGCTAAAGTGTCAAAGTTGAAACTTTAGGAATTTAGTGGCAATAGATTAATGTTGGAGGTGCTTATGTGAAACTTTTATAATTATAAAACTCAAGAATGCTTTGGAACTCTCTAGCGTCGTTCCTTCATCAATCAGAGAGGTCCCGTTCTACTTCTTCGTCCTCCTTCCCAGGTTATTAGCCCTAGTTTCATTACAACTTTCAATCTAAAGCTCATTTCTCCAATCCGGCTACACCATCGCACTGCAGGAGCTGAATAGATCAATTCTACCCGATTAGATTTGGATTTCTTCCGTTTAATTTCGATAGTAGGTAAGTTAATATTCCCTTTTTAATTATAACAATATTCATACATGCTATATATGATGATTTTACTATAAAATATTGACTAATGGATAGTAATAATATTGCTATAAATTTTGTTAATATAAAATTATATTGACACAAATAATTGTTATTATTTTTAGTAATAGTATTTTTGCGACAGTACAGTAGCGGTACCAAAACTAATAATTATGACCCAAAATTAATAAAATACCGAATGAGGTCGTATGGGGTGTAATAAAATTACTCGAGTCATTAAATAAGTTCCTAAAATAAACTAGAAACTATAAAAGTTATAATTACAATATAATAATATTGTGATTGGAAAAGCTTGAAAATAAGTACATGACACATTATGTGGCTTGGTATTGATTTGTATTTGCAAATATTGCGTGAATGTGATTGTGGAACAAATGATTACATTGTTGTTTCATGAAAGGTCCACTACTTTTGGGACCTAATGTGATATAGTTATATCAAGTAAATACTACTTGTGCATTTTATTTGAGTCCAGCTGGCTTACGTGTTTGGGGGTATGATGACGTTCGGTTATTGCGAGGGTTGGGGCTACGTAATAACTGAGGGTCATCATAGTTGTCAATCGCCCCTACTAGGGGCCATAGCAGGGGAATAACTCCCATTATTATAGCAATACGTGTGGCTTTGGCTAGTTATATATTGGGCGATTCCAGGTTGTAGGACTGAAATTCACTCGATTTGATACTGGATACTAGATCATCATTGTACTGCAACAGCATCATTCAGATTGATATGAGTACTGTGACAACAACACATACATCAGCAACAAAATTTTGAAATGATAAGGAGAGATATGGCTGGAGAAGACGATCGGAGGATGAACCTCGATCACGTATCCTTTGTTATGTGTTTACTACAGTATTTTTTTTCACTACTCACACACACACACACACACACACAGAAGCGCCTAGGAAAAAGGTTGGAAGCCATGAGCTCTGGCCACCAGGCCAAAGCCTGATGGTTTACTACAGTATTATTGATGCATGATGAGTGGAATAGTCTCTCATTTACATGTTATGTGTTCATTGATGATATCATTACTTCTGTTATTATTATACTCATTTATGCATGATAGCATGTCATGTAGTTGCATTAGTAACTTACTGAGTTTCGACTCACCCCGTTTCCTTATTATTTATTTTCCTTAGATATCAAGCGAGCTCAGTGAGGTATGACTTAGCGGGGATCTCGGAGTAGGCTATTGCTCTTTGGGTAGTTACTGTTCATAGCTTTTATGTATTTATGTTTGTGAGGATGATGGTTTGTACTGAGTTACTTAAACTCTGTATTTTGGGTAGCCATATATAATGTCTATCTTGGGGCATATGTTGTATTTTGGTGCCTGCATGTGTGGCCATGCCTGTATAGAGTTGTGTATAACTCTAGTTATTTCATGTTTGTGAGTAAAGGCAGTTAGCCTGTAACATTAGTTGGTATTGTTGTGTTTTTGAGCCAGTTTGGTTCGTGTTTTATACAGGTTTATAAGCAGGTTTATGGTGCTAAGTTGAAATTATAGCAGGGGTTACGCACCTGGTTCGGGTTCCATATAGGACCTCAAAACTGAGGGTCGTGACACTTGACTTCCAAGTTCCAAAAAAGGATACATGGTTATTTTGGGATGGAGGGAGTACACCCGTTCTTTTCTTATGAAAAAATTATTAACGTAAAATTTAAAAAGTTCACACTATAACCCTTCACATGCTAACTTTAAATTTATATCATCTTTATGCTACTTTAGCTTACATCCACAAGTACGAAGTGCACCTCCACATTCATTGAAAACCCTTTGGCCCACCCCCTTTTGAGTTGCACCTACCAACATGTGAGGAGAACATGAGGAATCACGGGAAAATTATGTGCAAGGCAGTCATAGCCGGCCGACTACTCCTAGCTAGCCGGACGGGTAGGATGGAATGATGTAGCACAAGTATTGGTGCAACATGATTCTTAAACAATTAGGATTGAAGTTTTGTTTCCTTTTTCAATTAGGAAGTATTGGTGCAACAGGATTCTTAAATAATTAGGATTGAAGTTTTGTTTCCTTTTTCAATTAGGATTCTAATTCCATTTTAATTAGGGTTTTCAGCTTTCCTAGGTAGTATAAATAATTTCTTTGTTATTGTTTACAAACAACTTTATTATTATCAATTTACGTTTTCTTAGCAATTTGGGTTTTCAACCTTTTAAGTCTTAATTGGCTTGCAGAATAGATCTGATTGATTTCTTATCAAATCCTTCGTTCGCGGATTCGAATTAAGGTCGAACGTTCCCTTGAAATGTTCGTTTATCTTGTTAATTTCTGCTGCGTTTACATCAATTGGTATCAGAGCAGGAGCGATCCTTGGACGATGGCCGACAATAATGGAGGAAACAACGATACACAATCCATCCTAGCACAACTAGCTGCCAATTTGACAGCAATGCAAAAAGATCGGCGTAGAGATCATGCAGAGCTCATGGCGGCGTTGAGTCGTTTAGAGGTTGGTATTGCTGGTGTCAACCAAAGGCAGAGGGCATGTCTTGAAGAAGACGTTGTAGGACGCGAGGACATTCCCCGTCGTGTTTCGCCAACCAGAGGAGATAGAGATAATCGTAGGAGAGAAGGTAATCATGTTCCTGAGCAATTTCTTAAAATCAAGGCCGATTTACCTTTACTTGCGAATTGGATATGATTGAATTTTCTGATTGGCTTGAGGAGGTTGAAAAGTATTTCACTTTGATGAATATTCCTGAGTACCATATGTGTCATATAAATTGCGTGGTGGTGCTTCTGCATGGTGGAAGCAATTATCTAATCAATTGCGTAGCGAGTTCAGAGAGCTAATTACTATATGGTCACAGATGAGAATGGCCTTACGTCAACGTTTCTTACCCAAAAATTATTCCCATGGTATTTATCAAAAAAATTTGGAATGCAAACAGGGTGCCAGAACCGTAACTGATTATTCACATGAGTTGGATACTTTGTCTTCTCATTGTGATATGGGTGAATCAGAGGTTCAACAAACTGCAAGATTCATCAATGGACTTCAATTCAATATCAAAAGTCTGGTGGAGATGCATACTATGGAATTTTTGGATGACGCAATTGAAAAGGCTATGACGGTGGAGAGACAACTTGCTTTTTATTCTAGGACTCAATCAAATTTCAGGAATCATGGGGGTTCTTATTTTTGAAGCAAGGGTGCGACACAGGACAAGAGACCAACTACTGGCTTGAAGGTGTTAGAGGAGAAGAATGAAGTTCCTGCAGTTATTCAACCTACACAAGCTAAGAAGGCCAACATTACCACTACTACAGGGCAAAAAAATCCTAATCCTTATGCCAAAACTTTTGGTAATAAGTGTTTTAAATGTGGGCAAGTAAGCCACACTACTAGAAACAGGGCTTTTACCGACGGATTTTTACCGACGGAAAATAATCATTTACCGACGGAAAATAATTTCAATTTACCGGGAATTTTTTTTTTTAAAATTTCGTTTTGTCCGTCGGTAATTGATGAAATTCCGTCGGTAATACCGACGGAATATGTCCGTCGGTAATACCGACGGACCCCGTCCGTCGGTAAAAAATAAATATATATATACGCGAAAATTCCCCATTTTTAATTACGCTTCATTTTAATTACGCTCCTTCTTCCTCAGTGCGAACCCTAACGCCAACGCCGTCGCCGCCTCGCCTCGCCGTCGCCGGTAAGCCCTCTTTCCTCTCTCTCAATCGCTTTCTCTCTCTCACTCGATTTCTCTCTCTCACTTTCTCTCTCTCATCAGTAATTCGCCAAGAACACGCCGTCGCCGCCGTCTCTTTCCATTCGCCGTTTGCCGTCGCCGGTACGTTCTCTCTCTCGCTCGCTTTCTCTCTCTCAATCGTTGTCTCTCTCTCACTCGATTTCTCTCTCTCACTCACTTTCTCTCTCTCTCTCTCTCTCATTAGTCACAGCGTAGTCCCGTTCAGAAGTCACCGTTCCTCGCCCTCGCTCGCCGTTCATCGCCGTCACTCTCAGGTTTTCAGGTTTTGATTTGGTTTTGATTTCCGAAATTTAGCAAAATATTTGTTTATTTCGACATTTTGATTCGGAGTGAATGTTACTGCATGTTCATTGAATCTGAGAGATGAGAAATGTGTTTGTTTAAATTTAGGTGTTTGTTTAAATTTGTTTAGGTTTTGATTTGGTTTTGATTTCCGAAATTTAGCAAAATATTTGTTTTATAAAAGACATTATCAAATTCGTCCTCTGAATTTCTCAGTTTCAGGTTGTTACCGTAACTATTACTATTTCTTGTTTTATATGTGTATCGTATATGATTCAATATAATTATTTGATTGCCTAAAAAATGTGTGTTTATTTGTGAAATAATATGTTTGATTAGAGATAAATGTTTGTAAATGCATTGTGGAGCTGAATGCAATTTTGATGTGTTTAGACTGCTTTACTAATTAATGTCTAAAGTTAAAATATAAATAAGATGAGAGCCTTTTTCACCCATAGCTATCAAAATCCGTCTATCTTTGATCAAGAAAGATAGAGCAAACAAGTTCTCTACTGTTTGAGCAAAGCATTTTCTGTTTAATAAGAGTTTTCTGGTTTCTTTGTCCTCTTTCTCTCTAAGGATCTCAAACATCACTTGAGATCCTTAGAGAGGAGGACAGTGAAACTGGAAAAAATTCTTATTAAACAGAAAATTCTTTGCTCAAACGGTAATGAACTTGTTTGCTCTATCTTTCTTGGTCTAAGATGAGATAGGGTTTTGATAGTTGTGGATGAGAACGACTCTTATCTTGTTTATAAATGTTAATTTAATTCATCATTGTAAAATTATATATTTTACAATAAAGAATTAATATTTAAAGGGATTTTTACCAATAAGCCCCTATAATAAGGTGGAATTTATTAAAAAAAACTCAACATTTCATAATCAACCTTAGGGTCCATTGATTGAAATATATTTTACCAATACACCCCTTAGCTCAATTTTAAAAAAAATTAATACCGAAATTGCCCCTTGTATATATACGTATGAAATTGATGTTTAACAATCCTAAAAGGAAACGGAATCCATCGCAATGTATATCTTCTGCGCCAGCGCGAAATCAATCGCGCCATTCTTCTTTTTGTCTCTAGATTTCAATTCGAAGGAAGATATCTCTCTTTTCTGATCACAATTCGTTTCCATCGATCTCAATTTGAAGTGGAATCAGCTTCAATTTATTGGTTGATTTTTCAATTGATTGATTTAGATTTGCCTGTGTATGTTATATTCGGATTTGATATTGTGGATTTGCTATTTTTTTGTGAACGAAATATGTGATAGCTTTGAAATTTCTGTAATACATTGTATTTTTATGCTTTTGTAATTGTTTTAATGATTCAGTTCTATGATAATCAATATTGTTAAGTGAATTTCTCAGTTGTAATATTTTTCATGTTTCTTCTATGCAGGTGTATGGATACTCTGGTGATGCTTTCATTTAAGTATGGTGAATTGAATGCAATAGCAAGATTTGCTCGTTTTCTTCTTATTTCTCAGTTGTTGAGTTTGTTTGTTCAAGGTTGCCTTCATTAAATAAGGATTCTATATCATTGTTATATGTTTTACACGATAATTCAAGTTGCTTACTGGAGAATGAAGAGAATTTCTTGAATATGGGCATCATGTTAGGTTATAGTGGTGCAAAACTTGTTGTTGTTCATGTTAAAGAGAGTCAAGCTATTTGTGCCTATGAATCATCTACATCTACTGTGCGCTGTGGTGGTTCTATATCCAATGAACTAGAGTATAGTAGTTCTAGTAGGCTTGCACTTGAAATGCCTGTGAACTTTTTCCATCATGGGGAAAAAGAATTGTTAACTGCAAAGTGGGCTAAGGAAATAACAGGTATTGGACAAGTATTTGAAGGAGAAATTACTGAGTTTCGTATCAGATTATGTAAGTATGCTTGTGTGGTTGGATTTAGTTTTGAGTATATTAAAAATGACAAAAACGTGTTACCGCAGTGCAAGCATAAATCATTGTAGTCCTTGGAGGATCCATGCTTACGTTGAAAAGTCAAATGGATTTGTTTAAATCAAAACATATACTTCAATTCATACATGTGGTGATGTTCATAGGAGTGAAAAGGGTAGTAGGGTTACTTCTGATGTTCTTGCTGAATCCATTGTTGATGTTGTTCGTTCTACGCCTTCGATTGGTACAGCTCAAATTCTTAGGGTTCTTAAGACTAGTTATGGACTTGATGTAACTTACAAAGTTGGGTGGAGAGCTATTGAGAAAGCTAGGGCAGTAGTTTACGCTGAAGAATCGTTATCTTATGATAATTTGAGAGGTTACTTTAAGAAGATGAAGGAGTTGGATGCGAGTAATCGGTTGTGCTTGAATCTGATAAAGTAGGTCACTTTAGAAGGTGTTTTGTTTCATTTGGGGCATGTATAAGAGGTTTCCGGTTTTGTCGTCCGTTGCTATTTGTTGATGGTACATTTTTACATGGAAAATACAAGGGGACTTTACTTGCTGCAACGGCCAAAGATGGCAATTCAGGTATGTTTTATTCTGTACAGAAACAGTATAGTGTATTTCACAGTTGTTTATCTAATTTTTCTTACTGTCGTTTTTTCTTATTCAGGGCTTTTTAACATTGCTTTTGCTATTGTTGGTGGTGAAGATACTGCAAATTGGATATGGTTTTTGGAGCAACTTAAACCTCTCATAGATTATAGGCAAGTGACATTTGTGTCGGATCGCCATCAAGGCATTATTCAAGCAGTGAAAGATGTGTTGCCTGAATGTTTTCATTCATTTTGCATTGTTCATCTGAAACATAATTTGAAGGATAAGATGAGAGGCTGTCATATAAGCTTTAAGAATAGGATGACCTATAAACTCGGTCGGTGCGCGAAGCCAGACGGAAGAACTTTTCAATAATTTTCTGAATGAAATGAAAGCTGAAGGTGGGACAGTTGTTAAAGAGTTTTTGGATAACCTACCAGTTGAAAATTATGCTAATGCATTCTTTAATGGTAGTCGATATGGGGAGATGTCATCCAATGCTGCAGAATCATTTAATGCTCAGTTTAAAGTTGCTCGTTCATTGCCTATTATGGAGTTAATTGATTCTATTAGATTGAAGATGATGTGTCAAATGTCAAAACGGAGAGAAGACTCATCAAAGTGGAATTCAACATTGTGTCCTCTTATGCAGAAGAAGTATGAAGAACTTAAAAAAATTGGTAGGTCATGGGTGGTATACTCTTCTTCAAACAATGTGTTTGAAGTGCATTCCGTTCCACCAATGGTTGTCAACGTAGAAGAATGCACATGTTCATGTGGAAAGTGGCAGCATGAAGGTTTCCCTTGTGTGTATGCAGTTGCTGTTCTGTTCAATACCAAACCAGATCCATTCTCATACATTGAGCCATTTTTCCATTGCAGTTACTACGAGAGAGTGTTATGATTCACCAATCCAGGCTTATGCTTCTTTTGGTCAAGCTCCCAATCTTGAGCCACCTGTGATACTTCCACCAAGAATAAGGCGTCCTCTGGAAGGCCTAGGAAGAATCGTATTCCTTCTAGGGGGGAGGTTATGAAAAGGAAAATGAAATGTGGTCGTTGCGGAAAATTAGGAACTCACAATAGGAAGTCTTGCAGGGAACCTATTTGATTATGTTTTGGTTCTATCATTAGTTCAGATTTTTTTCTTTTTCTTTTTAAAGACAATATATGAAATGAAATGAAATAGTGAATTTAATTTCTCTTTTTTTGGTGATTGTTTTTGTTCCTTAACATTTTAATGATTTGTTGTTTCAGTAATAGGTAAACATACTTCTGAGTTTATTTCACTGTTCTAGTAATTCTTTTTATAGAACAATAGAACAAGCTGTTAAAAACATTGCACGCTTATTGTGCATAATGTGAAATAGGAAGGTCTCGGACTATCGCCTTCCAGGCGCGCGCCTCATATAACTCCAGGCGCCAGCCTCAGTTCCTACCAGGTGCATGCCTCAAAAACCAACAAGCGTGAAATAGGTCCTACGCTTATTTACATCAATACCCAAAGAATGTGAAAAACATTGCACATTTATTTACATCACATTTGTCAAGTCTATGAAAAGCTGCAAAGAATGTGTAAACATACCAACCGAGAAATTGCATAAGCATAACCGAGAATTTGACATTACGGTTGTGCGTAAACCGCAAAGAATGTAAACATACCAACTGAGAAATTGCACAAGCATAACTGAGAATTTGTCAAGTCTTTTTCACTACATATTTTCCAGTTACTTCACGTCTTTTTCATTTGTACTTCAACAACCAAAAGAGTGCCTAGACAAAAATAATGTATCTTTAAACTGACACTACAATCAAACTACAGACACTTTCTTTTCATCATTCAGAAATTCAGTAAACATTTTTGCCCTAAATTGATGTGCTTCATCCTTTTCATAGCTCTTCCTCACGAATCCCCAGTCGAAGTAGTCCTTGCAATTCATAAGAACATGAATTCCACAATCAAGACTTGGCAAATTTTGTTGTGGTGTATCTTCAACTTCAATGAACTTTTCAAATTTGGTGAATCTTCTTGAGTAACATTTGACAAAACACAAGACAAGTTTCTGACGTAATCAAACTGAAAGAATGAAAAGATTTTATCAGTTATCAAACACCGAGTCATAAACTGAAAGAAAATTAAAGTAAAATTACGTATCATGTTATTACCATTACTCGAGCATACACAGCATATGGGTCCTTTGTTTCTTTTTTCCTTGGACGCATTGAGTTATAAAACATAAACTCCCCCGTTTCAACATCAAGAACGAGAAGAGTCCAATGTTCAACCAACCTTTGTTTTGATGGGGTGTGTATTGGGAAGAGGATGAACCTTTTATCATCTTTTATCAATTCCAACAAGGCATCATCAATCTCTTCTTTAATGCATTTTGTATAATTATTTTCTAGAAATGGCTGCATGTAAATATTTAGTCAATATCTATAAGACCTCAACAGGAACATTTTACATAAATAAATATAAATGTACTTACCATGGCATTAGCAGTGATCACTCCAACAGTAGTATTCTGTGAGCTTGAAGATTTCATGTCTTTGTATTGCTTTTTCAATATTTCGAGGTAACCATTCATTACCTGTCAAACAACAGATGAAATTGTGAAATATTTTTTAATAACTGATAAATTGACCTCACAGTTGTCAATTATTCATGATTTAATGTTATTAAACTACTGAGAAATAGATTGCACAATTCTGTTGTTAAATAGATTGTATTACAAATGTCAAATAACCAACAAATGTTGCTAAATAAATTTAAGAGTAGGAGTAAATATACCGTCACATCAGTACATGTGTCATGGGCAATCATCCACAATTCTTCAACACTTATATTGATATTTCCATATACCCATGCACTCCCACTGCAAGAACATAAATATAACTTGTTATAATGATTGTGATAAATAATCATTCAAAAATATTAAAGTTTGTTTTTGGTACTTACTCCTTTGTTAGAACTTTTAATAGGTTGTGATACTCATCAATTTCCTTTTGTGCCACCATTTTTGTTGTTTTACTGAATTTCTTCTTGAACTTGAGCTGCACTATATGTTTGCCTTTCTTCTTTTCTCCCTGCATATCATCTAAAATCTCAATGTTTTCAGCTTGAACTTTCTTTTTGTCATCATTCTTCTTCTGCCGTTTTGGTAAAGAAACAAAGTCATCATCGATCTTTGGTTTCCTTGTTTTTCCCTTTAGCCTTCTCACCATTGATCCAGTCACTCCAACATTTTTTCCCTTTTCAGCCACATCCTTGTCCTCCTCAGCCCCATTCTTGTCCTCCTTAGCCTCATCCTTGTCCTCCTCAATTTCCTTTTCAAAAACTGCTTCATTAACTTGACTTGAAACATCCCAATCCTTTCCAAAAGTTCTTTGTTAATTTCATCTTTTTCATTCAATTTTACCGCCTGATCTTCACTATCTTGAATCAAATTAGCAGCCTCTTCTTCCAATTTGGCTATTTTGTTTCTGTGCAATTCATGTAACTCCTTGATCTCTTTTTGGTGAGCTATCTCTCTTATTCTCTTTTCTTCTTCCAACTTGTTGATCCTTGAAATAGCAACGCTGAGTTGTTTTCCCAATTCTTCAATTTTCTCATTCAATGAATTAGTTGTTTCCACTTTCTCAATGAGCTCTCTATTTTCTTTTACAAGCTTGTCATTTTCCTTTTCCAACCTCTCTTTTTCTTTTACAATCTCCAAATTTTCCTTTTCCTTCACGGTTTCAATTCTTTTCTCTTTCAGCTTTCCCTTATCTGTTGTGACTCTTTTTTCAAATTCCAATCCTTCAATTCCTATTGATTTATTCACACTTTCCAATGCAGATGTAACCATTTCATCAAAATCATCTGCCATCAACGCTATTGGACTTGGAGTTATTGGCACAGAACTATGAACTGGAGTATCCGGGATATTTTGGGGTTGAGCCAAGTGAATGGATAAGGTTCTTTCACTATCTGTAGAACCTAACTCCCTCATCTCCTCTTCTTTTTCATTTTTTCCATCTTCTTCTTCATCTTTGTTCTCCAGTAGGTTCACATCATCTGTGATGTTTGCAAAGTTTCTTTGTCCGCCAAACATTATTTCTTCTTCATCGGTCAGAACTAAAGCTTCAGCATTAACCTATCAAGGAAGGTAAAATGGAATTCTCGGTTTTCTATAAAAATATGACATTTAAATAGAGAAATCTATCAAAGTTATGCACAATAACTTAGAAATTTACTTCACGGTTATAAGGCGAGAAGCGGACCTTACAGTTGTGCACAAACAATCATAACTAACTGTGAAAAACATCTCACATTTATATTCATCAAAATCAACAAATGTGAAATAAGTCCTACAGTTTAGAACTGTGAGGTCAATTTCTGTGCAATGTTTTTCACAGTTGTTCTATAAAAGAATGATTTGGACATAATACACATGTTTGAAACCAAAAAATGAGAAATTATTAAATAAACTGCGATAATATTATAACTCACATTCTTCTTTTTCAACACGTCGATTCTCAACTCCTTGAACATTTCCACCTTCTTTGGCAAATCCCACTTCATGAATCGTGGAATCAGATGTCTTTTTGGTTGCAATGTGTTGGTGTGTTCACTGAACCAATCGCATCAATTAAAAAAATTATTACGTTACAATTTTATAAGAATATAAAAATAACTAAGAAAGAGAAGAACAAAATATATATTGACTTACCGATAGCAAAGAAACACAGCCAGAAACTTGATGTGGCTGTTGGTGGTGTTTTCGAATTGAATTCATTAGATTATCAAGGATTTCTTGAGACCAATTATAATCCTTCATGTTCTCAATCTTTTCCACATAGTAAAGAAAAGGAGTAGAAATGTAAGTACCCCTGCTGGCAAAGAACAGTGTTGCCATTGTAAACATTGTTAGTAGCCTCACAACATCATCAATATCTTCTTCTTTATCACTTTGACAAACTTCCATCAACACATCCTTCACCGTGTCGATCATGGATCAATGAGATGTTATTTTCACCCTTGAACCTTCTCTGAAACAATTCAAATGTTTACGCAAAGACAACCCTTCATCTTCATGTTCATACTTTTCTCCCCGGATTCCACACCAAATATCACAGCAACATCATTGCTTGTTAGATTGACACGAGTACGCCCCAACTTAAAGTTATCAGTATCCGGGTCATAACATCTGATAATATCCCATGTTGTCAAATCAGACTTTCTGATTGTGATATCCAAATTGTTGTTCAGTGCATTAAACATATTGAAAAATGGAGAAAGTTTCAACTTTTCAATATGATAATCCTTTAACTTCAACTTCATCAGCAATTTCAAAGTTGCTTCAATGTTTGAACGGAAAGAGAAGGACTTGGGCCTCTCCACCGATTTTCTTTTGGCTTTACTTGTGGAATCTTTTTTGCCATTCTTTTCTTAGTCATCTATAATCACACAAAAAACAATTGAATGTTAAAACACGGAGTGAGAGTTACAACCAATGCACATTTATACGGTCATGGCCGAGAAATTGACCTCACATTTAAGCACACATATTCATCGACAACATATAAGTAGCAAAACAAATGTAAAGTTAACATAATAATTCTCAGTTTAGAAAATGCTAAAACCCTAATCAGTTCACATTCATAAATAAATGTGAAACTGAAATCACGATTTTAGAAGTGTGAAAAACATTTCACACTTATTATCCCTCAAAACAAAACAAGCGTGCGGTAGATCTCACGGTTGTTGTTCTATGAAGGAATGACATAAAAGCTGAGCAATTGACCTCACTTTGTTGTGCACAATAACCGAGAAATTGACTTCAACAACCATAGCGAGAAATTGTCCTCACATTTGTGCACAAATGTTCATCGACAACAGATTAATCACAAGTAGGCCACACATAAAAAGTAGCAACACAACCGAGAAATTGACCTCACAATTCTCGGTTTAAAAAATGCCAAAACCCTTATCAATTCACATTCGTCAATAAATGTGAAACCGAAATCACAGTTTTAGAAGCTGTGAAAAACATTTCACACTTATTATCCCTCAAAACAAAGCAGCGCGGTAGATCTCACGGTTGTTGTTCTATGAAGGAATGACATAAAAAGCGAGCAATTGACCTCACTGTTGTGCACAATAACTGAGAAATTGACTTCAACAACCATAACTGAGAAATTGTCCTCACATTTGTGCACAAATGTTCATCGACAACAGATTAATCACAAGTAGGCCACACATAAAAAGTAGCAACACAACTGTGAAGTTGACCTCACAATTCTCAGTTTAGAAAATGCCAAAACCCTTATCAATTCACATTCGTCAATAAATGTGAAACTGAAATCACAGTTTTAGAACTGTGAAAAACATTTCACACTTATTATCCCTCAAAACAAAACAAGCGTACCTTGAGATCTCACAGTTGTTTTCTATGAAGGAATGAGACAAAAACTGAGGAATTGACCTCACTGTTGTGCACAATAACTGAGAAATTGACTTCAATAAACATAACTGAGAAATTGACCTCTCATTTATGCACAAACATTCATCGACAACAGATTAATCACAAGTAAACCACACATAAAAATTAGCAACACAACTGTGAAGTTAACCTCACAGTTATCAGTTTAGAAAATGCCAAAACCCTTATCAATTCACATTCGTCAATAACTGAGAAACTGAAATCACAGTTTTAGAACTGTGAAAAACATTTCACACTTATTATCCCTCAAAACAAAACAACTGTGCAACAGATCTCACAGTTGTTTTCTATGAAGGAATGAGACAAAAACTGAGGAATTGACCTCACTGTTGTCCACAATAACTGAGAAATTAACTTCAATAAACATAACTGAGAAATTGACCTCTCATTTATGCACAAACATTCATCGACAACAGATTAATCACAAGTAAACCACACATAAAAATTAGCAACACAACTGTGAAGTTAACCTCACAGTTATCAGTTTAGAAAATGCCAAAACCCTTATCAATTCACATTCGTCAATAACTGAGAAATAGACCTCACACTTCTGAGACCTGTGTGGTATATTTTGACATTTTCTAAACTGTGAAACTTACCTCACAGTTTTAGAAGTGTGAAAAACATTTCACACTTATTTTCCCTCAACAACCAAACAACTGAGAAACTAGACTTTACAGTTCTTGTTCAATGAAATAAAAACAGTGAAATAGACCTCACAGTTGTTCCCAAAATAACTGAGAAATTGACCTCATAATTATTGTGCACAATAAGTCATGAACAACTGATAAATGTCAAAACCCAAACGAATTCACATTTAAATATACAATCGTAAAACAAAATCCAACATCTGTGAAATTCAACAATTAAATCTAGTTCACATTTTTCCTAACTAGGTTACTTGAGAAATTATAAACTTCGAAATCGAAAACAAAACAGTGAAATTAACATCAAAATCGACATCAAAACAGTGAACTCGACAAAAACAAGTGAAATAAACTTTGAAATCTCAAAAATAAACTTCAAAATCGAAAAAATGTTGAAGATTACCTTTGGTTTTGAGGACGAAAATGAAGAAATCCGTCGAAGGAAGGAAGAAATTGCTCAATAATCGTTGTCGGTGAGACGAGAACGGGAAGGTTTTCTAAATTTGAAATTTGAGAGATTTTTAGAAACAGGAAATAGAAATAGTGAAAATTTGAAATTGCGGCGAAATAGGGTTACTATGAACGCGACGTCGAGGGCAATTTGGTCCAGGGGTGTTTAGGGGGGTTTTCAAAATCCTTGTCCTTTAAGGTCGTTTTTCTTTATAATAGGGTTATTTTGGTCAAACTCTCATATTTAAAATTATTCACAATATTAATAATTTAAAAAATATGATAGATGTGTGTGTTAATTCATTATTGTAAAATTATGCATTTTACGGTAATGAATAAAAATTAATGTTACGACGTGACGTTGTGACGGTTGAAACACAAAAGCTTAGAAACCCGTTTAAGAATCTTTAACTTATCATATTGAGGTCAACATGTAGTCATCGATTCTTAAATTGTCCGTGTGGACAGTCTTGAAATGCACGATTATATGTTTTGTAAATATCATCATTGTCTATTAAAATTGCTTGAATAGTCGATAGTTGAGATATTTCGGTTGCATTAATCCTATTGTTCTCTGAGTGTATACTAGACATGTATGGTTGATTACACTGTCGATTCTAATCGATAGTGTTTGATTGACCTAGTCTACGTCGTGCACTTGGAGACCATGGGATTATGCTGCCGAAATTTCTTGATTTTCGATTATAAAGCAAGTAGACAAGGTGATATTTGCAATTCATACGTGTATTTCGGGATGGGATAGAAGCCAACCCAATTCTAAACCTAATGGACATGAATTGTCCTTTCATCATAGGGAATGATATACTTTACAACAAAGAATTAAATATTAATATTTAAAATTATTTAAAATATTATGATAGATGTGTGTGTTAATTCATTATTGTAAAATTATGCATTTTACGGTAATGAATAAAAATTAATGTTACGACGTGACGTTGTGACGGTTGAAACACAAAAGCTTAGAAACCCGTTTAAGAATCTTTAACTTATCATGTTGAGGTCAACATGTAGTCATCGATTCTTAAATTGTCCGTGTGGACAGTCTTGAAATGCACGATTATATGATTTTGTAAATATCATCATTGTCTATTAAAATTGCTTGAATAGTCGATAGTTGAGATATTTCGGTTGCATTAATCCTATTGTTCTCTGAGTGTATACTAGACATATATGGTTGATTACACACTGTCGATTCTCATCGATAGTGTTTGATTGACCTAGTCTATGTCGTGCACTTGGAGACCATGGGGTTATGCTGCCGAAATTTCTTGATTTTTGATTATAAAGCAAGTAGACAAGGTGATATTTGCAATTCATACGTGTATTTCGGGATGGGATAGAAGCCAACCCAATTCTAAACCTAATGGACATGAATTGTCCTTTCATCATAGGGAATGATATACTTTACAACAAAGAATTAAATATTAATATTTAAAATTATTCAAAATATTAATAATTAAAAAAATGTGATAGATGTGTGCGATAGAAGCCAACCCCAATTCTAAACCTAAAGAAACATGTCTTGTTGCTTTTAAGTTTGTAATCCAAATTTAGGGAATTGTAATGCGTTAATTACATCTAAACTGTTAATACATTATGAAATGCAGGAGTTAATTATGTCTGGAGAAGATCGTAGTTGGATGGATAATCATAGTAATCCCGATAGAAGGGGTGTCAGACCTCAATTCTTAGAAGGTTTAGAACATTTCGTGGAGTTTGCTAGAGCGCATCCCCAGTGCACGCGTGGTGATAAGATTAGGTGTCCTTGTAAAAAGTGTAAGAATAGAAAATATCTGAGTGTTGGATGGGTAAAGAAACATGTTTTAGAGGCAGGGTTTGTTGATGGGTACAAGGTATGGGTAGCGCACGGGAAGCGTTATGTGGTTGAAACAAGTGTTCGCAATCATCCTACTGTATCAAGTGGTCCGCCAAGGGAACCTGAACATTTGATTGATGAAGAGAAGCCATTTGTCGGTTTGGATGATATGGTTCGAAATGCGGCTGGCCCAGAGTTTGATTGGAACCCTAATCCAACAGAGGCACCAAATCCCGTTGCAAAGAAGTTTATGGATTTAATGGACTCTGCAAATGAGAAAATTCATCCTGGTGCAAAGGCTACAGTGTTAGAGCAAGTGACTGAGCTTCTAACTATCAAGGCTGATACAAATATGAGCCAGCATACTTACGATCGTATAATGTCATGGGGACAACGGATGCTACCCGAAGAAAATAATATGGTTCACAATTTTTATGAGACGAAAAAGTTGGTGGGGCAGATCGGTCTTGGGTATGTTAAAATTGATGCTTGCAAGAATCAGTGCATGCTTTTTTATAAAGAAAATGAGGGCCTCGATTCATGTTCAATATGTGGACTTAGTAGGTATAAGCCACAACGCCGTGGTAGTGGCAAGCACAAGAAAAACGTGCCTCGGGCGCAGTTACGTTATATGCCACTAATTCCCAGGTTGCAACGAATTTACGCATTGAAAGAAAGCTCAGAAGCCATGCGTTGGCACAAAGAGTGTCCTCGTGAAGAGGGTGTGATGACTCATCCTTCTGACGGTGGTTGAAAGATTTGAAACTTCCTGATGGGTATGCATCTAATATTGGCAACTGTGTGAATGTGGAAGAAGGGACGGTATATGGGTTGAAAAGTCATGATTGTCACGTATTATTGGATAGGTTGCTACCCATTGCATTTAGAGACATTCTCCCTAATGAAATATGGGTTGCCCTAACAGAATTGAGTGAATTCTTCAGAGCATTGACTTCCAGCACTCTTCGTGTTGAGGATATGAAAAGACTCGAAGAGAGCATTGTGGTGACAATATGCAAGCTTGAAAAGATATTTCCGCCATCTTTCTTTGATTCAATGGAGCATTTACCAATTCACCTAGCTTATGAAGCTAGAGTTGGAGGACCTGTTCAGTATAGATGGATGTATCCATTTGAACGATTTTTGGGGAGTTTGAAAAAGAAAATGAGCAATAGAGCAAAAGTTGAGGCATCTATGTCTGAATCAGTGATTGTCGATGAAATTGTGTCGTTTGTTTCAACATATTTTCACCCAGACATTGAGACAAGGTTCAATAAAGTGGGACGCAATTATGATGGGGGAGTCACTGATCCTGATGGAAAAATTTCAGTTTTTTCTTCTCCTGGTCGATTCCTTGGCAATAGAAAGTGCACGCGCATGCTAAGCAGAAAAGAATTAGAAGCGGCTAAACTCTATATTCTCCTTAACTGTGCTGAGGTCGAGGACTACTTGAAGTAAGCATTCTTCATTTGTTATTAAGTAATGTTAATCCTAATAACTTTAATACGAACTAAGCAACTTTATGTTCTCCTTGAATGCAGTATGTTCGAAGAACAGGCTGGAGACATTGCGCCTGAATTGATTTCAATAAGGACAGACAACGAATTTCCCTCCTGGTTTAATAATTATGTAAATGCCAATTCATTAATTCAATGTTTTTAATAGAATTTGAAGTATGAGTTTTTTACTATCTATGTGTTTTTATTTAGATTTTGAACAACCGTGGAGATGCAAAAGCTGCGAGATTACAAGCATTAGCACACGGTACGTCCTTAAGAGTGAATGTATATAAGGGATATTTTGTCAATGGCTACGTATTCCACACCAAAGAATATGGCCAAACGAAATCAACTTGGAATAGCGGGGTCAATCTCAAGGGAAATCTCGTTTATTATGGCGTATTGAAAGAAGTTATTGAATTGGAGTACTTGCTTGGAAATTCTGTAGTTCTTTTCAATTGTGAGTGGCGGGACGCTGAGCGAGGCATTACAAAACATGGCACTTTTGATCTCGTTGACTTAAAGCATTCTTCTAGGCATAATGGTGATGATGTGTTCATTCTTGCATCTCAAGCACAACAGGTGTATATGACCCCCTACCCCCGTCGACGAAGAGAGTCTAGCGGATGGTGGGCCGTATGGAAAACCAAAGCAAGAAGCACTTTTGATATACCATTGCGTGCAAAAACGTCTACTTCAAATATTGATTCATCATTAAATGATTGTTATCAGGAAGAGGAAATGCCTATACCTCCGATTATTTCCTTGAATGATAATGTCGAGGATGAAGCATTAATGGCCGAAAACACCCGTCCACTAGGGGAGGAAGTCACTTTCAATGAAATCGATGATGACAATGTGGAGGATGAGGAAGGAGAAGGGTATATATCTGGGTCTGATGATGAAGATGGGGAAGAAGACGACGACGAGGAAACTAGTGAAGAAGAAATTGAATTTTGTAGTGATAGTGATCAAGATTGTAGTGAATGAATCAGTTTAGTTTTAATTCAGATAATGTTTTGTATATAATGTTTACATTTTATATCACTTATCACTGTAATATTATATCTATCTCATGATTTTCAATTTTACTTTGTAACGACCCTAACCCTAGGCACTAGTTTTAGTATAATATTATATGTTTTACTATTAATGATGATATTATGTGTTCATTTTATCTGTAATTTATTATATTAGGATAAAATGATAAGGAAATAAATAATGTTCTAAAGTAAAAATAAGAATAGAAAATAAATAAAGTAATAGATTGGAGTGGTGATAAAATGAGCAAATAAAATGTTTGGATTGGGAGGAATTATTTTAAATAAGTGAAAGAATTGTGTGGTGGAAGTATGGTGTGGGAAGGGGGGGCCTTTTCCCTAAATTACTCCCCATCCTTCCCACAAAGTCAACACCATACTCCCACACCCTCCTCCCTCCATCCGGCCCCCCCCTTCTTCATCCTCTTCACTCAACTTCTTCCTCCCTCATTCATTCACTCTTCTTCCTCCTTCTTCATTTTCTTCATACTCCCTCTTCACTATCTAAAGCCATGGAAGCTCTCAAACCCTATTATTGAAGCTAAGCCATTCTTCATCAAATTCAAGTCTAAGAGTAGTTTTGGAGTTGGATCACCTAGAGGAATCAATCAAGCTTTGAAGATCATCTTTCATCCTAAAATCCTAAGGTGAGTTGTTATGACCTCCTTTCATCTATGTGCTCATAATCTATTTATTGTTGTTCTTGGTGTTGTGATTGTTATTATATGCTTTGGAAATCTTCTTGGAGTTAGAAAATGGATTAATGACTTAAAAAGATAGTGGTTCATGGGAGTTGATTTAGATTTTTAAGGAATGGATGGAATTTGAAATTGTTGAAGTTAGGGTTCAATGAAGATGAGTTAAAAGGGTTGAAATGGGTAGAAATAGTAGTGATAAATAATCTAGGGTTACTTGGTTTTGGAGTTTACATGTTTGTTTGGGATTTGGTGAAATGAAGGTGTTCTTGAATAATCAATGGTAGAGGGAAGGAAGAACTAGGGTTAAAGGGGTTAAAAACCTAAGTTTGGGCTGGCAGGAGGCTTGGGCGGTCGCCCAAGGGGGCTGAGCGGCCGCCCATGCTGGCAGAAACTCACATTTCCTTGAAAACCCTCTTGGGCGGTCGCCCAAGAGGTTTGGGCGGTCGCCCAAGACCCCAGAAATCCTAACTTCAATTCTGAACCAGAATTCGTTTAGCAATCTTGTGATGGTCATAACTTAATCATATTAAATCGGAATTGGATGGTTCTTGGGTCTAAATTGGGTGTTTTTCTGAGTACTTTCTGAATGTGATGGTTTCATAGCTAAAGAAGTTATCCTTATGTCCCAAAAATCTGATTTGGTTACAGCAGGTAGTATTGTACGTTAGAAGTTGAGTGGAAATTGAATAAATCATAGTTAATTCATACGGACTCGAAATTGGATGGTTCAAGAGTCCAAATTGAGTATTTTTAGGTGATCTCTCAAATGGAATTGGTTTTATAAACTAAATATGTAATGATCATTTCCAGATATTCTATTTTACCATGTGACTATATTGTTTATCCCCTTTGTGGATTATTTGGCAAGTGTTATGTGGCTCTCCAAGTGTGGAATATTTGACAAGTTGTTATGTTATCCCAATGTGTGGATATGTTTACTATGTAGTTGTATGGTTATTCCATTTGTGAATTTATTTGTTATCATTCATATTTGTTGATGATACTATGCATAGTGTATTACTTAAATGTTGCATTATGGCATTGATTGGCATGAGTATACATTACCATGTTGTTATATTACTATCCCGGTTTGTGGATTTATCTCAAGTATCTATCATGTGCTTGAGCGTGTTTATGTTCGGGTGGGTATGATGGATGCCAATCAATTATGGATTTGTTCTATAAGTGATTGAAGGTACATCATACCGTGACCCTTCCCACTCTGTGGCCACGAGGCGGGGGCCGCGCTTAACGATCGTATTGACCCAAAAGGCTTTACAGACTGCTGTTGCGATCGTTGTAAGGAGGGACGATATTATTTTTGGATATTCTAATATAGGTATCCTTTCTTATATGGATGGTCTGGGGTATGAGTCCTATAAGAGGTGAATGTGCTGGAGGCAATTCACCAAAGAGTGGAGTTTTACTCCCACGTTGTACGACTTATTGTTCAGACGGGAAAAGGTAAAATGAGGTAACGTAAGGTGTTTACCGCTTTCATAATGTGTTATGTGCTACCATGCTATGTGTTGCACTTTGTTTGGCATCTTGCTGCATATCATAATAGCTCATTGAGATTTATTCTCACCCCTCTCCCTTTACTGTTTTAGATTCCGAGACAGGTGACCCGAACCAGTGAAGCCGGGGATATCATTGTGGACTTGTACTTTTGGGGCTTGTCAGGTTAAGTTAGAAGTTGGCTATTAGGAGTATTTATTAAGTATTCCACTTTTATAATTTGTATGGACAACACTTTTACTAAACAATGTTATTCAGGGTTTTGTGTAATTAATCAGATTTCGGTTCATTAAAGTTGTAGTTGGATTTCCTTTAAGTAAGGATATTATCAATTGATTTTTATTTGGAAGTTTGAAAAGTGGTATTCTTTTAAAGGCAAATAAATGTTTTAAAAATCAAGATGGATTTTCTTAGTTTGAGCTCCCTTAGCTCGGGACACGTGTTAGGTCCCGGGTTGGGGTGCTCACATACTTGGTTACTCTTTAAATGCAAACTGCAAACATCTTACTCCATAATTTACTTGGACATGTAGTCATTAATTTGAATGCTTCCTACTATTTAAATTTTGTTCTACTTGATAATATTTCCTGTCTAAATATATAATATACTAGTTTAGATATGTCGGGTCGAGGTGGCAATCGTTCAAAGAGAGGGAAGGTTGCGGGTTTTGTCCATCATCTTGTTTCACCAAGGACGGGAGGGAGGGGCTCTACTTCTGGTTCTGGACGTAGTGAACCATCCGAGCGGGTTAATTTGGACGCAATTATTAATGAGGAAGGAAAAATGGAAATATCTATCTCTCACAGTGGCCAGTAAGTATTATTTAATTGTAAATGTCATATATATAATGTTTACATTTTATTATTGTCTTTTTATTTGTATATATATTGATATATTGTTTTTTAATTAATATCTTGATAGGTTTATACATGCATGGTGGTGGTAGCGGTAGCGTGAGGCCGCTCGTGGTTGTTAAACATGAATTTTCATTGACATGTAATTAAACAAACAAACAAACATATGTAGTTTCTCTTTCCCTTTCCCCTTTTCCCCGGCCTTTCTCCCTTTCCCTTTCCCCGGCCGTTTCCCCTTCCCTTTTCCCCTTTCCCCGTTTCCCCTTTCCCCTTTCCCCTTTCCCTTTCCCCCTTTCCCCGGCCGTTTCCCCTTTCCCCTTTCCCCGACCGTTTCCCTTTTCCCCTTCCCCTGTCGCTTGATTTGGACTAAAATATGTATTTTATTTGATGTACAAGCGAAACAGGTTGTTTGTGTGTGTTTGTAGTTTGTAATTGTATTTGTTTAAAACAGGTTGTTTGAACAGGTTTACAGCCTTTTACAGGTGGTTTAATAATAAAACAGATTTTTTTTTAAAATCTGGACAAATTACCGACGGAAATTTCCGTCGGTAAATTAATAAATAAATAAATAAAACTAATTTCCGGCGGAAATATCCGTCGGAAAATAATAAAAAAATAAAACTCATTACCGACGGATATGTCCGTCGGTTTAGGGTTTAGATTTCCGACGGACATATCCGCCGATAAATTTTATGGTTTCCGACGGTTATAACCGTCGGCAATGGGATTTATTTATTTATTTTTTTAATATTTACCGACGAATATTTCCGTCGGTAACCTCCGGCAATTGCTCCGGTTAACCGGCCGGCGTAACTCATTTCCGACGGACGGTTTCCGGCGGAATTTTGGATTTTCCGACGGACAAGCCGCCGAAAATACCGGCGGAATTTGTCCGTCGGTATTACCAACCAATTATTTCCGACGGAACCCGATGGACGAATTCCGTCGATAATATTAATTTACCGACGGATATGTGGAATTACCGACGGAAATTTCCGTCGGTAAAAGGCTTGTTTCTAGTAGTGCCATAATTCTAGTGGGTGTCCTCTTCATAAGAGTGTTAATGTGGTTGATGATGATTTTGTTGATGAAGGTGATTATCCAGAATGTTGGGAGGATCCCAATGATGATGAAGAAGGTGTGGAAGATCAGGGGTCATTTGTGGTTAATAGATTAATGTTGACTGCCCCTAGCGAAGAGGAGGATCCTGAAAGGCACAACATCTTTCGCACCAAAGGGAAGATTAAAGATGTTGATATTCAGATTATTGTTGACAGTCGGAGCAGTGAAAATTTGGTGGCTCGTGGTATTGTAGACAAGTTGAAGCTTGAGGTAAAACCGCATCCCTCTCCTTATTCAGTTGGTTGGATCAATGCAGTCGACAATATTAAGGTACATGAACAATGTCTTGTTCCTTTCTCTATTGGGCGATATAAGGATACTATTCTACGTGATATTATAGATATGACTGCATGCAATTTACTATTGGATAGACCTTGGCAATTTGATCTTAATGTGGTGCATAAAGGGCGAGATAATTGTCTTAGTTTCATGAAAGACAGAGCACGTTTTAATTTATGCCTTTTAAAGGTTAAAAGTTCTTGTGTCATGGAGAGAAAGAAGCCTATTATTTCGCTTTGTGCCATTAATGATTTTTTGGATGATATTGTTGAGGCTATATGTGGTTTTGCGGTGGTAAGAAAGGATTTGTCGGGTTCTGTGAGTTTGGTTCCTAAATCCTTGGAATCATTATTGAAAGAATATGGTGATATTATGCCGGATGAACTTCCTACAGGGTTGCCTCCCTTGCGCAACATTCAACATAACATTGATTTGGTTCCTGGTGCATCTCTTCCTAATCTCCCACATTATAGAATGAGTCCAGCAGAGCATGATATTTTAAGAGAGCAAGTAGAAGATTTGTTGAAAAGGGGTTATATACAGGAAATTTTAAGTCCTTGTGCAATTCCGGCTCTCCTAGTTCCTAAGAAAGATGGGACATGGCGTATGTGTGTTGATAGTCGGGCTATTAATAAAATTACTGTGAAGTATCGTTTTCCTATCCCCCATCTTAATGATATGTTAGATATGCTTCATGGTGCTAAAGTCTTTTCTAAGATTGATTTGAGGAGTGGTTATCATCAAGTTCGTGTTCGCCCTGGTGATGAGTGGAAAACTGCTTTCAAGACCAAGGAGGGGTTGTATGAATGGTTGGTGATGCCTTTTGGTTTATCTAATGCACCTAGTACTTTCATGTGATGAATTGATCCAAGCCTTAGGTGATAACGCAACCACCCTCTAATGGTAGTCCATACGCAAATGAACCAAGAACACCTTCTTGTTGGATTGCTAGATGTTCCTCTTGATTATTGAAACACTTTTCAATAATCTATGGCTGATTATGGAATTGTATCTAGGGTGTTTTGATCTTTGATTCTCAATCAAAATCAAGGAATTTGTGTTTCCAAAGGCCCTATATTCGTATGTGACTGCTGGGGAAAAAGGACCTATTTATACTTTATAAATAGCCCTAAGAATTAGGGAGAAAAGTCCTTTTTCGAAGCAAACGGATTGCTGAAATGGGACATGGGCGGTCGCCCACCAAGGGTTGGGCGGTCACCCAGTTGTACAACGCTTAATCCTTCTTCAAAAATCCCACATGGGCGGTCGCCCACATGGGGCTGGGCGGTCACCCACCTGTACAGTCCCCAATGCACTATTTTCGAATTCCACGTGAGCGGTCGCCCTTATCCACTTGAGCGGTCGCCCAAGTCAACAGTTGACTTGTGGGTGGTCGCCCATGGTGAACCTCGGCGGTCGCCCATGTGTCCAGAATCCATAATTTCAGCCCGAATCAAATTCGTTCTTTGTGTGTGACCCAAAAGGAATTATATTATGTTGGTAGTGAGCCGAAACATCGACCTCACAAGACATAAGTGACTTCTAGCAAATCATTATGTCCACCCAATTAATATAACATCAAGACTCGATTCCTCAATAGATCCAATGTTATAATCCCTTTGTCCATGATGTCCAATTGAACATGAGTCATGGTCTATGTCAACTCATTTCGTTCAATGCTTTCTCGATTCCGAATATGTTGATAATGCAAATGTATTTGATCTCTATCAAATCACTTGAGTGCGGCCACACATTTTATCAACATCATTCATCGAGGGGCCCAAGCAAACATCACTCTTCATAAGAGGGACAAATCCCATCTTGACTTATCATTCTTCCCTACATGATCCCAATCGTGCTAACATAGCCCTTATTGCTATCCGATTAAAGACATTGTTAGACTATATTAAATACGACCTTCGTCATATGGAAGACGATGATAATCTTAGGTATAAGGATTCAATAACACGGCTATCATGAGATTTATTCATGACACATATGACTATTGACCATGTCATAAATCTCATTGGTAGGTCATGTCCAATACTTGTTCTCTAGCAATTATCCATAAGTGTAATGTGCATCACATGCATATAATCATCTCCATGATTATCAACTACCAACTTATACTAGTTGTTCTCAACAAATAGGGACGCAGTTCAATATAATAAACATGTAAAATATATAATGAACCAAATAATACTTTCTCTATAATAAATAATAAAGATGATTACATAGTGGTTTAGATAATAAGTCAAATATAACTAAACGCCTAGGGTACTACACCAACACTTTAATGGTAAATTTTTGGTGGTGTATTTTGATGACATCTTGATTTTTAGCACGACTGAGGAGGAGCATTTTGGGCATATACAAGCAGTTCTACAGGCTTTTCTGTAGGCTTTGAGAGAATGTGTTGTATATAAATCTCAAGAAAAGTAGTTTTATGCTTGATAAACTATTATTCTTGGGATACATTGTTTCTGAAGATGGTATTCATGTGGATGAGGATAAGATTCGAGCTATTCGTGATTGGCCTACACCTACAACTGTTAGTGAGGTTCACAGTTTTCATGGCCTTGCTACTTTCTATTGTCGTTTTATTCGTAATTTCAGCACTATTGTGGCCCTAATTACTGAGTGCAAGAAGAAAGGGAAATTTCTATGAGGTAATGAGGCATCTACTATTTTTGCTTTGATTAAGGAAAAATTGACAAATGCTCCATTATTGGCTTTACAGGATTTTTTTAAGCTTTTTGAGCTTGAGACTGATGCTTCTATGATTGGGGTAGGGGCTGTTTTGATACAAGAAAAGAGGTTGGTTTCTTTTATGATTCAAAAGTTAGAAGAGTCAAAATGGAAGTGGACGACTTATGAGCTTGAGTTTTATGCAGTGGTTCAGGCAATTAAGCATTGGGAGCAGTATTTACTTCATCATGAGTTTATTCTTCATACTGATCATGAGGTTTGAAATATATGAATGGTCAGAAATCTCTTAATCGTATGCATGCTCGTTGGGTGGCTTATTTGCAACAATTCACTTTTGTTATTCAACACAAGAGTGGACAACATCATTATGGTAGCCGATACTTTGAGTCGTAGGGCAAATTTGTTGATTACTATGCAGAATGTGGTGATTGGATTTGAGTGTTTGAAGGACTTATATGAGACAGATGTGGATTTTTCAGAATAATGGGCCAAGTGTCGTGATGGGGTTTCAGTTGGTTTATTTTTGTTGCAAGATGGGTTTTTATTCTAGAAAAATAGATTGTGTATTCCGCATGATTCTGTCCGTGAGAGTCTTATTTTTGAGATTCATCGTGATGGACATCATGGGCGTGATAAGACAGTCGAGTTAGTTACAAAGAAGTACTTTTGGCCACAAATTCGTAAGTTATAAGATTTTGCAAAGGTGTATGGTTTGTCAGACGAATAAGGGGCTGTCACAGAATACTGGATTGTATACTCAATTGCCAGTTCCTGATAAGCCATGAGTGGATATTTCTATGGACTTTGTGCTTGGGTTACCTAGAATGCAAAGGTCCAATGATTCGTTTTTGTGGTGGTTGATCATTTCTCCAAGATGGCTCATTTTATTCCTTATAGAAAGACTGCGGATGCTGCTCATATTGCAGGATTATTTTTCAAAGAGATTGTTCGTTTGCATGGTGTTTGAAATACTATTACTTCTGATCGTGATACGAAGTTTTTGAGTCACTTTCGGCGTACTCTTTGGAAGATTTTTGGGACAGGTTTGAAGTTTAGTAGTTCTTTTCATCCACAAACAGATGGACAAACAGAGGTGGTCAATAGAACTTTGGGTAGCATGGTTCGTTGTTTGTGCAGTGATCATCCCAAGAAGTGGGACTTGGTGTTGGCAACTGTTGAATTTGCATTCAACAATATGACCAACAGGACTACATAGATGACTCCATTCGAGATTTTTATCAGAGGGCTCCTACTCATACTCTTGATTTGGTTCCTTTGCCTAGCTTACCTGGTTATAGTGTTGTGGTTAAGAATATGACATAAATGATTGATACAGTTCAAGCTGAGGTGAAGAAGCATATTGAGGAATCTAATGCGAAGTATAAGAAAGAGGCTGACAAGCGACGTCGTCACAAGGTGTTTTCTGTGGGAGACATGGTGTGATGATGTGTATCCAATTTTTCCCCTTTTGGGGCACCCGACGAAACTTTTTGGCTTTGGAAGTTTGAAAAAAATCTTTATCGGACTTTGAAAAATCATTTCGGAGTCGCCACACCATTTTTAGTTTAAGGGCCAAAACTTTGAAAAATACCCAATATTAGAGAAAGTGAGTTCGGAGGTCACGTTACACTCCGGGAAGAACGTTTGGCGTTCACCCAGAATGCCTCGTACGACGAGTCTTCCTCACTTGAAACCTATTGTGTGTGTGTGTGTGTGTTTGAAAGGACTTTTTTGAAAATAACTGGAATTTTAGGGACTAAACTGAAAAACAGTTTGAAAACAGTGATTAAACTGAAAATAAAAGAAAACTGAGGGACTGTTTGCAGATGACAATGTCATCCGCGTGGAGGAGATTGTAATGCAATCTCATCCGCGCGGATGGGGCTACAGTGTCAATATTTTTACAGTTTCCAGTTTAGTCACTGTAACTTCCAGAAATTTAACTGGATTTACAGGACTTAACTGGAATTGTAACTGAAAAGACAAAAAGTAAAGGATGTGTTTGGATTTTGGCATCCATGCTTGTCCTCTCTTTCCCTAGACTAGGATTTGTGGTCATAAGTGATGAATCCACTTAATCAAGTCATCCCGGGGGTACGTTAGGACTTTGTGAGAATTTCATTTGCTAGGGGGAAAGGGGAATTTGACATGAAAGTAAATTTGAACAAGGGATAGGTCAAGATGTATCAACTTTAGAGGAAGATCTCTAAGGTGGTCATAAGATGACCATCCTTGAGATCTATACTCAAGTGTATCTCCTATATCTTGTGTGACCTATTTTATAAGTCTAGATGATTTTCATCCAAGTAAAGTGTTCGAAGGTGAGCATCTTAGACTAGGGAGGGGGATTTGCAAGGAAGTAAATGATGTGGACCATTTGAAATGATCATCAATGGAGATTGACTCCAAGATGACCATATTTAGGTCAAGAAAGCAAGTAAAGACTAAAAATGTAAAGAGGCATGAAATTAGCAAATATGGACCATTTGAAGTGGTCATCCATGGAGATGAACTCCAAGATGACCATCTTCTAGGTCAAGCAGGCAAGTAGCAAATAATGTAAAAAAGGGGAGTGGGAAATAACATAAAAGTAAAGGAAAATGTGGATCACCTTAGAAGATCATCCATGGAAATGGATTCAATGGAGATCCTCTTGGATCCTTGGGACAAGAGGGGAAGGGGATGAGCAAGTAAGTAAATAAACAAGGCTACATTATTTATATATGAAATGTATGCATAGATGAAGGAGATTTGAGTAAGGGAGGTGAGGGTTTACCAATTGTTTCTTGGTTTGTTGTTTAGGGTTTGAGAGATTTCAACGCTTAAGAGTGGTTTGAGATGGATTTGAGGTTGGATTTGGTGTTGAATTTTGAATTGTGAAGGTATGAATGGCTATTTGGAAATGGATTTTGACAGCATAACAGTAGGTTTTTCGTATTTTTTGGTTTTTTTCTGTCTTGTTAAACTGAGGGAGAAAGGGTTGTATATATAGGTTGTCTGGATGACAATCTTATCCGAGTGGACAAGATTGTAGGTGCAATCTTGTCCGCGCGGATGACCCCAGCATCGTGCCTGATCCTGTGCAGAAAGCAGTTTTGGCATTTTGCAAATGATCAATTATTCTTTTTTATTGGAAATGACAAACTTCCAGCGATGTATTTGTCTATTTTTTATTCCTAAGAGGTCCTTCCTCATTTAAATTGTCAAAATAATATCCAAAATGCCCCTAAATGATCATAAATTATTAATTTGGGCTGACGAAACATTAACGACCCAGATTGGGGTACTTACAGTAGCCCCTCGGCGACGGTACTTCCAGGGGAAGTGGGGTCATCGACAAAGTGAGGATCCCAATCTGGCAAAATTTTACCTAGACGGGCGAGGAGGTAACCGAGGCAGTCGAATGGATGGATCCTTAACGAAAGGATTCCTACGTATCCTAAATGGGAATCAAACCGGTCGTAGTTTAGGTCTTGCTCGGGGTTGAAAACTAGGAAGGGAATGGACTTCCGTTAGGTTTTCGTTAAAGGAGGGGCTTACGATGACGGCCGAGGTTGAAAACTAGGAAGGGAGTGGACTTCCGTTAGGTTTTTGTTAAAGAACGGCCTTACGATGACGGCCGGGGTTGTAAACTAGGAAGGGAATGGACTTCCGTTAAGTTTTCGTTAAACGAACGGGCTTATGATGATGGCCGGGTTTGAAAACGAGGAAGGGAATGGGCTTTCGTTAGGTTTTCGTTAAAGGGTGGGCTTACGGTGACGGCCGGGGTTGAAAACGAGGAAGGGAATGGACTTTCATTAGGTTTTCATTAAAGGATGGGCATACGATGACGGTCGGGGTTGAAAACGAGGAAGGGAATGGACTTCCGTTAGGTTTTCGTTAAACTGGGGGTCTGGATACAGAGGGGTAGAAATTAAAGGGGCAAAACAGGGATTTTACCCTGCAATCTTATCCGGGCGGATCGGACTAGCAGGGCGCCTGGTTTAAAAAAGACAGACAGTCGTGTCTGTCTTCTCCAGTTTCCAAGCAATCAACCGAGAGAAAACGAGAGAAAAGAGGTAGAAACCTCCATTGTTGTCCGATTTCTTCACAAAATCCTTCAAAATCAAGGCTATGGAGCAAAGGGGAGGAGCTTGTGGAGTCCGTCGAGGTCGGGTGAGTCGGGAGGCGGCGGAGAGGAGGCTTGAGTTGGTGAGAATGCACCGCCACTACACGCTCTCGCAATCGATGAATGAGGAGTTTTATCCGGATATGTGGCAACATTGGCCACCGACGAGGATCTCTGCATGGTATGATACTCAATTTTGGCTATTTTGTTGATTTTTTTTTTAAAATTGGTATATGTTAGACTTAGGGCTTGAATTGTCAAAATTGGGGATTTTGTTTATTTTTCCGTGAAAAATTGAAATTGAAGATGCATGCATTCAATTGAAGTTATGGGTAGAAGGAATATGCAATTTGTTTATGAAAAACATGGATAGTTTGCATAATGTAAAATCAAAGTGGGTACAAATTTACCGAATTTGGGACGGACTCTTGCATAAGGGATTTTTGTGGTGAAAATTTGCCTTTGTGAATGCATGCTTGATAACATGGTGCATGGTATGTGAGAAAAGATGTATGTTATTTTGTAAAATGAACACAAATTTGCCGAATTTGGAACGGACTCTTGTGTAAGAGATTTTGATGAAAAATGTTTTTGTAAAATGAACACAAATTTGCCGAATTTGGAACGGACTCTTGTGTAAGAGATTTTGATGAAAAATGCATTTTGTGAACTGAACACAAATTTGCCGAATTTGGAACGGACTCTTGTATAAGAGATTTTGATGAAAATGTCTTGTGAATGCATGTTTGATAATATGATGACTGAATGTGAGAAAAGATGTGTGTAGGAAAATGTGTTCGAAAATGGGACGGAGTTTATTTTCTTTCTTTCCTGCTCTTTTATCGTTCATATCATATTGGCAATTTTGGGGACATATTTGTGTTGTGTCTACTTGCAGGGGAGAAGTGATGTCATCCAACGCAAGTTGGATAAGATGAAGATGCGGGGGTCCGCGGAGGCAGTTGTCAGGCTTTGGGATGCTCTGCCCACAGCTGGTAGGGTGGGTTATCGGAGTCCTCGCCAGCTCGTGGGGGCTTCTAAGCTTTACGGCTTCGTTGAGGGCCTGAGAGGGGTGGCGGGCTTACATAAGAACAAGGGGCTCCTTTTGGCGCTGGTCGAGCACTGGTGGGATGTTACCCACACGTTTCACTTCTTCTGGGGAGAGGCTACCGTGACCCCTACTGATTATGCCGCTATCACTGGCCTGTCCTTTAAGGGGCTCAGCTTGGAGTGGCACGACGGGTATACGGACGCAGAGCTGATGGATCTGCTGGGATTGTTATCGTGCCGCAGAAGGGGATGGGCATGGAATATGCCGTGATTGAGGCAAAGTTGGCCGAGAGCTTAGCTCGATACGAGAGAGGGGACCAGACCATCACAGCTGAGCAGATTGCTCGATGCTTCCTATAGTTCGTCCTTTCTAGCACTCTGTTTGGGCACGCTGAGGGTACGGCTATGTTCGCTTTGCTGGGGTCCTTGGCGGATATAGACAGGATAGACGAGTATGCCTGGGGAGAGGCTGGCTTGGCGGAGTTATACTTTGCTTTGGACAGATACAGCAGGAAGGCGTCCACCTCCCTGACCTGCTTCAAGTTCCCATTGGAGGTACACTCTCTTTCTTTTCGTTTATCCTTTGTACATATTGTGTATGCACTTTTGGTTTTTGACGGGTCTCCTTTGTTGGATGCAGGTCTGGGCCTTGGAGATTTTTGGCTGTGCCTTATGGGAGCATGTCCAGGGGGAGGCTTTTGCATACCCGGCGATGCTTTGGTGGACGAAGGACGCCCGGATGAAGAAGACTAGCCGGACTAGGATAAAGATGCGGTACAGTGACATGGTGCCATTTTTGAAGGCAGAGACTAGTGATAGGGTTAATTTTTACCCTTGGGGCCGGTTCGAGGTGGACCAGCTAGGTGGCGCTGAGCGCTGGACGAGCCAGAGGTGGATCCTGCGGGGACTCACCTGCGATGTTTAGTATTTGGGGGAGAGGGTGACGAGGCAACATGGTCTAGGGTTGGCTGCTTTGGTGCCGACTGAGCCTCCGGCTGACATGATGTTTCCCTGGGAGGGGTTAGCGAACTGGGATTGGTTCAGAGGTGGGCGGCCTGCTCTGATGTACGTTACTCAGGAGCCCTATCAGGCATTCGTGGTGCGCAGGCTGAGGATGCCTCATGTGCTGGCGAGGGAGGGAAATTCGGTTGTGAGGATCCCTCGGGCTGACTTTTCATATACCCAGGAGGAGGTTAGGATGAGGGCACTAATACCCCTCCCAGCGGTGACGCCGCGAGCTTTCCGGCCTCGACCGAATGCTCAGGTATGTGCTGATCGTGTTCTGGTTATTTAGGCTTTGTACTTCTTTTGTCATTGCTTCGACTGTTTTTAATGCTTCTGTTTCCTTTTTCAATTAGGATTCTAATTCCGTTTTAATTAGGTTCTCCAGCTTTTCTAGGTAGTAAAAATACTTTCTTTGTTATTGTTTACAGATAACTTTATTATTATCAATTTACGATTGCTTAGCAATTTGGGTTTTCAACTTTTAAGTCTTAATTGACTTTCAAAAGAAATCTGATTGATTTCTTATCAAATCCTTTGTTCGTGGATTCGAATTAAGGTCGAACGTTCCCTTGAATTGTTCATTTATCTTGTTTATTTCCGCTGCGTTTATATCATGAAATGACGGCGATAGTTATTGTTTTTGGCACTTTTTTCTTGGAGATTACATTGGGTTATCCAAAACCCTAAACGTAATCCCCAATTAATCCTAGAAAGTGGGCACTATCTCCCGCGACATTAGCTCTACTCCCAGTAATTGTTGCTTACCTCCACCTATAAAAAGGACACTCCACCCCTTTGGAAACACAACACATTCTTGAGACACAAGCTTTTCTATAAGAGCAAACTGTAAGTACCCCAATTTAGATCACACTTCACCAAAACGTGCAAGGACTTTAAGGGAATTTTCAAAAAATATAGGAATTTTTGGGGTCTTTCAGGCACTAATTTGACCATTCTAAGTGATGGAGGGTCGTTTTGGCATAAATTTATCATAAGGACCTCCCTGGAATACTAAAATATGAAAATATCTTATCTAGACAGTTGGAGGAAGGATCTAGAACCAAAGCGGCGGTTAAAGCAGAAGAGGCCGTATGACCCCTTTTGTATGCCTCACGACCCCTTTTGTAAGTGGCTAGCAGCTATACGTTAAACCATTCCCTTATCATATCATTTTAGGGATCCTCTTTCACGAATCTTGGGAAAACACTGCCGAATTTCAGACTCATTTCCTTTCTCTTACAAACTCACAAACACAAAAACCCTTTTTTCCATCAAAAGAAAGATCTAGCTCAAAGCTACCAAACAAACCAAAGAAGATAGAAGTGAACCATCATTTGTGAGCTCTCCTTCTACATTACTTGAATCTCTCTATTCATTGTCTGTAAATCTTGTCAATTATTTGAAATGCTTAGTTGATTAAATGTAGATTTATCAATATATTTTAGTCTCTCTCTCTTCTTATTAATTCCTCAAAAACCTCTTCTTCTTCCTCTTTTTGTAGATCTGAGGACTGAATTTTCAAAGCAATATTCTTGCCTTTATTGGTTTCACTTTGTTCGGCAAGATTTAATTCAAAGATTTTTAAAATACTCATCAAGGTTGAAATCCATTGTAGAAAGATTGTAAGCTTCTTCAATAGATGAAACTTTTATATTAAAGCGCTCAGGAAAGGGTTCTAATTGCTTTTGAAAAACGTTGTTTGTTGGTAAAAGGTTCACTCAAAACTTGACATTCATTTGCAATATCGTATAATATTAAGAAATATTAAGAAATATTTTCATTTTCACCCATCCTCAATCTTTCAAATTTGCTAGTGAGCCTCCTGAGCTTAGTTTCACGCATACTATCGTCTCCTTCACAAAATCTTTGCAAAATATCCTAAGCTTTCTTAGCTGTGAGAGTGTTTTGAATGAGTTTAAAAACGTGAATGTCTACCCACTCATAAATGGCATTAAGTGTTTTATCATTGAAACTAGATAGGTTATTCTCTTTATTGGTCCATTCGAATTCAGGTTTGATTTGAACATTACCATCCTCATCCGGAGGTAACATTGGAAGAAAATACCATCTTGTATCCACATGCTCTTCTGTGCTTGTACTCTTCTAAGTTCAACAACTTAAGCTTTGAACAAGTCTTTCCACGTGACTCTTTCATATACACGAGTTATGCATAAATTTCCATTTATGCGTAACTCTCTTTTACTCCTTCCACGTTTGTAGCTATCTCCATATTGTTATAACCTGTATTTTAGACCAACAAAACAATATATTTTGCAAGTATATTTTATACATTAGTATAATATAACATATGAAAGAAATATCCAACTATCATATTAGACAGTGTCCGGTAACACTGTGAAAGTGTTGTTAGCACTTGTGATAACACCTTAGTTTGGTAACACTTAGAGGGAGTTAGCAATGCTTGTGGTAACACCACTACTCTGCACTTGCAAACTCCCCCTTAGTTGTACATTTCTTCACAAACACTAAAGTGCTTGTACCTGCAAAAATGTGTTAGCCAAATAACAATTCCAACAACCATCAATAATTAACTCCCCCTTAATTAAGGAGTTAACTAAAATTGATCAAACTTAAACTATTTATTTAAACCAGAAATTTGATCAAAATCAAATTCCAACAACTAGTTTTCAATTTTTAAACCAAACTACCAAAATATCCCAAGATAAACCAACCACAAAAAATCAAACATGTCAAGTTTAAACAACCCATAAAAAAAACTTAAACATCAAATTGTTTTAAAATCAACATAAAGAGAATTGTTTGAGAAGACACCAACCACCAAAGAATGGTTCCAACTGCCACACCACTTCATTATTCTTCTTCCTCTTCCTCTGTTTCCTCCTCATCTTCCTCAGTTTGGTCTCCTTGAGTATCACCAGCCCCAACACCTTCATCAGCACTTGCAACAACACTTGTTCCAGCTCCCTCTATTTGTGAAGAAAGCTGAGAAATGAACTCTATTATATCTGTCTGCACTAGCAGCCAGTCACTTATGTTGCTTTCAACCACAAGCATTATCCTGTGAAGGAATTGGAGAACCATAGTCTTTGAAACCATGGTGGATGTGCTACCAGAAGTGTTAACCACACTTTCAGGAACAATTGCAGCTGCTGTACCTGTAGGTATATTGGGTGCAGTGGTTTGGATAGGAATATAACCTAATCCACTAGTTTCTTGAGGCTTTACCCAAGGAAGATCACAAAGCCTATTCCCCTTTTCAGTTGATAATAATCGCATAAAATTCTAGCCTAGGAGTAAACACATTCGAAGCCTCAACTGGTAGGGATTGGAATTTAAGTACATTGAAAATGAGGAAAGGATAAGGAAAGTAGGAAGAGTCTTTCTTCTTTGGCCAGGACGTTAAATTCTTAAACACTAATCTCCCAAAGTTTATTCTTTTCCGTTTCCCTAGCTTATATAGCACTTTAGCTTGCTTCATGGTAAGATATTGCTCATTCTTGGTAGAGAGCCAATTAAAGATATACAACTTGTGCAACACGGAAAAGAGTTAGGTAAGCCTAGAGGCAGGGAATTTCACTTTGAGGTCAACTGGCCATTTATCAACCTTGTTGTTCGTAAGTAATTTAGCCATTACATCTCTATTGGCACAAAGACTCTCATCATCTAAGTTTGGCAGTTCTAAGGCTTTATTAATCATGGCAAGAGTAAACTTGTACACCCTACCCCTAACAAACACCTTTCCAAATTGAGGAGAGCCCTCATTGTCCAAGTTAGTGGTTAAATTGACATAGAAATTTCTAACAACACTTTCAACATAAGAACATGCATGGGTATTTGGGACCAAAAATTTCCTATCAGCAAGGAACTCATACACTCCATTATGTTTTAAATCCTCCACATAAATATTTTTCTCTTCCAAAAGTGGTTTTTTATTATGTTTCAACCAATATGACATATTCGGTTCCCTATGGAATTCTAGGGTTAAATGAGGCTTGGGAAAGGCTTCATCATTGCCATCATCAGTGTTCACATCAAAATCATCACTAGAAGAGTTAGAGTGTTGAGGGGAGTGAATTGGTACCTCTTGTGATGGATTAGGAACCTGAACAGAGGCAGGTGTTACCCTGGGTGTTGCTTGTCGACTAGTAACACTTTCAACAGCACTCTGTTTTCCTTTTTTCTTAAACAACTTCACTCGAGCAGCAGCTAGGGTTTCACCCTCATCTTCAAGCCATTTTTCAAGGCTATCCTCTGAATGGTCCTTTTCCTTTTTTTCTTGATAATCCTCATCTGAAACATGGGTAGATGACAGGCTGAGAGAATCCTCCGAGACATCAACGGGATCAGAGGGGGTGTTGGACTTTCCCTTGTTGACCGATGCCTTCAACCTATTTGAGGTTCATTTTGAAGGTCCCTGAGCAACCATTGGGGCTTTTATATTCTTCTTCTTCTCTTTGGTGACTGCTACAGATGGTTGGGAAGGGGCCATGGTAGGAGCCTTTTGGGCCATCAGAACAGGTGATAGTCTAGCAACAACTATGGCCAGACTAAGTGATGTCACAGGTGTTACCACGGGAGAAACATCCATGGGCGAGGTAACACGTGAGGTAGCACCTGGAGAAATCTCAATTGGAGATGAATCTTGAGGGATTTTGGAAGGAGTTGACATTGTCGAATTTTGGAGGTACAGAGACGGTAAAGAAGGAGGAGATTAGAAAGATTGAGGGAAGTGAGAGAGAGATGTGAGATGAGAGTATAAATATAGGAAGATTTAGCAAATTAGGGGGTTGATCTTGAAAAGAGATAAACTCTAAATGGTACCTAACTCCCTATTTTCTAGCTAAGACTTCTTCATTAATTACACTCTTTTCCTCTTCAATTTCTCATTCGGCTGTTACAATTTTTTTATTTTTTTTAATATGACAAAAATAAGAGATAAATTAAGTTTGGTGAATATCTCCCTTATATTTCGAATTGGAGATATTTCTCCTAAATTTTAGGGATATTATTTACCTAATTTGATTTACCAAGATTAAAAAGATTTGATGAAGATATTTTTGAAATTCAAAGACTCCAATAAGAATTAGACTCTTAGAATTTTCAAGAATTAATCATAAAAATCCGAAAATAACAAAAATAAAAATAATATGACACATACAAATGTGTTACTAGCAATAATGGTAACACTAATGTTAACATATGTATCAAAATAACCCTTTGAAAATTTTCTTCATAACGCTTGAGGCATAACAAGTCTTATTTTCAATCACTTGAGGCATAACAAACCTCATTTTTAAGTATTTGAGGCATAACAAGCCTCATTTTCAAGCACTTTAGGCATACCAAGCCTTAAGTTTTTACACTTCATTAAATAAGGAAGCATCGTAGTAGTGAGCTCTGTGCCCCGAATAGTGTAAAAACTTTAGTGATTTGTACCTTTCAAGTAGGATACACTATAGTAGCGAACTCCATGTTCCTAATACTTAGTATAAAATCACTAGAAACTATTCCCGTTTGGTAAGAGAACATCGTCGCAGCGAACGCCGTGCCCCGAGTTACTAAAGGATTAATATAAGTGCCTTTTACCTTTTATTTATCAAAAAGATTAGTGACTTTGTCACTTTTGAGCTTGAAGAGTATTTTGACAAACATGTTAACCCAAGTCTTAACCTACTAGAACAAAATGGTCAGCATGTGCCCCCGTCAGGGTTTTAACAAACTAAAGTTTTTTTTAAAGAGTACAAAGACAAAGAGAGCTTTTCCAATCTGAAAATCTCTCGTGGTTAAGGGCTTTAGTGAATATGTCATCAAGTTGACATTTTGTATCAATATGCTCTATGTTTATTAATCCTTTTTCAACTAAGTCCATAGGAAAATGGTGACGGATGTCTATATGTTTAGAGTGTTGAATTTGGTTTTTGGAAATATTTATAGCACTTAAGTTATCACAGTACATGGTTAACACATTACTCTTAAGACCATAGTCATCTAACATATGTTTTAACCAAATAAGTTATGAACAACAACTCCTGGCTGCTACATATTCAGATTCAGTAGTCGAGAGTGAGACACAATTTTGCTTACGACTGTACCATGATACTAGATTGTTTCCCTAGTAAAAACACCCCCACTAGTACTCTTACGGTCATCCATATCCCCTGCTCAATCTGAGTCACTAAAGCCTACCAAATTAGTATTCTTATCTTTACTATACCAAATACCTAATTCACTAGTTCCAGATACATATTTAATTATCTTTTTAACAGAATTAAGGTGAGAGGCTTTGGGATTGGCTTGATAACGTGCACACACGTGCACGCTAAACATTATATCAGGACGGCAAGAAGTGAGATAAAGAAGACTACCTATCATGGAACGGTATAGAGTTGGATCAACATCCTCTCCCACTTGTTCCTTCCCAAGCTTGAGAGTTGAACTCATAGGAACTTTGGAACTTTTTGACCCCTCTAACTAGAACTTTTTCACCAAATTCCTTGCATACTTGCTTTGTGATATGAATATCCCTTCATTTGACTGTTTCACCTGCAAGCCTAAGAAGAAATTTAGCTCACCTATCATGCTCATTTCAAATATTGATGTCATAGCATCCACAAAATCTTTCAAACACATTTGTGTAGTCGATTCATAGACTATGTCGTCAACATAGACTTGAGTAATGACAAGTTCTTTTCCATGCCTAAGTATAAAAAGAGTTCTATCTGCCTCACCCCTTATAAATCCATATTCAAGTAGAAAATTGGTTAAGTGACCATACCATGCTCGTGGAGTTTGCTTCAACACATAAAGGGCTTTATCAAGTCTATATACATGGTATGGTTGAAATGGATCTTCAAAACCTTTCAATTGTTCAACAAAAATTTCTTCATCCAAATACCCATTTAAAAAAGCTGCTTTGACATAGCTTGGAGTAGTCTTATGGACTCAAGTCTCGCCACGGGTGCGAAGGTTTCTTCATAGTCAATACCTTCGACTTGTGTATAGCCTTGAGCCACAAGACGAGCTTTGTTTCTAACAATATTACCCTTCTCATCTGTTTTATTTTTAAAAATCCATATTGTTCTTATAATATTAGTATTAGGGGTACATGGCTCTAAAAATCAAACATTATTTCAGGTAAATTGTGCAAGCTCCTCTTACATAGCTTGAATCCAAAAGTTATATTTCAAAGCTTCAACTACATTCTTAGGTTCTAAGGAAGAAACATAACAAGATTGTTTTACCTTTTTGTATGTGGTGGACATGCACACATACCTTACCATGTCTGGGTAGCTAATTTGCTACTTTTGTCTTGTTTGAATTCCTTCATTCACTTCACCTATTACCTAAGTGGTAGGATGATTCCTTCTAATTCTAGCAGGAGGGTCCCTACTCATCACCTCATGAGTTTCATCAGCATTCTGTTCCTCATTTGTTGTTCTGGGATCAGGTGTTACCTGAAGTGCTATCTCTTTACTGATAGCACTTTGGTCAGCACCAGTGTTAACATCTGAGTTAGCATTTGTGTTAGCATCAGTGTTTTCACTTCCTTAGCTTTCCTCTTGAGTCTCTTCCAATAGCTCTAGGGGTGACTCTTGAGCACTTTCTCCTGCAATGCATGAAAGGTCATAAAAAACAATGTTTACAGATTCTTGGATGGTTTTTAATCTCAGATTATACACACTATATGCACGATTATTTTGTGCATATCCAAGAAAGATTGCCCTATCACTTTTAGAATCAAGTTTTCCTAAGTAATCCCGATCATTTAAAATAAAGCACACACACCCAAAAACATGAAAATAGTGGACCTTGGGTTTCCTACCATTCAAGATTTCATAGGGTGTCATTATGGTTCCGATTCTTAGAAAAACTCTATTGGTTGTGTGACAAGCTGTGTTTAGTGTCTCTGCCCAAAATCTTTTTGAATTTTTTTAGAAAACAATATTACTCTAGTCATTTCAAGTAAGGTCCAATTTTTTCTTTCAGCTATCCCATTTTATTAGGGTGTTTTAGGTGTTGAAAATTCATGACGTATTCCTTTTCTTTCACAAAAAGTGGAGAAAAAGACATTGTCAAACTCCTTACCATGATCAGACCTAATACGAAAAATAAAGGCACATAACATGGTTTTTTTTTATCTAAGAATGTAAGATTTTAAATTTTTCAAAGGTTTCTGATTTTTCTCTCAAAAAATAAACCCAAGTTAACCTAGAAAAATCATCAAAACTGACAAAAGTATATCTCTTACCTCCAAAACTCTCTACCTCAATTGGACTCGTCAAATCCAGGTGTAGTAGTTGAAAACAGTGTGTTGTTCCAAAGTGTTGCTCATTGTTTTGGGCAACACTGTGAGCAACACGAGTTTTTTTGCCTTTAAGACAATCCTCACAAATCACTCTATCTTTGAATTCCAACTTAGGAACTCCTCTCACAGCATCTAGCTTAAGAATTTTTTCAATATTACGGAAATGAATATATCCCAATTTTTGATGCCACAAAGTGTTAACATCAACCTTTGCCGAATGGCACACCTTTTTGTCTTTAACAAGATAACATATGTCACTAGATCTAGTTCCTGACATCACACAATTGTTAGAAACATCAAAGACCTCACAAGTGTTCTTGTTGAATTTCACCTCTAAATTATCATCATTATATTAGCAACTAGACCATCAACATGTAACACATTTTTTAAGGTGAGGAAACCAGACACATTAAGTGTGCCCTTCCCAATGATTGTACTCTTACTTCCACCACTATAAGTAACACTACCCCATGTGTTGATTCATAGTATTTTAAAAATGATTCTAATCCCGTCATATGTCATGAACACTGTTTTGGACAAATTTCGACAAGTGAATTTGTCTTCTCAAGGAGGTTTGGGCACAAATAGAATATAATTCTCAAAACAAGATGAACACGAGGATGTAACGAGGAAACCCTTAGAGCAATCGTCCAAGAGAAAAACCTCGGGAGGCTTTTGGGAAGCCTGCCTAAACCAAAGAAATTTTATTAAGTATTGAGAGTTTTCGAGTACAAGTGCAGAGTAGAGTAAGAAAAAAACTATATAACGTGAACACAAGTGATTTCTAGGAGTAATATATAGGCGTAATTGTAACTGAAAATAACAACTTGAATGCGGTGCTGATTTTGCACCTAGAGTCTCGCTCCTTGTTGATGGAGTCCAACCGTTATCCTTTGGTTGATGGTTTGAATCTGTTACGTTGTTCTTTGACGAGGTCCAAACGGTCACATGGGTGAACTATTTATTTATAAATCTATTCCTGAAAAATAGGATAAACACAACAAATAATTTCAAGGCGTTAGTCCAAGATGTAAATCAAGAAGTTACCTCAAGATGGATGTCCAAGATGCAGAACATGCTAAGTGGATTTTTTAGGACGTAACAATTGCCCCCAAAATATAGAAGCATTCCTGTGAGTACGCCAATCCAATTCGCGACCCTTTAAAAGTGCTTTTTAATATAATAAAATGGCACTAGGGGGCATTTTGGTAAATTCCCGGTCAATTCCAAGTCTTCCGGAAACTTTTCTTAAAGTTCTTATGAAGGAAGTACTTATGAGTGATTTATTCCACATAAAAGGACCTACCAGGAATTATCAGCTTTGGACCTATTGGTAATTATCACAGAAGGTTCCAGAATCAGTTGCCAATGCCAAAAACGGTTACATGGCTGGATAAGTCGTGCGGCACAATTGACCACGGAAAAGCGAAGCGAAAGGCCGTGCGACACAAGTGACCTCCTCCATGCAGCCTATAAATTGGACCCTCCCCCTCTCATATTAGGATCCTTTTCCAATACCCTAAAGTTACTCTGCCCAATTGACGACAGAAAAGACTCTCTCTCCTCAAACCACACCAAACCTCTCCAATTCCATCCTTTCCTCACCCAAACCATAAACCCACCTTCATACAACCCACACACCCTTGGAAGATCTGAAGAGAAGCAGCCAATTGGTGTCCATTTACATCTCCTAGCAGCTGAATTGAAGGCTTCCACACCTAATTTGGTGTAGAAGTAGAGGACTACAAGGGTAACGAATTTCTCCACCTTCCTCTCTCATTTTACTTGTTCATTTGAAATTGTTCTTCTCTCCACTTGATAATCAAGCTCCATTTGCTTTAGATTATCAAGTGGCAACTGCCATATCTCTGTTTAATTGGTTTTTCTTGGTTTGATTGCATATTGGTATTGTGATTATATCTCCCTTGGTTGCTTGGTGCTCAAGGGAGTATGGATCTCCCATATCCATGCTCCCTTGGGTGATTCGTTACTAATTTGTGTTAATCCAAGTTGATTTGGTGTGCTTAATAGATCTGAATTGATTCCTGTTAGTTTCTGGTTTGAAATTGTGAGATTCCTGCAGATGGTCTACTTATGTCACGCGACACAAGTGACTCATCAAGTCCTGTGTCCCGCGACAGAAGTGACCCATCTGCAGAGGATCATCTTTCAGTTGTAGGTTTGTTCCTCCCTTTTCCCCTTTTTATTTGTCACTCAAATTAGGGTGTGGATCCTCCATATCCACATTCATTTTGAAGTGACTAGATAGATCTACTTCCCTTTTGCTTAATAATGTAAAACCTCTGCAAGGTGATCTGTAGTGTCACGCGACACAAGTGACCTCTCAGGTTCTGTGTCACGCGACACAACAGGCCCCTACAGTAGGTTCATTTTAGTTGTATGTTTTGTTAATCCTTTTTGTAATATGGGATGTGGCCTCCCATTGCCAATGGCTCACAAGTTGTTTCTTCTTCCTTTTGAGCAATAAAACAAAGTACTCCTTTGCATTCCATATATATATTGTCTCACACATTAGCACACATTTTTGAATGAATTAAATGTTGAACGATTGAAAGACTCGTCTACGGACGAGGCGTGTTGGGTGAACTCTCGGTTCTTCCCAACACGTAACCTGACCCCCGAACCCATTTTCTCTTTACAAAAGGTTTTCAATGTTTCCTCTAAAAATGGCGTGGCGACTCCTTTATTTTTAATTTCGGCGAGCGTTCATTCAGTGGCGACTCCGCTGGGGAATATTTAACTTGAAACCTGTTTTCAAAAGTGGGTCAAACTTTCGGGAATGTTCAACGTTCAATTCATTCACTCGTATGTGCTTTGCTTGAGACATTATATGTATTGTTTGCATCTTATGTGCTTTGTTTGATTGTCCTTGCTTCCTGCCTTGTTGTTCTCTTACTTGGGGCTGAGTTGTGCTATTTAAGCTTCGAGGCTGGGGCTGTTCTTGGTGTGATCTTTAGAATTCTGGAAATTGGACCCTTCTGTCATGCGACAGAACTTGCATCATCTGTTCTGTGTCACGCGACAGAAGTGGCCAGTTTGCAGGATCTTGGTTTTCCTTGGTGCAGTTGGTGATTATGGGCAGTCCCCGTGATCAATTTATTGGTTTTTTGCTTATTGTACTCTGTGGGGTGTGTGTGTGTAGTTTCCCTTTCTTCCTCTTTTCCAAATAAAAAAATAAATAAAAAAATAAAAAAAAAAATCATTTTTCGCAAATAAAAGAACATAGTCATCCGCACACTACGTCACATAGATTTAGAACCCTCGGGTGCGATTGACGGCATCGCGGACGGCCATGAAATTCGCCTACGCTTGAGCGCCTGAAATCAAACCTAAACCCCTAGTTCGTTATAGGTGGCTCCACACTTAAACCGTACCCACAGTTGGTTTTGACACAACATTTTTATCACGCCAAAATGACTCGTTTTTGAAACATATCATAGGTCCTTATACCTTCCCCAAAACCTCACATCTTGTGGGCATGTTGTCAATACAACATGATTTCACGTGGGGACATGTCACTCTCGTGACGTGTTCTAAGCGAGAGATCATGCCGCATTGCCGACATGCACCGACGAGAGGTCATGCCGGATTTTTCTTCGAAATCCTTCGAAAAGACCCGTTATGCTGCCCAAATTTCCCCAAAAATTTGGACAACCTCTTCGCTCCATAATGATGTTAGGATTTGTTTAGGTATCATAACCTATTATGTATTTCAAACACAAGGTATTTAGTGTGATTTGAACGTTGCGTCCCTAGGCTTCCCCGAGGTGTAGATAGTGAATAAAGGCTTCTCCTTTTCCAACTGCGTTTAGGATTAAGACATTTATTTCTACTTGAAGATGAATAAGCTTGTTTGCACGAATCCATCCTTCTTTTCTTTTCCCTCTCCCGCACTTCCCCGAAATCTCCCTCCTTCCTTACCTTATAAACCCATATCTGATCCCTGCAGCAGCGACAAGTTGGGTGTGTGCTCCATTTTCCGGTGTGTCTCCGAAGTGGTTGCAATTCTCGATAAACTCTCACCTGTCTGGATAATTGAGATGTCTGGTGCAAAGGATATGACCTCCGCTCAGTCTGGAAGTCTTGTTACTTCGAGTCAGTTGGACCTAAGTGATCTGTCGGTAGCAGAGTTGCGAGCTGCCCTTGAAGCCGCCATGGTTCGTGAATGCAAAGCTCAGCTGCTTGCCCAAGTTGCCAAAGCCAGGGAGGAAGAGACACACGCTAGATTTGTTGAAGCAATGCGCATCCGAGGGGTCACAGTCATTCGCCACGAAGATGGGTCATATGAGGAAATCATCAATGCTAGCAATGTCGATCATGAGAAGAGAACAGTAGTGAAGGGGGTGAATGAGGATGAGCAAGACAAAATTCTTCCCCCAATACCTCATGTAGTCCAGACTCAGATTCAGGAGGAACAACCAATCCCTGGGGCTTTCAGTTTTCCTAATCAACTGGATTCGAAGAGTCAATATCAGCCAGATTCCCGAGAGTCATACTATTTTGTGAAAGGTCATTCCAACCAGAAAGGATTACTGTCATTTCACTCTGATCAAGCTCTCTTTCAAGGAAATGTTTCTCCACCACCAGTGAGTTCATTTGGTTCCAACTTACCATCCCCGCACGATCAGCATATGAGACCAGCTTCATACGCGACTGTAAATCAAATGTCCTTCATTCCGACCGCAAATCCTATCCAACCAGGAACGCCAATACTTGGACCCCCTCCTAAGATGACCCATACAGAAAAGAAAAGGCAGTATTGGGGAGAGTTAGGGATGCCCATGGATCAGTTCCTCAAAGTTTTGGTGAGCGGAGGTTTGGTTCAACCGCTAGTCAATTATACCCCCCTTCATAACAATGTAAAACTGGATCTAAGCAAGTACTGCTACTATCACCAATATCCAGGCCATATTACCTCTGAATGCAAGCAGTTGAGGGTAATCATCCAGGAACTCATCGACGAAGGAAAGATCGAGATAGGTCCCCATGAAAGAAACAATCTTTGGAATCTCCGTCAGTTTCCATCGCGAAAGAAGCGAGAATTTGATGATTTAGGAATAACAACTGAGGAAGCTTTCAATGGGCTGATGCGAAGAGGAATGATAAAGCCACTTGATAATTATCATCCCAGTAAGCCCAATTTGAATTTAGATCGGAGCAAGTATTATTACTATCATCAGTATCCCGGTCACACCACCAACGATTGCTCCGTTTTAAAGGTGCATATTCAGAAGCTGGCTGATGAGGGAAGAATTGAGAAAGCCCCTCCAAAGGTGATCGACAATCCCCTTCCGCAATTCCAAGGATCCCCCATGTGAAGAAGTCAGTCAGTCGATCAGGCATTGTAGGATCCTAGAATGTTTTATTTTGTTTTGATAACAAGTGTTCCTATAGTTGGAATTTAAGGCATCCATGTTATGAGTCTTTTATTTTCAATAATAAAATGTTTGTTTCTATTCTTGCTAGACTCGAGACATTACTTGTGCACCCACGTTACACTAAATTGAAAGGGTTTTATCCTAGATGATCACTTGTGCTGCTCAATCACTAATGCATTGAAATAATTAATATTTAAATTGATCCGAGTGAGAAAATCGGCTGATATCCTTCCTAGAGTGGGGCTTATCAACTCCCCACCTCGCGGCTCCTGTGCTCACATGTCTTCCTTCGTCCTCCCTATCTCGTTGCTCAATAATTTGCACGGATCTTTCTCAAAGTAAGCTTAAGCAAGCAAATGAAGACTTGATCTCGTTCGGGTTCATCCGGTAGGGACTGCGGTTGAAACCTTTCACCCATAGGAAAACCATTACCTCACCCTCACTAAATCATACCCCTTCATTTCAAGATCTGCATATTTGAAACCCATCTAACCATCTCAAGAAGATGATTGATATCCTTGAGGCTCCCGTGGTTCAAAGAAAGATCGACCGTCTCCAAGCTCAAGAACGACGAAAAGCAATGATCCATCCTGGGGACTAGCTGATTATTATCCTCTCAAAACAAAATTGAAAAAAAGAGAGAGGGACAAAATTAAAAAAAAGGAAAAGATATAAAAAAAGAAGAAATGAATAAAAAAAGAGAAAAGAAAGAGAGCCTAGTCCCTAGTGATCCTCTCAAAAAGCAAAAGTAAAAGGATCCGGTCGTTATTCAAATGGAGTCTCAGAGCGAACAAAGAGACAACACAGATGTCCCTCACCATTACCTCTAACCAATTCCGGCCATCCTCTCGATTTTAGAGGATATCCCCACTACCTTGACCAATCCCAAGCCGTCCTCTCGATTTTAGAGGACATTCCCATCACCATTACCTTTGCCCTTGCCAAAGCCTAGCCGACCTCTCGTTTTAAGAGGTCATGATATCCCGAATTTACTCAAAGACCAAAGAAATCCCGAGACCCAGTCGCAGTTCCTACCGGATAGCAGTTTCATTCCAATATCGTCTAGATCTAAAACAAATTATTGCTTAAAGAGGAGCCAAGTCTATCCCGGCCCAAAAGGACCGTCAAGCAGAGATTTGTGCAAATTCCATCCGTTCATTCGACGTCTTATGTGAGCATATTTCATTTCTCCTCTGCAAACACCTGTCGTGAATGTCCCACTGGGGCTCCACATCCGTGTCTCCCATCGACACTCCAAGAGGACATGTTCTTAAAATCCCAAAATCCTCAAAGGTCCTCAAATCCTCGAATTCCAACGTTCATTCTTTTCATTCGGGATAAGCCCGAACTACGGTGACGTGAGCTCCTCATATGGAGGGGAACGTAGGCAACCATTACTGGTTCGGTCGAAATCACAAACAAATCTCAGAAAATCCGGTCTCCTTAAGGACCATTCCCATACACTTTCCACCTTTCGGAGTTCGATTCTCGATATCAGTGGGCTTTCTCCTCAAGATTGATAAAAACATTTGTTCATATCAGCTTTGGCGGTTGAGTAACCCGAAAATCAATAAAGGGTTTTAAGCAGCTTTGTGATCATCACGAATAAGACAAGTTTTCAAGTGTCTCGACAAGTCTTCCCTTTCTACATCATAGGAAGATAGAGCTAAACACTGTTTCGGTCAGCAGGGGCTTCCATACACTTTTCCACACCTTGTAATGCTTATACTCTCCCAAAAGAGTCAAACCCAAAAGCAAGAGTGTCATATACAGAAGTTCGGGATTCATTTCTCATCTTTCGAAAGATGTGCCCCTGCACGTAAACATTTCCGAGTCTTGTCCAGTGACGGATTGGCTACTGTCTGAAAATGAGGAATTGATTTCTCGGCCACAAGATGATACGGTTTGCAACAAGGCCACCTCGAATTTCACCAAAGTAAGGGTTTGTCAAAACTGTTACCTTAAATCCCCCTCAGGTTATTTTGCGTTATCAAATGGGGCTTGTTCAAGGACAGGAGGTTGGTGTATCCATTTGGGCAGACTCTGAGGCCCACTTTATAATCTTGATTGATAAGAAAAGATTGATCCCTTAAGAGTTTACTTCATGATGAAGATGAGGACAAGTCTGGAGGCAAATTTGGAAATTTGGTTGGAAAAACATGTCAGTAGGGCTACTTGTGTCACGCGACACAACTCACCCTCTGTTGCCCTGAGCCGTGCGACAGAACAAGCCCAACATCAGACATCAGTAACCTGCTCTCAGCTCATCCTAGGACACTCCCCGACATGTTAGTTGCTGCGAAACATCAAACCCCACTTCATAAACACATGGGAGAGGGATTCATTCAATCCAAATACACCCGAACCCTCATACACATATCAATTCATTCAAAACATAAGCCAACATTCCATATACATATAAATTACACCCATGTCTACCATAACCATCATCCCAATCAGTTGTCAAAAATGAGGTGAATTCGTGCAAATAATAATGGCTAATGTAAGTGCAAACTAACAAGTAAATTGTTCAAAGTTTTTAGTTTATCTAGAGTCTTTTGTTTTCACAGGTGCAATAAGCAATAAACCATCAATCCAAGCTAAGAAGAGGCTACTCTGACCCATCTTCTTCCTCCTCTGAGCCATCTTCATCCTCTGAGCTATCTCCCTCTTCCGCCGAACCAGCCTCCAAATCTCCTTCTTCATCTCCACCTGCATCATCATCTTTGTCATCCTCATCCTCCTCAGGCTCGTCATCGGGGTCATCAGAAGGTGCTTCATACGCCACGGTCCCCATGTCATAGTAGTCATCAAGATCAGGGATAATCATGGAAGTAAGCTCATAGTCGGCAGCAGTCTCGTCACCATCACTCCTGACAGGTCTGGAAAGAGGCACATTCGCATTCTTGGTCCGAAGTTTTGGTTCACCAACACCCCCACTGGAGGTAGCATCATCAAATCGGCTTCTTTTCCTTCTTGATTGACTGGGAGGAGAGACATTGATTGCATCCTGAGAGGGGCACTGATTCTTCCAAAAACTCACACTCTTCTGAAGCTTCCCAATCATGCCTACTGTGCCGGTAAAAGCCCGAGTGAGATGCCTATAAGCCTGGGCCGATACCTGTCACCAACAGACAAAGAGAAACATCAGAATGCAGTGTTTGATATCATAAAGAGATGCAAGCAAGTTAACGAAGATAAAAGTCAACTCTTACTAATCTAGAACCCCGTGGGAGCTGCAAACGGGGGTGAGTCTGTGACATGTCAATGTGCGCTCGCCGTATGCGGCCGCCACTCGGATAATTAATGAAAGTCGGAGGCAGAGGAGGCCTAGCTACATGACCCCCACACCCTGTACATCATAACCAGCCCTAACCTGAGGAGACTGCAACCTCCTAGCAACATACAGTGTATAATCTCCCTCCCGGACAAAGTGATGAGCTTCCACACCTGTGATCAATGCTTCTACATTCTCCAGCTAACGAGGAAACCACATCCTGGCCGGGGGATCATCAAGAATCTGAGCATGCATGTGAGGCCCGTACTGCCTAAACACCCTCTCCGCCAAATATAAAGCATCTCCAGTCAAGCCCACCAAGAGTTTATGACACCCGGTCAGAAAGAGCACGTAATCTAAGCCCTCATCTGGATACCTCTCAGTCCAGGGGAACAAGGAGAGATTAGAAGGAACTCACCTCAATAAGGGCATCACGTCAGCAAATGTAGAGGTCACCCTACCCCTCGATCCAGATACCCGAACAGATTTCCTAGCACCTTTGGTCCAATGCCTGAGAGCAGGGAATGTATCAGCTGGGAACTCATCCTCAATTCTCCAAGGATAGCAGCTAAATACCTCATATGCCCAAGCTTGCAAAAAAACAAATCAAATAGAGTCAAAGATTGAGGATAATGGCTATAAGTACAAATGTGCGTGGACAAAATTAAATAAGGATAAAAGCTACCTCGAAGGCCATCTGGCAGCAGTCAAAAGATCTAGCCTCTCCTCGGCTAATGTCATCTAAGGCCAGATACATCTCTGCCAACCCAGCTTCCCCCCAAGACAAATTGCCGACATTTCCCCAATCTCTCAAAAGCTCCAGAAGGGCCATCAGTGCAGTAGAGGCCCCATTTGGGAATAGCATGTCAGAAAAACCAGCCCATACAAAAGCCCTGGTGAAATTACCCGAGATTTCGCGCGATGGGGGGGCGCGGAACGCGGTTGTCTTTCGCGGAGGGGTTGGTGTCTGAGACCTCGCTTCATGGGAAGGAACAAAACGAGGAGTCGCCACGCGGTTTTTGTATTTTGAGCCCAAACGTTGAGAAACGGCTATTGAAAATGGTGTCGTTTTTATTGGTAGCAAAAACTTAGGAAAAAGCTTTGAAAACGGGGGATCATTTTTATTGGCAGCAAAAACGAGTAAAAAGCTTTGAGTACCAGAGATTGTTAGGTTCGGAGGTCACGTTACGTTTCGGGTAGAGTATTACGAGATCGCCCGAAATGCCTCGCATGACGAGTCTTTCTACCTTTCTCGAAAACGTGTGTGTGTGTGTGTGTGTTTTTGAAATGGGGGCTTGAATGACAAGCTTAATCTTGGTTTGAATGTCAAACGTTGATTAGGTGACTTTGTTTGAAAAGACGAGCGTTTGAATGACAAACGTCGGTTTTGAGTTTGAAAAGAGCGTTTGCGTGGCAAACGTCGATTTTGAGTTGAAAAGGAGTTCGAAGGTCGAACTCCGGTTTTTTGAACCGGGAATGTCATTGTTAACGATTTTTACGGGAAAAATGCGTATTAAATGATTCGAAATGTCAAATGGCGGCTTTTAGTTTGAAGATGAGCGTTTGGAGGCCAAACGTCATGTCGCGCGTTTTTGAAAGAGAGTTCGAAGGACGAACTCCGATTTTGAACCGGGCATTACATTGTTAACGATTTTTACGGGAAAAATGCGTATTAAATGATATGTGATCAACGAATCGGGTTGCGATTCGGACTTTGAAAAGTAAATACTATCACGATCCAAACGGGTCGGACTTTTTAAATGACAGTATTTAAAGCAGTGTCAACGTAATCAAACGATCTGGAATCGTAAATGACGAACAACGAGGCCAATCGGCTCGGAATTGTAAATGACGATCGACGAGTCAAACGACTCGGAATTGTTAATGACAGAAGTTAAATGACGATCAACGGATCGATCGATCCGGAATTGGTAAATGACAGAAAGTAAAGGGAACGGGGTCGGAACGCCGTTTTAACCCGTGATTACTTCTCTTACGGAAAGAGAAGAGGATCGAGGGGCTAAAACGTATCGGACCCCGTTAGACGGAGGCGTCTACATTTTGATAACGTTGTTCGAAACGGTTGTAGCGACTGGCGCGTAAACCGAGACGAAACGAGAGATTTAGAGAGAGGGAGTTATACCTATGGCTAGGGTCGACTCCTTTGGCTCGGAAGGTGTGTACGGGACACGGAAAGTAGTTCGAAAGGTTGTTTTGAAGTGGTAAGGGGCGTATTTGATCGAAATACGAAGGTTTCACGCGAATCGAGACAAAACGGGAGCTCGGAAGGGGTGAAAATCAGTTTGGCCGTGGGGTGTGGTGAATTTTGGGGTAAAAAAGTTCCTCCTTTTGGCTTTGACAGCCATTTCTATTTATAGGTGAAAAATGCAGTAGGAGTCCGGACGGACTTGGCCTGAATCCAGGGGGTTTTGTGGTATTTTGAGAATTTGAAGGACTTGCTGGCAATTTCAGAAAATGTGCACAGGGAGTCCGGCCGGACTTGGCTTGCAAATCAGGGGTATTTTGGTCTTTTGGCCTTGATTTGTGATTGAAGAGTGACTAGAGGGAGGTGGCATGGCTGCCACGTGCCCTATGAGTCACCAGCCATGTGGGAGTTCGTTCCCCTGTCCCGGTTTTGTCCGTTTTTTAAAATAACAGTCCGGAAAATGTCCGAAATGCCCCCGGAAAGTGCCGGAAAGTGCCAAAAAGTGCGTTTTTCAGGGAAAGCCATACTTTTACGTGAGATGACACGTGTTAAGTACAGTTCGACGTTGGGATGCTCGGGGCAGTCCCAGGACGTCTCGTTGGCAGGGCAACGGGGAGTTTAACGAGTTCCGGTTAACCTGGAGCGGGCCAGTTAACGGATTTCGGTTAACTTTCTGACGGATTTGGACGATCCGGATTTGGGTACTTACAGTTAGCCCCTCAGCGACGTCACTTCCGAAGGAGGTGGGGTCATTGAAAAAGATAAGGATCCAAATCGGGATGCCTTACTTTGAAAGAGACCTGGGCGGTCAGCTGGCTGGACCCTTAGCGAAAAGGATTCCTACGTATCCCGAGCGGGAATCAAGCCGATCGTAGTTCGAAAGGGGGCAAGGGCCGCACATGGGGACCTTGACCTGAGCGAGACATGTTAGGAGGCATCTAAACCTGAATGAGCCCATTCGCGAGGTACCTGTACCTGAACGGAGACTGTTGGGAGGCGTCTGAACCTGGGACTTTTGAAACCTTCGAGGGCGTGTGGCGCCTCAAATCGGAGTTGCTTAACCATACGAGGGCATGTGGCGCCTCAAACCGGAGTTGCTGAATCATACGAGGGCGTGTGGCGCCTCAAACCGGAGTTGCTGAATCATACGAGGGCGTGTGGCGCCTCAAACCGGAGTTGCGATGCTGACGAAGGCGTGTGGCGCCTCAAACCGGAGTTGCGAGGATACATTTATCCTGTGACGAAGGCGTTCGTGCCTTGGGTGACGGGCTTATTGCTGTTGCCAGCTTTATCCTGCTGGGGATGAGGTAACAATGAGGGGAACGGTTGTGTTAAACTGGCGTTATTAACAACTCGGAAGGATCGACGTTTCTTCTTTAGAATCCTGCTGGGGATGAACATTCGGGCTTACCTTGATGGCCGAAGAGGAATTGTTGCAAGGCGTTCGTGCCTTGGGGTTTGGACTTATTGCAGCTACCGGGAAGACGAACAGCGAAGGTCTCGATAGGAGAGTGGAGGTCGGACCGCGAAGGTCGCGATTAAGGATTGAAGATTGGACCGTGAAAGGTCGCAATTGAGGATTGAAATCGGACCGTGAAAGGTCGCGATTGAGGATTGAAATCGGACCGTGAAAGGTCGCGATTGAGGATTGAAATCGGACCGTGAAAGGTCGCGATTGAGGATTGAAATCGGACCGTGAAAGGTCGCGATTGAGGATTTGAAATCGGACCGTGAAAGGTCGCGATTGAGGATTGAAATCGGACCGTGAAAGGTCGCGATTGAGGATTGAAATCGGACCGTGAAAGGTCGCGATTGAGGATTGAAATCGGACCGTGAAAGGTCGCGATTGAGGATTGAAATCGGACCGTGAAAGGTCGCGATTGAGGATTTGAGATCGGACCGTGAAAGGTCGCGATTAAGGATTGAAATCGGATCGTGAAAGGTCGCGATTAAGGATTGAAATCGGACCGTGAAAGGTCGCGATTGAGGATTGGAGATCGGACCGTGAAAGGTCGCGATTGAGGATTGGAATCGAACCGTGAAAGGTCGCGATTAAGGATTGAAATCGGACCGTGAAAGGTCGCAATTAAGGATTGAAATCGGACCGTGAAAGATCGCGATTAAGGATTTGAATCGGACCGTGAAAGGTCGCGATTAAGGATATGAGTGATGGTAAAAACCATTAGGAATTTTAACGTCTGGAGACGAGCGTTAGTGAAAACTAACTGGGAATTTATCCTCGGGGGATGGGGGGTTAGAAATGTCTAACTGGGAAAATTTTATACTTTTGGGGGGGCCAAAAGATGTAAAATTGGAACTGCATAAAGCTGAGGGGCCAAAGTGGCAGAAAATTTTCCTGGTGCAGTAAGAGTCCGGCCGGACTTTTACTGAATTTGACCAGGGCCTATTCAGCGCCGAGGCCGAGGAAGGAAGAGTCATTTTCTTCCATTAATTCCGACGAGAGGGAGAGAGAGGAGGAGAGAAAATCCAACCCAAATTGTGAGATTTGCCCGGATTTGCGAAGGAAAATTGATATGGAAGGTGATTTGGGACCAATGGCTCGCCACGGAAGGACCGATGACGAAAGAACACGGTTGGTTCGGACCATTCGAACCATTGTGCATCCATTGAATCCGGCGGAGTTTTACCCGGCTAGGGACCGACACAACTCCAAGGAAGGGATCAAGAGACAAGTAAGCTTCCTACAAATTCCATTAATTTTAAGAATGTGCATTCTTTAAATGTTAGAAATTTGGTTAGGAATGAACTTAGGGATTTTGGTGCCCGAATTGGGGCTTTTGACTTTGCCATGAATTGTTGTCGAAATTGACTAGGATGTAGTTCATTTGACACTATGGGTGGACGACATAAAAATTTTGGTCGCAAAATTCCATGTCTAGATGCATTTTCCAAAATTAAAGTAGCTTTAATTCGGGACGGAGTAAATTTTCGAAATGTTCGAAAGAGATTTGAAAGTTCCGGTTTCAACGGAGTTTTCGAAAGATTTTGAAAGTTCCGGATTCGACGGAGTTTTCGAAATGTTTTGAAAGTTCCGGATTCGACGGAGTTTTCGAAAGATTTTGAAAGTTCCAGATTCGACGGAGTTTTCGAAAGATTTTGAAAGTTCCGGATTCGACGGAGTTTTCGAAATGATGGGAATATACGTACGAAATGAATGAGAACCGTATCTGCATTGCATCCTTTTGACATGCGTTGGTGCATTCTGTTGACGTTGCTTCTGTGCTGTTTGTCTGCAGGGGACAGGGACAGTTGATACCCACAACCAGAAGAGTCGGGGTGCTTTTGAGGCCGTGCGAGCATTGTGGGATATTATCCCGAACGTGGCTCGAGAGGGAGAGAGGAGTCCGCGGCAGCTGGTGCTTGACTCCGGGTTGGATTTGGGTTCATTAGTCTTTGTGGCTGCGACAGCTGTCTGGCGAGGTCCAGGTCCATGTATGTTGCTCTGAGTGAGTACTGGTGGGATACGACCCACACTTTCCATTTCAGATGGGGGGAGGCGACGGTGACTCCCACGGATTTTGCCGCTATCACTGGGTTGCCGACTTATAGCAACACGCTGGTGTGGGTTGACGGTTATACCCCGGAGCAGTTGTCTGGGCTGTTGGGTTTTGATATTACCGATGCCAGGGGCTTAGGCATTCGGTACAGGCCGATGGAGAGGCATTTGGAGGCGAGTGTCGCCGCTTATTTGGCTGGATCCTTGAGGATGACCGCGGAGCGCCTGGCTCGAGGGTTCCTTTGGTTCGCATTGTCAGCGACTTTGTTCCCGACTTCTGACACATCCTGTCACTTCCCTCTGCTCGGGTCGGCGACGGATCCGGATCTTGTGAGGGGTTCGCGTGGGGGGAGGCTGGACTGGCCGAGCTCTATCATTCCCTGGACAGGTTCTCGCGGGGAGAGGAGCACTCCTTTAGCTGCTTCACGCCTGTCTTGGATGTAAGTTTATGTACTTTTTCTCTTCCTTGCCTCTTTTATGTACTCGTATGTATCTGCTTTATAGCTGACATAACTTTCCATTCTCTTGGCAGGTTTAGTGCTATGAGGTGTTCAGTTCGCAGGATTGGGACATCAAGGAGCCGTACCGACCCCTGTTCCCCGCCATGCTGGTTTAGCAGAAGAAAGCAAAGAGGGCGGTCTCGTCGAGAGTTGGCACTCGAGTGTCATACGAGGAGGTGTCCTAAGCCCTGAGCCGAGAGTTTTTCGAGAGGATTCGGTTGACCTGGTGGAGTAGGTTCGATGCCGTCGCTGTTCAGATTGCTAACGAGACTACACGGCGGCGGAAGCTCTTGGTGGGACTTATTTGCGATGCCATGTATGCGGGGAGAGGGTGACTCATCGGCATAGGCGGGGTCCCTTCCCTTGGTGCCGGTGGATCCTCCTATGCACATGCGGCATCCGGGGAGATGCCGATAGAGGAAGCTGGAGGGTACATACGGGCGTGTACTACACCGAGTACATCATAGCGGGGCCGCCTATGATGCTTTCTTGAGGATGAGGTGAGGAGCCCGCGGGTGCGGCACGGGGGAGGCGAGGTCCTGGAGGTCCTTGAGATTTTCCTATCCCACGAGCTAGGTGGCGTACGAGGGGCTGGATGGTTCACGGGCGACTTGTGATCTGCTCCCGGGCGAGCCGAGACCACGATACGGGGCGATCCCATGCTTCGGTGAGCACCTTTTTGATTTTACGCATTTGATAGTAGTATTACGCAAATGTTGCATCGTACTACGCTCGTCTTCGATGACTTTCTGGTTCGCGAGTGTAGGCCGTACGTACAACGATGCTATGAGGCTGGTGGACGGGTGGTCCGCCTACGCTAGGAGACTCGTGGAGTTCATGCGGTGCAGTTCCCGGAGGAGCGTGGATGTCCGTGAGCGAGGGCCGTCTAGGCCGAGAGGTTCGCCTGCTCCCACAGCTGGTGGGAAGGACTTTGCACAGGGGTTTGGCCAGTTCGCGGGCGGAACGGCTGGATTTGGAGTTCCTTCTTCTGCGCAATCGGGGCACGAGAGGGGGGAGTCCTCGAGTTCGCATACTCGAGGAGGCCTTTTGCCTATTCATTTGGAGGAATTTGGCGAGTTCTTGTTTGCGACGGATCCGGCAGCGGCAGAGCAGTGCGTCGAGTGCTCGGATGACGAGCAGGACTCAGAGTAGTCCTATTTTACTGCTTTCTTTCTTCTTTTTTTGTATCATCCGGAACGATTTTATTTGAACTGTATTTGCAAAAAGGCGCCCGTGGAGCGGAACCTGTACTTCGCATATTTATTCTGTGATCACCTTCTGTTATTTTTGGCAAATAAGGAAGTAGGTTAATCAAAAATAAATAAAATGAGAAATGCATTAAAAATTGAACGGGTCAAAATTTAAGCCTATATGCACTAATTATTAATTATTTGCATTGTTGCACGAGCCCGGGGCTGAAGGGATATTGATATTTGTTGAATGAAACCAGGGGCAGCACGCAGGTTTCATAAGGATGAACAGGGAGTTGTTTGGAAATGTTTCCAATTTAGGGGCAGCTGGCTGCAGAGTTGACCAAGTCAAGCTGCGAGAGGAGTCCGGCCGGACTTGGAATGAATTTCAGATTCTTTAAATTGCGGTTTCGGCTTTGCAATTTGTAAGAAGCTAGCGCATTGTTTTTGCTCATTACGGCTGAATTCTCTCAAACTTCCAAGGTTCCCTTTCATTTTCATGGCTCCCTTTCCCAAGTTATCGTCTCGGATGCAAGAGCGATATTTGGACAACTTTCGGTCGTGGGTACGGAACCACACGAGGCGAACAAAGGGTTTTCGAAGGGCATTACGGGATTAAATCTGTTTGGGCTTTGAAGGAGCTCATGCCGGATTGGGATCTTTTGAGAGCCGCGTCTCGCTTACAGGACGTACGGAGGAATGTGTACGGCTTTTCGTACAACGAAGTCACTCCTACGTTTGAAGATTTCCGGGCCGTGCAGGAGGACTGAGGCGGAACAGCTAGTTCTTTCGTATCTTTGGTGGCGTGGCCCTTGTTGAGAAGCTAGTATCTTTGTTTGGTATCTCATTTGGAGAAGCATACGGGATCTTGTCTGAGGATGCGATTATGTTGACATTTCGGGGCTTGCAGAAAGATTTGCCGGAGGCGAGGAGCGTCTTTTCGTGGGACGCGTTTGCTCTGTGCACGATTGCTACTCTGTTCACATTCACGTCTGCAGGTGTGTGCCATCACGATGTCTTGGACTGGTGAGCGATGCGGAGTGGGGAGACATCGTGCCGCTGGTCTTAGGCGAGACGTTCACAGGCATAGGTCGGATGGCGACCGGTAGCCGATACATGTGGGGAGGAGTCCCGCTATGCTTACCATGTGGTTAAGGGAGAGGCTGAGATGATGCACGAGGTGCCAATGTCTTGTGACGCTTGGTCTTTCTCTCGGCGTCCTCTGGTGATAGGGGCGATCAGGTGAGCTGGAGCTCTGGATGGCCAGACTTTGCACGCATCACTTGCGATGGTGGGTTCCCATTGGAGATTCTGAGACTTGTAGGACCGCTCGGGAGGGTGCATTGGTTGTCGAGTGCCGGGGCTGTCTCGGGCGTCTTTCTATATTCCATCGTTGGTTCTGCGACGATGCACGGAGTGGAGCGAGGTGCCCTTGGCCCGATCGAGTTATCTTGCTACCTTTGAGGTGGGATCTCTGTGGATGGAAGATCCTTTGACGCTATTGCTGATCACCTGGTGGTGGCAATACACGTCCTTTCTGCCCGGGGTTCTCTTTCACCGGAGAGAGGGTACTGTTCGTCGACGCGATATACGAAGCTAGTACGAAGAGTGTATAGGGGAGACACGAGATGGCTATCTTGTGGAGACGGAGTGAGATGTTGGGTGCTGATCACTGGACGGCTCGACCTTGAGGAGGGCCGAAGCAAGGGCTAACCACAGGAATCGTGCTTGGCGATGCCATGGCTGATTATGAGACAAGTGCTGATCGGGAGGCCAATCAAAGGACGTGATGATGGCTCGAAGCGAGGCGGCTCGAGACAGAGCTAGAGAAAGGGCTGCGTTGACGGCCGCGAGGCTTGACGGAGGCGTCGGGAAGAGTCCCGAGCCGGGTAGAAGGCCTACCGGAATATTTCTGCGAAGGTGAAGAACACTCGCCGGGAAAAGGGAAGGGAAGAAGGATGAAGGACCTAGTACGGGAAACTAGGTTGACCTTCTTTGTCCAGTATCCACCCATTGTCATTGCAGACACATTAATTGATTAATGTTTTATTGTAGTTTTGCTAGCGTGTAGCGAGTCAAGAGTTGACCGTGCTTGAACTCATCAAAGAATGTTTTAACCGTTATGAATTTGTAGGTTAAATGGAAAGAGTTTTTCGAAACACAAGCAATTGATGCTTATTGTATTTTTTTTGTTTTTTGTTTTTTAGACCGAACCAATGATGGCTGCCTACGTTCCCCTTTTACAATTAGACTAAGGGGCTCAGGTCACCGTAGTTCGACACTTTAGGTGAATTTGAGAAAAACAAAGACAAAAGAAGTGCGACCCTATTTTTTACCTGGATCATTAGCGGGAATGTATCCAGTTGGGTATTACTCTTTTAGCACTTTAATTTACTGAGGGGGACGGTGTATGGGGAAGGTGAGTTGACTCGTGCTCTTCCTCAAACGAAGTATCTGCGGAGCTTGCTTCCGTTCACGGGGTTAACGAAAGGGTTCCCGTCCAAGTCTGCTAGCTTCATGGCTCCTCCGGAGAAGATTCTTTGTACCACGAACGGTCCTATCCAGGTAGGCTCCCACTTTCCGAGGGGATTGGTCTGCGTAGGAGGCTTTTCCTTTAGCACCAAGTCGCCTTCTCTGATGTCTCGGATCTTGACTTTCTTGTCGAATGCTCGGGCCATTCTGCTCTGGTAGGCTCGAGTGTGTTCCATGGCTTTCAATCTGCGCTCGTCGAGTAGAGCAAGTTCGTCGTGACGGCTCTGTAGCCATTCAAATTCATTGATCCCGTTCTCCAAGAGTACTCGGAGGGATGGAATTTCCAATTCCACTGGCAACATCGCTTCCATTCCGTAGGTAAGCGCGAACGGAGTCTCCCCTGTGGCGGTTTTGACTGATGTTCGGTATCCCCAGAGGGCTAAATGTAGCTTTTCGGGCCAGTCCCGACCTCTGGTGGTCATCTTTCTGATTATCATGGCGAGAGTTTTGTTGTTTGCCTCTCTTGCACCATTGGTTTGTGGTGCGTAAGGAGAAGACTTGTGACGTGTGACTACGGGTCGGTCAGTAGTTGGTCACAATCTCCTTCAAAGTGAGTCCCATTGTCGGATATGATCTCGTTGGGCACTTCGTATCGGCACATGATGTTCTCTCGGATGAACTCGGCCACCTTCTTAGAATTCAGTACCTTGTACGATCTGGCTTCTACCCATTTGGTGAAGTAGTCGACTAAGATGAACTCGTGACCATTGCTTCCGGAGGAGTGATCTTGCCGATGACGTCGATTCCCCATGTGGCGAAAGGCCGTGGCGTAGTCATGCAATAGAGTTCATGTGGAGGAATGTGATTGAGGTTGGAGAACCGTTGACATTTTCGCGGCTTCGGACGAAGCTGGATGCGATCTGTTTCCATTGATATCCAATAGTATCCCATACGGAGAATGATGCGTGTCAATGCTCGGGCGTTCATGTGCGGACCGCGAGGTTCCGTTGTGAACTTCGTTCATTAGCTCGCTGGCTTTTTCTTTGTTTACACACCGAAGGAGTGGCCCTTGGTGGCGCTTCTTATACAACATACCCCCCAGAATGACGAAGTGGGATGCCAGGCATTTTAATGCCATCATGTTTTTGGCTTTGATCCCTTCTTTGTATTTTCCATCTTCATTTGTGAAGGAAGCTTCTCCGCTTTGGAGGTGCTTGGTAAATCTGATTGTACCGGGGTTCGTCGATCGTTTCTTTTTCTTTTTCGATCTCACGGCAATAGGCGGGTATTTCCCGTCCGCCTATTACGAGGGGTTTCTTGCTTTCCCATCGGGAATTTCGACAAGAGAGGTGAGGGTTGCCAGGGCGTGTGCGAAACGGTTCCTGTCTCTTGGCAAGTAGTGAAAAGAGATGTCCTTGAGCGAGCAATGAGCTCCTCCATGTACGTATGGTACTTACGAAGGCGAGAATCTACCGTCTTCCATTTGTTGGACACTTGATTGATGATCAATGCGAGTCTCCATATACATCCCGGCTACGAGATGTTGCGCTCGAGGGCGGCTTCCAAACTGCTTGCACGAGCTTCGTATTCTGCTGCATTGTTGGTCGCTTCAAAATTGACTTGATGGCTATGGGAGTATGCTCGTCCTTGGGATCGACAAGGAGCATTCCAATACCATTCCCCTTCTTGTTGGCTGCCCCATCGAAGAAGAGTTGCCGGCGGTTTCTTATTTGTTGAAGTGAGAAGATTCCGTCGTCAGGAATTGCGGATCGGGACCCTTAGGTTCCTTTGCTCGGGAAGTCGGCCGGGTGATACGCCATGACTCTACCCTTTGTTGATTTTCGACCATGTACTTGATGTCGAACTCGGCGGGAAGAATGACCACTTGGCTAGCCGCATTGACGAGGGATGGCTTGTCAAAGAGATATCGGACGGGGTCCACTTTGGAGACCGGGAGCGAATGCGGCTTGCATGTAGTGTTTCGGTTTCCCGACTACCCATACCAAGGCGGTACAAGTTTTCTCGTCTTGAGTAGTGAGTTCACTTCCTTGAAGCTTCCGGAAACTTACGAAGTAGATTGCATGCTCAACCTTGGAATCTTTCTGTTCTTGTGCCGGCATTGCTCCGATTGGCGTGTACATTCTTGTCGAATACGGGAGTAGTGGCTTGTCTTCATGTGGCGGGCACGGGGTGGGGATTCACCAAGTAGGTCTTGATCTTCTCAAAAATTTGTTTGGCACTCGGAGTCCCATTTGATGTCGGCATTCTTTTTCATCGGTTTGAACATGGGCTCGCGAGAGAGATGTCAAGCTGGTTGATGAAGCGGCGATGTGCTTGAAGTCTTCCCATGAAGCTCTTCACTCTCGTCGGGGTTTGAGGCGGCTTCATGTCGATGATGGCCTTGATTTTCTTGGGATCGGCTTCGATACCTCTTTACGTAACCATGTACCCCGGTACCTTGCCGCGCTTGACGCCGAAGGTGCACTTCGGGTTTAGCCTCATGGAGTGCTTTACGAGTACGTTGAAGAACTTTCTCGAGATTTGTCATGTCTTTGCATGTCGATCCCCAGGTGGATGATCATGTCGTCGACATATACTTCGATTTCCTTGTGAATCATGTCATGGAAGAGGGGCATTGCGGCCCGTAGTAAGTAGCCCCGGCGTTCTTCGGACCGAACGGCATGACCGTGTAGCAGTATGTCCCCATGGAGTGGTGAAGGCGATCTTGGCTTGATCCTCCTCGGACATTTTGATCTGGTTGTATCCGGCGAACCCGTCCACGAAGGACTTTACTTCGAAATTTGCCGTGGTGTCGACCGGCATGTCGATGTTAGGCGTGGGAAATCATCTTTAGGGTTGGCCTTGTTGAGATCCCGGAAATCCACACAACATCGACCTTTCCGTTGGCCTTGGTGACCGTCACGATGTTGGAGAGCCAAGTCGGGTACTCAATCACTACGATGAAACCAACTCGGAGCATTTTCTCAATTTCTTCTTTAACTTGCAAGGACCACTCTGGCTTGATCTTGCGCGGCTTACATTTTGAGGCTTGGATTCGGGATCCGGGAATTACGTGCTCCACGATCGAGGGATCGAGTCTGGCATGTCTGGTATGACCGGGCGAACACGTCAACATACTCCCGGAGGAGGCTTATCGGGGCTTCTTTTACGCATCGGCGAAGAAAGCGCCTACTTGTGTCTCTTTAGGCTCTTGCACCGACCCCGGGTTCACTTTGGTCATAACCTCTTCGGCGGCTTGGGCCCGGTTGTCCTCTTGGTCAACTACACGCTCGAGAACTTCCTTAATGTATTGTTCGTTTAATGTATGCTTCTTTATCAATTGAATTATTAACGTCTTTTAAGTTGTTTGTTAACTTATCGGTTGTTAAAGTGGCAATGAGAGGATACTCAGAAAGGTCGAGACTTTTCATTGAACAAGAACGGAAATACATGATTGGCTACATTATCATAGTCCTCGGCGTAAGGCCGTTGGATGACTCGGAAGGACTGGACTCGACAAGGCGGCTCGAGAGGGTTTGAGACCGGGTTTAGGGAGATGTGGGTGCGGGCCCGGCTTGTCTTCCAGTCTGCTGGCTTGCCCTTGGTCGGTGAAAGTTACCCAATTCTTCGGTGGCATTCTTGGATGCTTGATGAGGGTGCGGGGATCGAGAGGCTTGGCCTGTTGTCCCAATCATGGCGATCATCTTGTTGTCGGAGCCCGGTCGATCAAGTTTGGCACCTCCATGACTTCTTCAAAAAGACTACGTAGAGTGGTCCATTGAGAGCGTCTTCTATGAATTACGGTTCCTTCGCTTTGGAGTTCTTGTCTCGAACGTGGCCTCGGTGGCTGATCCGAACAATCTGTTTCCCATGGAGAGTACTGAGTTGCTCCTCAAAGTCCGGGATTCCCTTGAATGTGTACTCGTCTTTGGACGGTGGTGGCGGTTGGTCCAGGTAGAGGCTGTGATGTCGAGGAACGCTCCCCTTATCGGATTAGCTTTGAGTCCTACGAAACGCTTGAGGTCCCGTGCTAGCTGTTCCATTCTTCCTGTAGTCTTAGTGCGACTATCTCTGCTTCTTTCTCATCTTCATCGGTTCCACTGTCGGTCCCCTCGGTTCTGTCGGTTCGGTTCGGTTCCCTTGTCGGTCCCCTCAGTTCTGCTGTCGGTTCCCTCGTCGGTCCCCTCAGTTCTGTTGTTGGTTCCCTTGGTGAAATAATGAGCGAGGTCAAAGTCATGGAAGGTCGGAGGTGGGTGTGCCGTCGGAGGTTCCCCTTTTGTGGGCTGCTGCCTTGGTGTGGGCGAGCCTTTTGTTCTCCCTTATGTCAGCCGGTGTTGGCACGTAGCCAAGCCCACTGGACCGTGGTGTGGTCCTTGACTTCAATGACTTGGTGTTGGCCTTGCGGCCTTTTGCCGAGCCCAGTCACAGGATGAAGTTCATGAGTTTCATCATCCTCATGGCGGGAGGAATGGTCGTGAGATAGTGGAAGGTCCACGTTGCATATTTGGATCTTGGAGGTCTCGAGTGAATCCAGTTAATTCCATGTCGTCATTATGCTTGATTTCTAATACCGGAATGTCGTTGGTCTTTGGTCCCCTCGGTGGTGACGCCATGTCGTAGGCGTGGTTAGCTCGTTGCCTTGCATGAACTTAAGGCACTTGGTGAAGGGTGGATGCCACGCCATTGATTTGATGCGGCCGGGGACGCCCAGGGATGGGCTGTGAAAGTGATTGGAATGTCCAATACTTGGAACTCGGTGGGGATCATCCGCTTGCCGAACCGAGATATTAAGAGTAGCAACCCCGAGAAGCTGTACGGGAAGTAGAGTCATATGCCTTGACGGTGTGGGTGAAGGCTTTAGATCTGTGGGCTTGATGTCAAGCGGGTCCATCATCTTGGCGGGCAAGACATTCATTCGGAACCTCCGTCTACCAATACGCGGGGAAGGCGACGCTCGTCAGTGGTGTGATGTAGAGCGGCTCATTGTGATCAGCCCCAAATTTTGGAAGGTCCAAATACTGTGAAGGTGATTATGTTACCATAGTGGATGTTGCCGATCATCGAATGACTTCCTGCGGGGTTGCGTCCACGGGGACCATGGTACGGGCCGGGCTTTCCTCTAGCTTGAGCTTGTGAGGATATGAAGAGGTGAGCGAGAACCAAAGGGAAATGTTCGCCCGAGTGCTTGAGCCGAGTGAGGATCGGGTCCTCTTTCAAGGAATTTGCGTCTTCGGGTGGCCGGATTGCAATCGGCTCCGTCGGCTTTTTGGTGGCCTTAGGTGGCAATGCATGGATTTGACCCGATCGGGTTAGAACAACGACATCGGGTTTGGTCCCTTACGAGCAGTGCTCACGAGTTGAGCCATAGTTAGAGGAGGATTCCTCGTACCATAGGGCCATATGTCTTCCCTCAACTCATTGATTGTGGATGAATTCCGGGAGCTTCGGCGGCAGCGGATTACGTCCCGGGATGCGGCTTAGGTGCCTCTGCGGGGAGGTAGTTTATGGGCTGCCTTGTTTGTTCGAGCGTCGGTGCGCAACGGTGGTTACTGGCTGTGCGTTGCTAACCCTCAGAGGGAGGTTGGAGAGTTCTCGGCTCAAGCGAACGGTCTCCTTGATCTCTTCACGGTATATCGCGTTCCTTTCCTTCTTCTTGAGCATACTCGGGGCATTAGGTTGGGTGCAGCGATACTCGTGGTTTGCTAGTTTTCCTCCGCTCACGGGCCCCGGATCAACCTTCTTGCGGCGGAGCTGCGTCGAGAGTTAGTGCTGCGTTTCTTCCCATGTGAGAATAGCCGGTGCTTCTTTGAGCTGCGTGCGGCGGTCTAGGTAAACCTCCATCGGGGAGAGTTTTCTCCTCTTCTTTATCGAGTGGCGGGTATGTCGGAAGGCGAGTACACGGCTTCCCGAACATACGCCCATGTAACCGGTTCTTTGTCCCGGTTGATCGTTTACGTAAACGAATGCCGTAGGCTGTGGAATCTCCACGAGTAGTTGCTCGAGGCAATTTCCATCTTCCTCTTGTTTTTAAATAGACCTTCCTCCCTGAGTTAGCCTTTCAATTTGAGTGCGGAAATGATCCGTTCCCATCCTCCCAGGACCCTTGGGAGTCCGGTTTTGTTGACTTCATGCCCGGCTTGGAAGAGAATGGTTTCATCATCTTCGTCGTTGCTTTCACGAGAGAACTTGCTTTCCCGGGAAGGTAAGCGGCGGGATTCGTTCTGTGTGTCGTTCCATCTCCTAGGTCATCGGGACCGTTGACCACCTTGCACAGCGAGAGGGGTTGGATGAGAACATACGGTAGTCGGGAAGTTGCCGTGAGCAAAACCCTTGAGGTCGAACTGGTCTAGAGTGGCCTCTAGCTTTACGTCTGAAGGCTGCTGTGACACTTTAAGGGCTCGGTCCACTGTCGGTCTTTCGAGCTTGGTCTTCGTCCCAAAGACGACTTTCTTGAGCGGCTAGTTCCATGAGGGCTTTCCTTGCGAGAGCTAAGCGGTCTCCGTAGGTGCGCATCATCGACTAGTGTCTAGAACCGTGATTACATTCAAATCGCCGAATGGCGGGAACACTTGGATTACGTTGACGAAGGAAGTCGGGCCAGGACATTCCATGCGGCCTTCCTTGATCTCGATTACCAAGAAATTTGCCCATATACGCTTGATTGACCCCACGGGGGTATTGAATTCTGCAATGTTGATAGTCTCGTGATCTCGCTCGATCGCCAAGTCTATCGAGCTAGCGGTCGGCGCGGGATGTCGAATCCGGGGCCGTGACAGCTGGGAGCGAGAATCGAAGCTGGAGCATGTTGATGCTTTGAGGTGGTCATTTCCTATGCGGAAGGCGGCTACGCCTTGCGGGGAAGACTTTCACGAGATGTTTTCGGGGTGGGCTGCCGGAAGCGTTCCCGAGGTTGATCGACTCGTAGCGGGGTGAGGAGCTTGGTCTCCTTCGCTGTTGCCCTTGGCCTTGGCGGCACTTGAGGGTATAAGCTTGGCGACGGCACGGGCCGGTTGCAGCTGGTGGTACTCGGAAGTAGTGATGAGCTCACGAGCTCACTTGGCCGGGGCCTCGTTTACCATGAGCGGGCGGTCATCGAGGGTGACTTTGGTATTGCGAGAATCGACGATAAGGATCGGATCCTTGGCATCATCGGGATATGGAATAGATGATGTTGACGAAGTCGTCGTCGGCCACTCTGTCGAGAGGATTCTTTGTCGTGTCAACCGATTGCTTCCAATTGTCGGATAGCCGTTTATGCTTGGACGTTGAGCTTGACAATTTCCATGGTATTGGAGCCTTGGTCGTAGGTGACACGATCGGAAGGAGTTCCATCCTCAAGCGAGCATGTGAATGCGAGAGGTGCGCCGCGGAGTGCCGCGTCCTCGACTCCGGAGAGTCACGATTCATCGTCATCGACGGTTCAATCCAAACGTAGGGACGTATTGCGTCGGATGCGTTCTTTGGAGCAGCTAGGAAAAACATCATGCTCTTCGTTGGAGAAGAGGGGTGCAGCGGGTAGTTCCTCGTGGAGGACATCCCATACGACTTTCATGCATTCGAAACGAGAATGACGGTGCTTGTTGACCTTTATCACAAAGATCTCTTCGCACAGCGGGGCAGAGAGTTGGTTTGAAGAATGCCGACGAATCTCCGATTGGAGGCGGGGTTTATGTGCCCGCATCATGGCGATATTCGGCGTTTCCTTCCAATCTGCCTCCAAATGTTGGAAACGACAGTTGAACTTGATGTATCGGGTGCTTTAGAGTGCACTTTGTTCAAGTACGTTTACATAGTTAGCATCTCCGGACTCTGAGGGATTCTGATAAGATTTGCCCCGATAGTCCCTTGGTTGATTCGAAGGAGGTAACCCTGGTGCCTGAGTGCGGACACGCTTGGCTACTATCTCGGCTTCGTTTCCTATGAGGAAACTATCCCCTCGGATGACTTCGAGATCTCCCTGCCGGTTAATGAACTTAACATACTGATGGAGAGTGGAAGCTATGGCTTTCATGTGATGTAGCCGAGGGCGTCCTAACAGAGCTGTGAACTCAGATGGAATGTCCATTACGTGGAATTTTGCTAGCACCATTTGGGTTTCGAACCAGAGTTCCAGAGTCACCGTCCCCAGGATGGGACGAGACGAGCTGTCGTAGGCCTTGATAGTTCGAGCTGACGGACTCAAATGGCTTTCGTTGATGCGGAGGGCTCGCATCATGCTGAGAGGGAGAACATTAACGGCTGACCCGTTATCTACCAATACTCCGGGGAGTGATATGGTGTTGAGCTTGAGAGTGGTGTACAGAGCTTCATTGTGCCCCGAGGCATCTCTCGGTAGGTCTTCATCACAGAACGTGATCATACTGCCCTACAGTCGGGAATCGTAGATCTGGTCTCTATCCGGAGAAGGAGAATCATCAAGCCATCCGTTTCCTGTCTTCCTCTTGCGAGGTAAAGCCTTTGCTGGAGCCTCGGGATTATGTTGAGGCTGTTTGTGGCGGTTGCCGCCCTTGGTTAGCACGTTGATTGAGTGCGAGTGTCAAGCTGACTTTGATCTTCCTTTACCGGTCCGAGCTCAGAAGCTGGACAAATTGAATCTTGGCTGATCCCGCGAGGGGTTTGGCTTATTAGCGATAAGATTACCAAGATCCGAGGTATTCCGGTGTCTGGGGTATGAATTCTGGTTTCGGCGGGACTTTTCGGCTTTCCCACCTGTTTGCTCTAAGATTTGCATGGCACGGAGGCAAGGAGGGTAGGCTGGAGTACGGATGCGTAGTAGTCGAACCTCCCGGAAGGTTCTCCGAGTGTACCTACACCGGTGTCCCCGGCTTCGTATCTTTCTCTCGATTCTTTGTTGAGAGGATTTCTTCTTTTGTTTTCTCGGAGGATTGCTCCGGACCGTTTCTCGGGACTCGTACTCCCGTGCGAGGCGGAGCGATCGCAAACATCATAGGCGATGTGGACATTAGAGGAGGATCCAGTGAAAGAGGCGGAGAAACCGGTTCGTGGCAATCTTCTTGGGTACCCACTCAATGGAATTCACGCTGTTATTGTTCGGAAAAGGGTTTCCGACTGTATTGGGCCACGGGGCGCTCCAATATGCCTTCTTCTATCAAGTTACGGATTTCGTATCGTAACCCCAAACGGTTGTCGGTGGTATGGCCGTGATGCGATGGAAGGCGCAGATACTTGTTCTTGTCCGCATTGGCTACGGGATTCTTGGGTTTGTAATTGGCAACGGGTTTAAGGAGACCCTCCTTGATTAACCCTTCCGGCATCTTGCTCGGTGGCATGTCCAACTTGTCGAAGTGTACGGCAGGCGCTTCGAGTAGAATTGTTGCTTTGTGGGGCTGGGTTTACATTACCCGCCTGTTGTCCCCGATGGATGTAGTTGACAGACGTATCTTTCCCTTTGCGGGGCCGGTGCGGGATTGAATGCAACCGCCGAGCGGTATACGTATGGGCGTGCGGTAGCCAACTTTTCCTTGAGATCCTTCTCGAGCGTGAGCCGGCATTGACCATGGCCGGAGATGCAGGAAGAAATGATGAGCGATGAGAGTTCGAATGGACGGTCTTAGCGGGACTTGAAGATCCGCATCTGTTCATCTTTGGAGAGTGGCTCCATGATCTCGGAGAGTTTCCGGCTCCACCTCTTGTAGAATTCCCCAACACTTTCATCCGCTTTACGCTCGGTGGTGATTAAGTCCTCGCGACTCGTTTCCCACTCTAAGTTGGATCTGTACCGTTCCGGGGAAGATGTTACTAATCGATCCCAGGTGTGGCGATCCGCGAGCTTGACCCTCGAAATCATCGTAACGCCGAACTTTTGAGCGTATCTGGAAGTGGTCGGCCATTTGCTTTGGAGGGTTGCTCCTTTTGCTCTCATGCCGAGAACGTAGGTATCGACGTGCGTTTGAGGACATTCGGTTCCGTCGAATCGGTCCATCTCCGCCATTCGAACTTGGCGGGAGAGGCGTGACCATTCTGGATACGTGGATTTGAGCATTTCTGCTTTGAGTTTGCTCATGGTGGCTTTCGGGTCTTTCATGCTCGACCATCCAGGCTAAGGTTGGGTCAGTGGTGGACTTTGAGGCTCGGCGCGGGTGCTACCACGTGAGCGGTAGTGATTGGAGGTGGAAGGCTTGATATATGAGAATATACGGGAGCCTTTGAGCTGTATCGGGGTTTGTCCCCGGTGTTTAGGGATTCGTGTATAGGCAACGGGACGAACCCGGGAGGGTATTGAGGGATATTGGCATCTGAGATGGTCCGGTGGTGCGCCGGTGGTATTGAGTGATAGGAGTAGCCTTTGGGGCGCCAAAAATGACGGGGTTGCCACGAGAGGTGGCAACATGGAGCCTAGGTCATTTGTTTCCTTGATTCGAAGGCATCCCGTATGTTGGCGGGGAGGAACCTGGTTGAAGGTTTGGTGAGCTGGTTTCGGGGAATCGTCATCCTCGACCGGGACAAAAGTATCGTCTGACCGGGGATAGCTGCTATACCTCGCTTATTCGAAGCTGTACCACGAAATTCTCGCGATCTTCTTTTTGCCTCTTGTGAACCTCACAAGCCCGGATGGCTTCTTCCAATGTCATATACATTGCCGGTGGCGGGGTCCTTCCCGTCACGATTTCTCGGTGAGCTAGACATGTCGGAAATTGGGCCGAGGGAACCGAGGGAACCGAAGAACCTGTCGACGCCGCCGTTACCGTGATTACGGCAAGGCGCCGACCCGGAAATCTGAACCACTTTCTGCTCATTGCAGGGAACGAAAGGAAGGGTTTAGGCTTCGGAAAAGGGTATTTGGCTCAAGGTTTCGGGCTTGTGCAATGTGCAGTTACCGATTAATGTTTACTTAAAGCGCATTTTCTCAGAGTCCTAATCGGTTGGAAAAGAGCGGGTCTTCTTTTTCGCAACTAATCCTAGAGCTCTAATCAGTGGATCTCGTCACTACGCTTATAAGCCCCTCGTTTCCATTGTAGATCATCTTTCTCAGGACGGACTATCCCGAGCGAGGTCTGATAAGGCAAGCGAGTTCCACCGACAAAGGAAAAAGTGAACTTAAGGCTAGCTGATCACGCAAACTTTCAACGTGTGTGACGTACGGGCCACAGTCGAAGTCAACGTCCTTAAGTTAAGGCGGGGATCGTGCCAAAATTTGGGCATGACCTCTCCTGACTCGCTTGTGCGAGAGACCTTAGCTTTTTAGCGTTGGCCAAGTTGTGGCTGGCACGATACATACGGCGAGGTTTGGTGACACGGCGTCACATTGAACCTTCGGGTATATTTTTCGGCAGAGCTCCACGTCAAAGTCAAGGCTGAAAAGCTCAAGACTTTGGGTCGGGAACGACCTTCGATCTCAAACTCTCGAGCTTGACTCGGGGCGGGGCCCGGCGTAAAAAACATACACTTGGGCTTTATGACATGAGCTAAGCCAAAAACCAACCGGGGTCTTGGACAAAGTGTGACACAAAGAGTGCATGGCTTACACGGGCTAGGATGGGATGTTTGGGACGACCCCGTGCGCCCCCGAAAGGTGTCTGACAGACCAATCGGGGTGCAACTGATAAGGCCATCCCGGGTTAGGGGTTGTAGTGTGCAGTGTACCGAGGCAGCAAGTGCACGTGAAGTGCGGTGTTCCGAGGCAGCAAGTGCGCGTAGTGTGCGGTCACTAAAATTCTTTTTCTGAGTAAAACAGAGATTTTTTTTTTCAGAATGTGTCTTAAAGAATTCATGATGCACAGTTCAAAAGACAGCGATGAGAATCAAGCATGAATGGGGATGCACAAACATGGTATGATTTTGAAAAGTTGACAATGTAATGCCTTTTGAAACAAAAACCGTTCGAGGTTTAAAGTAACACACACACACGAAAACGAGGAAGGGTAAACGAAAGTTTGACCCACGGAAGGCTTTTTAGAAAACAACGGTAGTTTTGAAAAAAGTATCCTTGTCCCCAGCGGAGTCGCCAACTGAAATTACCCGGGATTTTGCGCGACGGGGGGGCGCGGAACGCGGTTGTCTTTCGCGGAGGGGTTGGTGTCTGAGACCTCGCTTCATGGGAAGGAACAAAATGAGGAGTCGCCACGCGGTTTTTGTATTTTGAGCCCAAACGTTGAGAAACGGCTATTGAAAATGGTGTCGTTTTTATTGGTAGCAAAAACTTAGGAAAAAGCTTTGAAAACGGTGGATCATTTTTATTGGCAGCAAAAATGAGTAAAAAGCTTTGAGTACCAGAGATTGTTAGGTTCGGAGGTCACGTTACGTTTCGGGTAGAGTATTACGAGATCGCCCGAAACGCCTCGCATGACGAGTCTTTCTACCTTTCTCGAAAACGTGTGTGTGTGTGTTTTTGAAACGGGGGCTTGAATGACAAGCTTAATCTTGGTTTGAATGTCAAATGTTGATTAGGTGACTTTGTTTGAAAAGACGAGCGTTTGAATGACAAACGTCGGTTTTGAGTTTGAAAAGAGCGTTTGCGTGGCAAACGTCGATTTTGAGTTGAAAAGGAGTTCGAAGGTCGAACTCCGGTTTTTTGAACCGGGAATGTCATTGTTAACGATTTTTACGGGAAAAATGCGTATTAAATGATTCGAAATGTCAAATGGCGGCTTTTAGTTTGAAGATGAGCGTTTGGAGGCCAAACGTCATGTCGCGCGTTTTGAAAGAGAGTTCGAAGGACGAACTCCGGTTTTGAACCGGGCATTACATTGTTAACGAATTTTACGGGAAAAATGCGTATTAAATGATATGCGATCAGCGAATCGGGTTGTGATTCGGACTTTGAAAAGTAAATACTATCACGATCCAAACGGGTCGGACTTTGTAAATGACAGTATTTAAAGCAGTGTCAACGAAATCAAACGATCCGGAATCGTAAATGATGATCAACGAGGCCAATCGGCTCGGAATTGTAAATGACGATCGACGAGTCAAACGACTCGGAATTGTAAATGACAGAAGTTAAATGACGATCAACGGATCGATCGATCCGGAATTGGTAAATGACAGAAAGTAAAGGGAACGGGGTCGGAACGCCGTTTTAACCCGTGATTACTTCTCTTACGGAAAGAGAAGAGGATCGAGGGGCTAAAACGTATCGGACCCCGTTAGACGGAGGCGTCTACATTTTGATAACGTTGTCCGAAACGGTTGTAGCGACTGGCCCGTAAACCGAGACGAAACGAGAGATTTAGAGAGAGGGAGTTATACCTATGGCTAGGGTCGACTCCTTTGGCTCGGAAGGTGTGTACGGGACACGGAAAGTAGTTCGAAAGGTTGTTTCGAAGTGGTAAGGGGCGTATTTGATCGAAATACGAAGGTTTCACGCGAATCGAGACAAAACGGGAGCTCGGAAGGGGTGAAAATCAGTTTGGCCGTGTGGTGTGGTGAATTTTGGGGTAAAAAAGTTCCTCCTTTTGGCTTTGTGACCATTTCTATTTATAGGTGAAAATGCGGTAGGAGTCCGGACGGACTTGGCACGAATCCAGGGGTTTTGTGGTATTTTGAGAATTTGAAGGACTTGCTGGCAATTTCAGAAAATGTGCACAGGGAGTCCGGCCGGACTTGGCTTGCAAATCAGGGGTATTTTGGTCTTTTGGCCTTGATTTGTGATTGAAGAGTGACTAGAGGGAGGTGGCATGGCTGCCACGTGCCCTATGAGTCACCAGCCATGTGGGAGTTCGTTCCCCGGTGTCGGTTTTGTCTGTTTTTTAAAATAACAGTCCGGAAAATGTCCGAAATGCCCCCGGAAAGTGTCGGAAAGTGCGTTTTTCAGGGAAAGCCATACTTTTACGTGAGATGACACGTGTTAAGTACGGTTCGACGTTGGGATGCTCGGGGCAGTCCCAGGACGTCTCGTTGGCAGGGCAACGGGGAGTTTAACGAGTTCCGGTTAACCTGGAGCGGGCCAGTTAATGGATTTCGATTAACTTTCTGACGAATTTGGACGATCCGGATTTGGGTACTTACACTTGGCCAACCTCTCAGCCCTCATCTGATTGTCCTCAGAATCATCAAAGATGGGTGGGTACGCCCGACTCTGAGCCTCAATAGCTCCATGGATCTCTCCCAGCTCATACCCATTGCCCTTCCGATCCCGAAGAGCAAACCCCACCAACTCCCTCATCTCACCATCACCTAAAGGCTCAGGCTCAATATCGGGCTCAACAGCAAATATAGGCTGGCCAGTAAAGGGCAAACCTGTGATAACCGCAAAATCATATGGGGTGACCGTGGCCTCGCCCCAGGTAAAATGGAATGAGTGGGTAGTCTCCCACTAAAACTCCCGAAAAGCCTTCACGAGCTCAATACTCCTCTTGGTGTCCCCAATAGCTCTCGACATCTCAAAGAACGGTCCAAAGCCAGCTGCGTATACCAGGCCCTTAGGTGAGTGCACCTCAGCCACCGAGCCAGGCAAGCTCCTCCAAAGCTGCCCAATCACTTCAGACGATCCTCGTGTGCGGAGCTCCTGCAGGTAAGCACAGCTCAGGTATCAAAATTTCCTCAATCAATTACATACATACCACCACCATCCTATTTGCATTTTATTTACAATGTTATTTATTTTCTTTAGTCCGAAATCATGCATGCTGTCAATATAGTCATTGTAATCATCCCAAGCACACACTCTTGCATTGTAATTCAAAATCTTAAGTCTGTGAGCAATAAATTGAAAAAAAAAAGAGAGATCTCACCTTAGATTTCCTCCCAACGGAGGTATGCTTCTCCAATTGCGGATAAAACAGTCCCCTTGGAGCTTGAGGGACAAACGGCCTATGATTCCTCTTAATCCTTTTCCTTCACCCAGCCATCTCTGCGTGTTGCTCCGCTTTCTTTGTAGGGTACAAGCGAGGAGGCATGATTGTAGATAAGGTTGAAGTATCTGGATGAATTGGGAAGCAAAACCCTAATTTTTTCTCTTCTTCCCTCTTTCCCTCGTCGACGGGTAAGGATATTGTGTTTCAAAAAAATGGGTGACTGCTCGTATTTAATTAAATCTGTCCGTCTGGCTGGTTGTGTCACGCGACACAACTGATCCCTAAAGCTGATTTTCCTATTTTTTCCCTGTGGCATATTCCCCTTTCATCCCTATTGGCGTAACATTCTTGTTTTACCCCTGTCCATTCATCAAGTTGAAAGTTCTCAGCCTCGTCACCAAGTTGCCAGCAAAATCATGTACCTCAATCAAAAGTTGAAACAAAAGAAGTGCAAATCCAGCGATCTTTCCAGAAAATGTTCATCAAAATTATCAGCCCCGTTGCCAAAGTGCCAGCAAAGTCTGTTGTTCCCTGATAATTCAACAAGCAGGATGCTTACCCTACCAAGCAAAGGTCGATGATTCCAAAGTCAGCCAAGAGTCAATAAAGGCCGTACCCTGACAAAACAATAAATCGTCAACAACAGCAGTGCGAATCCCCGGCAGTTACATTTATCCCAGCCAGAACCAACGGTAGCATCGGTCCCTCGGCGTGCAACTTTCCAACAATCGTCAGCAACAGTAGCCTCAGTCCCTCCGGCAGCTACAGGTAAGCACAGCACAGGTATGAAAACATGTCTCGTCCAAACTGTCAAATCATTATGTCTAAAAATCACTCCCTTCAGTTCATTTCGTTCTATCGGGTCAGATGCCTCCTAACAGTCTTCTATCGGGTCAGATACCTCCTAATGGTCTATTCGGGTTAAGACGCCTCCTAACAGTCTTCTATCGGGTCAGACACCTCCTAATGGTCTATTCGGGTTAAGACGCCTCCTAACAGTCTTCTATCAGGTCAGACACCTCCTAATGGTCTATTCGGGTTAAGACGCCTCCTAACTGTCTTCTATCGGGTCAGACACATCCTAATGGTCTATTCGGGTCAGACACCTTCTAATGGTCTATTCGGGTCAGACACCTCCTAATGGTCTATTCGGGTCAAGACACCTCCTAACAATCTTCTATCGGGTCAGACACCTCCCAATGGTCTATTCGGGTCAGACACCTCCTAATGGTCTATTCGGGTCAGACACCTCCTAATGGTCTATTCGGGTCAAGATGCCTCCTAACAGTCTTCTATCGGGTCAGACACCTCCTAATGGTCTATTCGGGTCAGACACCTCCTAATGGTCTATTCGGGTCAAGATGCCTCCTAACAGTCTTCTATTCGGGTTAAGATGCCTCCAAATAGTCTTCTATCGGGTCAGACACCTCCTAATGGTCTATTCCGCATACTCCGAACTACGATTTGGCTTGATTCCCTTCCTGGGATACGTAGGAATCCTTTCTTAAAAAGGTCCAGTCATCCGATCCACCAAGTCATCGTCCAGTCCTCCGCCTTATCCCCAGCCGCTCATTGGGTTGGGTCATGTTTGTCGACAACCTCACTTCTTCCATAAGTGACGTTGCCGAGGGGCTCTGTTAGTACGCCAATCCAATTCGCGACCCTTTAAAAGTTCTTTTTAATATAATAAAATGGCACTAGGGGGCGTTTTGGTAAATTCCCGGTCAATTCCAAGTCTTCCGGAAACTTTTCTTAAAGTTCTTATGAAGGAAGTACTTGTGAGTGATTTTTTCCACATAAAAGGACCTACCAGGAATTATCAGCTTTGGACCTATTGGGAATTATCACAGAAGGTTCCAGAATCAGTTGCCAATGCCAAAAACGGTTACATGGCTGGATAAGTCGTGCGACATAATTGACCACGGAAAAGCGAAGCGAAAGGCCGTACGACACAAGTGACCTCCTCCATGCAGCCTATAAATTGGACCCTCCCCCTCTCATATTAGGATCCTTTTCCAATACCCTAAAGTTACTCTGCCCAATTGACGACAGAAAACCCTCTCTCTCCTCAAACCACACCAAACCTCTCCAATTCCATCCTTTCCTCACCCAAACCATAAACCCACCTTCATACAACCCACACACCCTTGGAAGATCTGAAGAGAAGCAGCCAATTGGTGTCCATTTGCATCTCCTAGTAGCTGAATTGAAGGCTTCCACACCTAATTTGGTGTAGAAGTAGAGGACTACAAGGGTAACGAATTTCTCCACCTTCCTCTCTCATTTTACTTGTTCATTTGAAATTGTTCTTCTCTCCACTTGATAATCAAGCTCCATTTGCTTTAGATTATCAAGTGGCAACTGCCATATCTCTGTTTAATTGGTTTTGCTTGGTTTGATTGCATATTGGTATTGTGATTATATCTCCCTTGGTTGCTTGGTACTCAAGGGAGTATGGATCTCCCATATCCATGCTCCCTTGGGTGATTCGTTACTAATTTGTGTTAATCCAAGTTGATTTGGTGTGCTTAATAGATCTGAATTGATTCCTGTTAGTTTCTGGTTTGAAATTGTGAGATTCCTGCAGATGGTCTACTTATGTCATGCGACACAAGTGACTCATCAAGTCCTGTGTCCCACGACAGAATTGACCCATCTGCAGAGGATCATCTTTCAGTTGTAGGTTTGTTCCTCCCTTTTCCCCTTTTTGTTTGTCACTCAAATTAGGGTGTGGATCCTCCATATCCACATTCATTTTGAAGTGACTAGATAGATCTACTTCCCTTTTGCTTAATAATGTAAAATCTCTGCAAGGTGATCTGTAGTGTCACGCGACACAAGTGACCTCTCAGCTTCTGTGTCACGTGACACAACAGGCCCCTGCAGTAGGTTCATTTTAGTTGTATGTTTTGTTAATCCTTTTTGTAATATGGGATATGTCCTCCCATTGCCAATGGCTCACAAGTTGTTTCTTCTTCCTTTTGAGCAATAAAACAAAGTACTCCTTTGCATTCCATATATATATTGTCTCACACATTAGCACACATTTTTGAATGAATTAAATGTTGAACGATTGAAAGACTCGTCTACGGACGAGGCGTGTTGGGTGAACTCTCGGTTCTTCCCAACACGTAACCTGACCCCCGAACCCATTTTCTCTTTACAAAAGGTTTTCAATGTTTCCTCTAAAAACGGCGTGGCGACTCCTTTATTTTTAATTTCGGCGAGCGTTCATTCAATTCCATGTTGAATACGGAGGGCTTTAATATTTTGCCAAGTGTCGCTTTGGTTTTGCAAGGAAGGTGATGAGGTGGTTTGCCCGCACGATGCTCGAGGAATTAGGGCTCATTATGGGCTTTTGGTAGGCGTTGAGGATCATCTTTTTATATATGGTTTAATTGATAAAGTCCATATTTTCCTTTTCCAAATCCTCCATCCAACCGGTGCTAGGTCTCTGTCAGTTTCTCCGGTGAGTTCTCATTCTCTCTTTCTTTTGTCGTTTCTCTGTATCTTCCCTCTGGTATCATGGGTAAAAATAAGGAAAAAGTCATAGATGTTGATGCGTCCTTGTCGGATGGTTTTAGGTGCTTAGGGTTCATCCATGACAAGGAGGGTGAAAAATGTAACTTTGATGCGTCCCACGCTAACGCTCTGAAAAGAAACAACGTCTTTCCTTCCAATGCTGAATTCTTGATCCCAACTGATATTTTTAGTGCTGATTGTGTTTCTGACGAGTGGGTAGGGTTTTACGAGTACCCCTTTAGCATAGGTTTGAAATTTCCCTTTTCCACTTCGATTTCCCGCTTTTTCGAAGTGACCCGACTGTCCTATTGTCAATTGATGCCCGTTGGGTGGCGTATTTTGCTCACTTTAGATAGAATCGCGACCGAGCACGGTATGGTGGTAGGTTTAGAAGAGTTGGCGTATGCTTCAGAAATTAGGGCTTTCGGTAAGGGTTGGTATAACTTTAGGGTCAGGTCAAATAGGGACCCTCTGATTCTAGGTCTTGACGCGGCTGATAGGGGATGGAAACATAGATTATTCTATGTAAGGAAAAGTAGCCTGGAGGGAGGAGGAGATTTGGTGTCGACATGGAACCCTTCAGGTAGTTTTTCTAGTTTATATGACTGGTTGTTGCGTCTTGCTTGTTTGTTTAACTCTAACATGTTGATGACATATACTTTCAGTTGCCAAGTTGGAGGAGCTTTTCCCACCTCTCGCAGATATGCCTAATAATGTAGATCGGATTTTGAGTTTGTTTCCCGAGGAGCTACGAAAATTTAAGCCACCTGCTGCTGATCTGCTGAGGAGAAGGGGGTTTCTAGTGCTGGTAGAATGTCATCTGGTATGTCTTCTCTTATATATTTTTCCTTCTTCTACTTTATTGCCGCTTTTTGATATTCTTTCTTGTGTAGCGACTCGGTCCAAGGCCTGCTTTAGTGTGGAGGATGTCCTCTCTGGTATTAGGGCAAAAGTTGGTGTCAAGAAAGAAGGGAGACCTCCTCTTCCAAAGGGGGAAGGCTTAAAGGGTACAGAAGGAGACAAGAAGAGAAAGCTAGAAGAGACAGAGGTCGCGGTAGCGGATGAAGGGAAGGTTGAAGATGGAAGAGCCAAGGTAGGTTTCTTTCTTGAAAAATAAATTTAGATTTTCTAGGACTAGTGTTAACATGATGGTATGTTCTTTTACCCGTAGGTACTGGAAGGGATGGACCTTTTTATGAAGGAACTTGAAGTGAAGGAAGATAAGATCAAGGTCCTTACTCAGAAACATAAATTTGAAGCATTCAGAGCGGCGAGGGCGGAGGAACAAGTGGAGAAGCATAACAATGAGTTGGCTCACTTGGCGGCTAGGATGTTGAAGGTGGAAGAAGAGCATATTAAGGAGTTGAGTGAAGTGAGAGAAGGGTACATAATGAGCGCAAGCAAGTCGGTTATGGAAATTCGTATCAACATGATGAAGGAGTTTGAAAGCGGGCAACATGTAAATTGGAAGATTGATGAAGAAGTGGCCATGTTGAGTGAATTCCTGGGAGAGGTCCCAGATGTGAGCGAGGTAAACTCCAAGACACAAGAGCTTAACGTGACTATTGAAGGTGGGAAGAATGAAGGAAGTGGGAAGGATGAGGGAAGTAAATAAACGGTACCTGCAATATAAAAAACAATTTCATTTTCAAGTTTTTTGAACAATGGCTACGTTTTGTTGGGTCGTGCCCCTGTTTGGCACGTTAATTTGGGTTTTTGGAGGGTTAGCCCCTTAAAAAGATTAAAATTTTTTGTAGGTGGCTCATAAGAGTCCAGACAGCTTGGTTTTGATGGTGTTAGGTTGGTCCAACATCTTGGGTCTTTTGGTAAATTTTAACTGCAATGGCGCTTTTGGATGCTTTATACCTTTGAGCATTTTTCTGTTTTAGGTACGAAAGACAACACGTACAAGTGTTGTAACCAATTGGCAAAGATAACATGCAACGATGTTATAACCGAGTTGTAAAGATAACATGCAACGATGTTATAACCAAGTTGTAAAGATAACATGCAACGATGTTATAACCAAGTGGTAGGTGACATGTAGAAATGGCACTTTTTGGAGTTCTTAGGTAACATGTTAATGTTACAATCATTAGTTCACATCTTCGAATTTTAGGATAACAAATGCGATTCCCTTGACAAGGCGAATTGTATTTGCTATTCTAAGTGGAGTGTGAAAATCGTGCGCCCAGGCGGTTATGATCATTATCTTATAAGTACATTGCAAAGATGCTTCGAAGTATGGGGAATCATGTACATTAGACTCATCAAGAATCGTTTGTTCTTTCGAGGAGCTCACCATGTAATTTTATAAAGCCCTTTACTCACTGTCCAGGAGCGTCTAACCTTGCATCACAAGAATATATTAGGATTTGGGTGTTAGCTTCTCTAACACCCCTCTGATGCTTAAGTCAGTAGAGGTTTTGATTAAATGAAAAAATAAATGATTTAGAAGGCGGTAAAAATTAAATTTTTAAGAAGAAGTTCGTACCTTGGCATTAAAATTGCAATGAATTTTAACTTACACATAATATCATTCAAGGCGTAATTCATGGCATCATATCGAAAGGTGACAACTTGCCCAGTCACGTCTAACTAGCTAACTGGTATGGTTCATCATCTTTGTTGTTAGGGATTTGAAGGCGCATTTGATTTTCTTCTTCGTAAGCCGCGCTTAACGAGTAGAGCACGCCTTCATATCTATTTTGTAACACTCTTTCACGGCTTGTTGATCACCCTTCACCGTGATGACTCCCCAAGGCGTTGGCATCTTAACACATTGATGGTATGTAGAAGGGACCGCCCTCATATTATGGATCCATGGTCGGCCTAAGATGATATTATAGGAGGATGGGCAGTCAATCACGCACACCCTCTCCATAGAATTCATCCCCTCTACATAGATGGGTAACTTAATTTCTCCAATTGTCTGCTTGGTTTCCCCGCTGAAGCCTACCAAGACGGAGGAATTTCTTACTACTTCTGACAGGGGAATCATCATTTCTTCCAAGGTGCTCTTCATGATCAAATTGATAGAGCTGCCATTGTCGATCAAGATGCGTTTCACCTTGCAAATGGAAATTTGCAAGGTGATGACTAGACCATCATGGTGCGGTCTGAAATGCCTTCTTTATCGTCATCATCAAAAATGATTTGCTCTTTAGGGGAGTGATCCTGATGTCTAGTTGGAAATTCCGTCTTGTCTTCCTTAGAATCCTTAGCGTGATGTTTGGCTGCAGAATACGTGGTGCCACAAATGTCTGACCCTCCTGTAATGAAGTTGATCACCTTAGTTGCAGGAGGAGGTGAAGATGGAGTATCAGCGTCGGCTTCCTTTGTTTCAGCCCGTCCTTTTCTCTTTCCGAGTAAATCCTTAAGGAGGCCTTTAGAGAGTAAGTGGCTGATTTCCTTCCTCAAAGTAATACAATTTTCTGTAGTATGGCCAAAATCTTCATGGTAAGCGCACCACTTAGATTTGTCCTTCCAAGGTGCTGCCCTATCACCTGCCTTTGGCCATCGCGCCTTACTCCCTAAGTTGTCCATCGCATGTAGGAGCTTTGAAATGTCAACAGAAAAACAATAATCACTGATCTTAGGATAAACGGTTTCATCCTCAACATTGTCATCTTCTACAACATTAATCTTAGGAGAGTCAGTTTTAGAATAGGGTTTTCCCCTGTTAGATTGATGATGAGAGGATTCTGCTTTTCTGTCAGGATTGTTGTATGTTGACGCCTTCTTGGACGCCTTGCCATGGATCATTTCATCTTCTTCCAGCCTGATGAAACGGACGGACCTCGTCCTGACTTCTTCTAAGCTCCGAGATGGGAACATGACAAGATCTTGGTAGAAGGGTGACTCCCTTTTCAGGCCCATCCTGAGAGCTTCTGTAGTAGTCGATATGTCAATGTGTGGAATGCTTACAGCTTCCTTGTTGAACCTGAATACATAGTCTTTTAAGGTTTCATCAGGTTGTTGCACGATCCTGTAAAGGTCACTTGTCAATTTTTCAAACACACGATTGCAAGAAAATTGGTTAAGAAACTTGTTAATTAATTGAGAGTAGGATGAGATAGAGTTCATAGGCTGATTAGTCAGCCACATCAAGGCGGGACCAGATAAGGTGGAGCCAAAGCCCCTGCATAAACAAACTTCTTTAAGATGCGGAGGAATGCTGATGATATCCATCTTTTCTTGGTATAAGGCAATATGTTCTGCAGGATCTGTCGTGCCATCATATTGCTTCATGGGAGGTACTTGGAATCTCTTAGGGATCTCCACTCCAGCTATAGCAGGGACAAAGCGTGAATCATGATGGCTGGTTGGAGATGCTTAGTTGAAGGGCAAGATGACTCCGGGAACCTTCATGAGGATTTCTTTAAGTTGCTGTACTTCTCTTGCAAGGGAAGTATCTGCAACAGGGTTAGTGGAAACTATAGGATTGAAAGGAGTATTGAACAAGTTAAAACTCCCTGTTTGCCCCACAGGAGGTGGGTTGCAAAGGTGAAGCATGACGTCAGCGGCATCGGGTTTGATGTGACGGTGGTGCTTTCAGTTTGAACAGTGCTGGATATTGTGAATGTGGTGCCCAAGATAAGCGGCTCTCCTTTTTGTTTATTTATTTTTTTTGGAACCACTTTCTCGTGTAAGGGGAATCACCGCCTCACATCAGTTTGGAATCGTCCAGTTTAATTTTAAAAATGGAGTCGCCACGCCATTTTTGATTTCCTCAAAACTTTGAAAAAAAGGATTTGGGTCCGGAGGTTAAGTTACCCTTTGGGAAGAACGGATCGTCGTTCACCCAAAGAGCCTTGCCGAAGCAAGTCTTCCAGGATCCGCTTTTCATACTTGCCTTAGTGTTTTCGTGTGTGGGATGTGTGTTTTGAAAAGGAGGGAATATACCAAGTGGTCTTCCAGACGTATAAACCATGAGTTGTTTATCGCTCGGGATTCCTTGGATTTTTATGTATTAGGGACTTTGGTCCCATTCTCATCTTGGACTTGTGATCATCATGATGAGACCTTGGGTCACATGTGATCAAGATAGGGACACCATTTTTAGAGTCCAAGGATGAGACCATTTAGAAAGGAGTGACCTTTACCTATCAATCCTACATCTTGAGACGATTTGGACTTTTTCGGGGCATTTATGCTCATCTCAAGTGATGATCGGAGATATGTGGCTAGAGTTCATCCTTTTCTAAAGGAGAATCCGTCTATGGCATCTTTAGATGGAAGAAATGATGTAAAGATAGGACCTTTACACCATCTTGCTCCAAGAGATGCTCCAAGTACTAAGGGGACTAGGGGAGGGGTATAAAGATTGGATCTTTATGCTTATCCTATGTCCTTTTGTGCCTTAAGAAGGTCACTAGGCAATCCTAGGAGAGAGATCCAACCATGAGGGACATGGGGGATGCATGTTTAAGCTAAAGATGCCATTTTAATAAAAAAGATGACATTTTTAAGTGCAAAGGATGCTACTTGGTTGCAAAGGATGCTTTTTTTGATGCAAAGAATGATTTTTAATGCAAAGGATGCAACTTTGGTACAAAAATTACATTTTAAGTGCAAAGGATGCATAAAGATGTCATTTTAAGAGCAAAGGATGCTACTTTGATGCATAGGATGCTATTTTGTGTGTAAAGGTAACATTTTTAATGCAAAGGATGCAACTTGATATGTAAAAATGGCATTTTAGGAGCAAAGGATGCTACTTTAATGCAAAGATAACACTTTTAATGCAAAGGATGCAACTTTATGTGGAAAAATGGCATTTTAGGAGCAATGGATGCTACTTTTCACATCACCATGTGAGAGATCAACCCTAGAACAAGCCTTTTTTGAGGTCTTATTTGTTCATCCTTGGGTTGGATCCTCCATGGATCCTATGTGATAGGGGAAAGGGGGTAATATGATTTATATGCCTAAAGATATGATCTTTAATGACAATATATCAAGTCCCAAGCAAGTATATAGCAATATGTAAAGCAATGAGCAAATATATCCTATAAATACAAGTATAATTCAAGGTAAAGGGGAGGATAGGTTACCAATGGTGGTGTCCCTCTTTCTTCTTGAAGTTTGCCTAAGGAAGGGACCAACTTTTGAAGGTTTTGATGAGGAGGGAGGTGGTTTTTGACACTCTCAGCTCACTGGAATTTCGTGGTGGTATTTTGGCAGAGTAATGTTACTGAAAATCCCCCCTAAAATTAATAGAGGAGGTCTCTATTTATAGGCAGTCTGGCAGCGGCTAATGAAGCCGTGCGGCTGTAACACCATGACAAATGAGGCCGCACGGTTTTATCCTGAAATGAATCAGCTCATTTCTAGAACCATGCAAGGTGGCCTTCTAGAAGGGCTTTTCCAATGAAGGAATACGTGGAATTTTAATTTCTAGTAAGTCCTTCGCCCCTCGAAAGGTTCGGAAAAGTTTCCGAATTGCCCCTGAACTTTGGGAAAGTTCGGGGAATTGCCGGGAAACTTAACCGGGAGGCATGAGCCAGATTTGTGTACTTACAGAAGCCCCTCGGCAACGTCACTTGCAAGGCGAGTGGGGTTGTCGATAGAAAAGGATCCGATCTGGCGAATGCCGAGACGGATTGGGTGACCAAGGTGGTCGAGTGGCTGAACCTTTGGAAGGCTACCTACGTATCCCGAGTGGGAATCAAGCCATAATTGTAGTTCAGAATATATCCACCGGGGAAAGGGGTTTCATATGTGTCGAATTGGCTGAACCTAAAGTAGGCTACCTACGTATCCCGGAGGAATCAAGCCAGGCCGTAGTTCGGGATCCACTGGGGAATGGCGAAGAGAAACTAGTCTCTTGCTGGGGAAATAGAAGGGAAAATGACCCGGTAAATCAAGTGACTGATCCTACTGGGGATATGCTAGATGGAGGAAGTGACTGATGTGGTCGGATATCTGGACCTCTATGAGGGGCTATTTCACCACTGTGGAGTGATGAATGAAAAGGGGCGACCAATGTGGTCAGATGGTTGGACCTTTATGGAAGGCTGCCTCACCACTGAGGAGTGATGCATGAAAAGGGTGACCAATGTGGTCGAATGGCTGGATCTTTATGAAAGGCTACCTACGTATCCCGGAGGAATCAAGCCTTGGTCGTAGTTCAAGTCTCACTAGATAGTTAGGAACAGTGTCTAGGATCCTTGAGGTTTTGACGATTAATGGAAGAGTCACCTTATTTGATAATTAATGGAGGTTGTCACCTGATTGACAATTAATGGAGGTTGTCACCTGATTGACAATTAATGGAGGTTGTCACCTGATTGACTAAAGCTTACGTCACCATCGAGGAGATAGAGGTAGCTAAAGTTTGGAAAACTTGAGCGTACTTCTCAATCTGTGAGATAGAGGTAGCTAAAGTTTGGAAAACTTGAGCGTACTTCTCAATCTGTGAGATAGAGGTAGCTAAAGTTTGGAGAACTTGAGCGTACTTCTCAATCTGTGAGATAGAGGTAGCAAAAGTTTGGAAAACTTGAGCGTACTTCTCAATCTGTGAGATAGAGGTAGCTAAAGTTTGGAGAACTTGAGCGTACTTCTCAATCCGTGAGATAGAGGTAGCTAAAGTTTGGAGAACTTGGGCGTACTTCTCAATCTGTGAGATAGAGGTAGCTAAAGTTTGGAGAACTTGAGCGTACTTCTCAATCTGTGAGATAGAGGTAGCTAAAGTTTGGAAAACTTGAGCGTACTTCTCAATCTGTGAGATAGAGGTAGCTAAAGTTGGATTTTGACAATTCGAAGGTTGTCACCTAGCGTCATCCCGTTATAACAGAAAGTAACGGAGGCGACTCGAGAGGAAAACCTATTTGCTTAGAGATAACGGATATCCTTGGGAAAACGACGTTACTCTAGTTAAGGAATTACAGGAGTTATATGCCTAAGTGGAAAGTCCAGGGGCAAAGATGTAATTTCTGCTCAGAGCAAAAGAGGCCGCCCGACATGAGATGAGGGCAAAAGAGGCCGTCCGGCTAGAAGTTTATTTTCACCAGATTATTTAAAACTGGAATTGAACGGGCATTGGGCACCATTGCCGCCCATCTGCTTGCCGAGGAAGAGAAAGAGAGGAGAGAAAGAATTGTCTAAATCCTTCAATTCCCTTGCTTCTATTGATCAAGATGGATCCGGAAGGGAACCCGATACCTAGGCAAGCACGAAGAACCATATCCGAAGCCGCTAGAAGGAGGAGGAGGGAGCTCGTTCGCACGGAGAGGAAGTATGACTTCATTACGCCTCCATCAGAGCTTTATCCCGGTAGGGGAGAACACAAATCAACGAAACCTCAATCAGTTGGGGTAAGCATTCTTGATTTGCTTGATTTTGTCAATTTTGATTGAATTTTGATTGACTTAGGGTTTGACCCAAATTTTAGGAACTTTTTCGAATTTTCCTAGGATTTTTTGCTGATAGTTTCGGAATTTTGATGATTAACCTATGAGGCTAAGGAGATAAATGAACACGCATGTGCAATTTATTTTGAAAAATAATGAGAATGACCCATTTTTTTCGAAGATAATGTCTAAAATGTGACGGAGTCCTTGCATGTGCTAGAACTAGGTCAATTCTTGATCATGGATGAGAAAATATAATTTTGGACGATGAAAAGGATTCATGCATGCCATTTTTGAAAAATTAATGCTTACGTGCAAAAAATGTTGAAAATTAAAATTTTTGTATTTAGGAGAGCAATGTGCTCGACATGACGTGTTTCAAGTGATGAAAGACACGTTTTCTAAGCAAAAGATGCTAGAAATCTTTTATGAATGCTTTTCTTTGAAAATATGTGCACTTTTGAATATATGCGGGCTTTTGATATAAGATGAAGGACTGACACGTTTTTGTTGTGCTTTCCTACAGGAGAATAAGTCTAGGGGACCTTCTGAGGTTGCTGTGAAGCTATGGGAGAGGATGCCCAACTTTGAGAAAGATGGGGTCAACCCCAAGCAGCTTGTGATGGCTACTGGCCTGGATTTGTTCATTGACGCCATTGGCAGAGGTATTCACGTGCCCTCCAAGAGTAAGGGGCTGCAGTTCACTGGGACACCACCCACAGCTTTCACCTTAGCTGGGGGGAGATCACGGTGACGCCAACTGACTTTACTACTATCACTGGCCTGCAGTTCACTGGGAGGCCTGTGACTTGGAGGGACCATATCACGGCAGAGGAGTTCAGGGCTCTGGTTGGGTTTGACCTCCGTCCTAAGGGGCTCGGGATGGAGACTAGGTATGTGGAGGTGGCGGTCCAGGAGTGTATGCAGGGGTTTGCCGCCAATGAGGTGATCGCCCACCAGCTCGCGAGAGCTTTCTTGTGGTTGATGCTGTCAGTCACCATCTTTGCCAACTCTGGGACACTGGCTATGGTTTGTTTGCTTGATTCTTTGGAAAATTTGGACGAGGTTGGGGCGGTCTCTTGGGGTGAGGCCGGATTGGCGGAGCTTTACTTCTCCTTGGATATGTACAGTCGGAACAAGGCTGCCTCTATGGACTGCTTCTCTTTTGCTCTTAAGGTAGTCTCACTTTCTTTTCTCTCTTTTACTTTCTGTCTTGAGACTTTTATGAGAGAAAATGACTCTTTTATGTTTTGAACATGCAGGTCTGGTTTTGTGAGGTGATTGGGTTCTTTCCGTGGAACCAGCAGAGTGATCTGGAGATCTTCCCGGCTATGATCCGTTGGAGGGGAGATGCGAGAGGCAAGTTCACCGGGAAGACCCGGATCACCTTTGACTACAAGATGGTTAGACCGGTCATCAACATGGATGGACACGATGGGGTTGACTTTTACCCTTGGGGGAGGTACCCGGAGGTGCTGCTAGGGGATGCCGTTGAGGCGACTAGGCAGAGGAGGTGGCTGACGGGCTTGACATTGATGTCATTTACTTGGGGGACCGTTTCTCTAGGCAGCATGGCCATGTCCCTCCCTTGGACGCCATCACTCCTCACGATCCTCCAGCACGGATGCTGCAGCCCAGGGACTGGTCAGAGGATGATATTGCTAGGTATCAGGCAGGTGTGGCGGCCGTGGAGTATTTTGAATTGGCTACCCCGTATGCCACCTTCGTGGAGCAGCGATTGTGGATGCCACAGAAGCTAGTGAAGCTGGTTGTCACTTAGGGGTACGGGGAAGCTGAGCCTACTGACTCGCCAATGCCTCCTGCTCACCTTTCCTATGTGGTCAACGGGGTACCAAGGAGGTTTATGGTTCCTGTCCCTGACACGAGGGAGCCCCGGTATACTCTGCCGCCTGACAGCACTGTGAGTACACTTTAGGGTCTTTTCCCTTTTTAGGATTTCTTTGCTTTCTGCAATTTTGAACCTTTCTTGAGATTTTCTGAGTTTTCTTCTCTTTTTCTCAGGTTCCTGCTCATTCTTATGACGGCTTGGTCAGGCAGAACAGGGGCTAGAAGGATGTGTGTCGGTCCCTTCTGAGGAAGTTGGCATGCGCTTCCAGGGCTGGGGCTAATGTGCAGGAGCCCGTGCGCAAAAGAAGGAACGTCGGGAGCACGACATCTACCTCCTCGGCCTCATAGTATTCCTCTAATGCCATGCCTCAGGGACAAGGAACCAATACCAGCATCCTGGAGCAGTTAGCCGAGTACGGTCATGTGAACGTGAATCTTTCTGATGTGAGTGACACGGAGGACTTGATGAGGGATCCTAGCTTCTACGAGCTGAGCAGCGACGAGGAGTCGGAGGCTTAGGATTCCTTAAAATTGACCTAGGAGGCAAGAAACAAACAATGAACACCTTTTTATGCATATTTTATTTGTTTTTCGTTTTATTTGGGCACCGATAGGGCGAAAACAATGTATTACTGTTTTATTTGCTTTTCTAATTTATGCTTTATGAATTTGCATATTACTTGAGCCTCGGGGCAGTTTTTTGCTTGGAATTGGGGCTGAAACTGGGCCAAAATGGTTTGTGATGACATATAATTGTATGGTTGGGGTTAGGACATGTTTTTGTACAGGTTTTGTTGAGAAAGTGGGGTGAGAACTCCATTTGGGCAGCAACTTTGGTTGATGCAATTTTTTATGCAGATGGCAAATGAGGCCGTCCGGCCAGGACCTGGGGAAAATGAAGCCGTGCGGCTAACAGTTCTGTCTGAACTGGTTTTTTTTCAAAATAAAACCAAGGCTTGGCCCTTTCATTTCATTTCCACCCTAGACTTGTCCCAATTGATCCCAGAGCATATTTCTGACCAAAAGACATCAACTTTGATCACCTTGCAATGGAGAAACCCGTTAGATTGCAAAAGAGGAAAAGAGACCGTTTTCTATCCGATCTTCAATCTTGGATGAGGCATAACTTTCAATCCAATAAGAGGCTGTTTGATACCACCTTCAAGATCAAGTCTTTATGGCATTTGAAGGATCTCCCGCCCGATTGGGAACTTTTGAAGGCTGCTGCGAGGTTTTGGGACGTCCGGAGACATGTTTACTGCTTTTCTTACAACGAGCTCGTCCCAACCTATGAAGACTTCCGAGCCTTGATTGGGGGTCCAGAAATTGAAGGTGTGTCGATTCCTTTGATCGGGAATGTGCCGGTGGCAGTAAAGTTGGCATCTTTTCTGCAAATCTCTCTGGGAGAGGCTGAGGGGATGATGGTAGCCCCTGATCGGATTGACCTTTCCGATATCCCGGGCAGGTTTAGGTTCCCAGATACGGTTACGACCACTGTGGCTATGGACGCCTTTATCCTTTGTGTGTTCTCGTCTCTGTTTACGGCCGAGTCCGTGGGGATTTTTCATGGTGGCCTCTTGGATATGGTTAGAGACTGCAGGGCCGGGAAGGACATTGTCCCGCTGGTTTTGGGTGAGACCCTACATGGCATTGACAGGATGGCTAGGGGAGACCATTTCATAAGGTCTGGGAGCCCGGCTATATTGACTCTGTGGCTGCAGGAGAGGATTGAGGCTTTGCCAGGGGCTTCGCCTACTCAGTGCCCTTGGGTGATTTCCCAGAGAGGTGCACCTAGGCAGCAGGACCAGGGTAGCTGGGAGCTGACGATGGCTAGGTTATCCACTTCGGATATTCATTGGTGGGTACCTCATTGGAGGCTGCAGACCCGGAGGACATTTCAGGAGTCCTATGTGGTGAGGGTTCCAGGGCTTTCTTGGTCGTCCTTCTACTTACCCTGCTTGGTATCCAGGCAGTTCGGGGCCTTACAGGAGCCGTTGGGCAACTGGGAGGACATCCGTACCATGGAGGTGGTGCCTTTAAGCATGAGGGATCCCGCCAGCTTCTCATTCTTCTCGAGGGCTTGGACATATACTACTTTCCCACCCAGGGCCCTTCTCAAAAGCAGGAAGAGTACCATCTTGACTACGGCCTACTTGGACTGGTACGAGAGGGAGATGGGAGCGACTCAGGTCATATTGGGAGAGAGATGTCAGACTTTATTGGGGGCTGACTGTGACTCGAGTAGGACTCTAAGGGAGACTGAAGCCAAGACGAGTCGCCACAATCAGTCAGGTGACCTTATCAGAGCACTACAAGAAAATTTACTTTTTGCGATGGCTTTTGGCCATCGCATAATGTCTATAAACCGTCGCATATTCTTTATGTGATTGCAAAATCCATCAAAATGGCCGTCGCCTTAAGCCTTGTCGCTAAAGGTATATGCGACAGCCGCGGCCATCGCGTAATGCGTAACACCTTATGCGATGGCTAATCTAATCTTATAATATAAATATTATTTTCAATAAAAATATTATTTTAAAAATAAAATGCCATCGCATATAGTCTTCAACAAAGATGGTTTTAACCATCGCATATAGTCGTCAAATTAGATGGACTTCACCGTCGCATATAGTCGTCAAATTAGATGGACTTCACCATCGCATAAAACCTGATTATGTGACTGCAATTGCAATCGTATATTTTACATTCTATACGATGGCAACAGCCATCACATATTTTGCCAAAAATCTTTAAGATGTTCTTTAGAGATGGCACTAGCCATCACATAAACATTTCCCGAAATTTATAGAATTCCCAAAATTTATATAAATTTTATTTTTGCAATTGATACTTTTTTCATAAAAACTAAAAATAAATAAAATACTCATGCATAAACACAAGTTTTATATAAACTTGTAACCAACAGCCATTCTTTGTCCAAAATATATACCAAGTACCTAAAATTGTCATTGTCCAAAATATATACCAATAACTTGGTAACCAACTACCATTCTTTGTCCAGGTTTCAAAAAAAAAACTACCATTCTTTTGTCCTAAATAATCTTCCTTTTCTTGCACCACCGGCTACCACCTCCCATATCTTACATCCTGGGTCAGAAATAGTATCACATCCTCGACACAAAAAAGCATCGACTTGGGTTGTAGGTTCTAGGCCATTAACTTCACGTAATTTGTTTGCATAAGCCTCCTGTAAAATTTAATTCAAAGTACTATCAGCAAGGTTAATGTATAACAAGTCTATTTACAATGACTCAAAAAATCACTCCACTTGCTTACTAAACAGTCTAGTCAATCTGTGGTATGGACAGACCTTTCTAGGTCATATATTCTATCTGGTGAAGGTACCACAGAGATCATAATTCAGACCATCAAATGACCCGAAACATCAATATTTATATTTTCCTATATTGAGTATTATTGTAACAAGTGCCCAACGTTGGAGATACCAAGTCCCATGTGCTTCATATGGATTTATCGAAGACAGCTAAAGGAACAAGAGTTGAGAGTAGTAGAGTTTCAACTAGCTAAATACAGTTGTACTGGTAGTTTTCTTTTTGCACCCAACTGATTGACATGAATTATTATCGTTTGAGGGATCAATACTGCTCATCACAAAGTACATTAAACTCGTGTCAACAATTTCTTATAATTCAAGAATTTCACTACTTGGATCGAAAGAATTCATCATTCATATATGTTTAGATTTACTGTCAGTAACTAAAATAAATACATGAAGCAATCGAACCAACCTCATTGATAGCAATCCATTCCTTGATTTTTCACGAAGTTGTCTTTGGAAAAATCCTGTGAACTTGTTTCCTTTCAAGTTTCTGCAAAGGAAATGACAGAGTGAAATATTCATCACAACAAAACTTAAAGCGATTCGAGGTCAAGGGTTTTTAAGTGACTTACAGGACCTTCAAGGATGCCAATCGAGTAAGAAAGTCGGGCACTACTCCAGTTAAGTTATTGTATGATAAATCCCTGAACGTTTATAGAAAAAAAGGACACTTTCTCCCACAGACCAACTCCAAGATGCAGATCAAATGTTGGTAACCTGTCGAGATTATCATAATTACCATAAAAGAAGCTAGCTTTAATCAAATATTTATGACCCTTTCCTTGTGGAGGTCTTAGGATGTAGCAATTTCGGTTTCATTGAGGAAAGCTTCTAAGATTTAGGAATTGGGGTTCAAGAGAGTTTGTCTGGTACAGGGGTGGTATAGTCTTACGTACACCACTGTTGATGAAGCTTGCATCCGAGCTATAATTTATCCCAGTTATGGCATCAGTGTAATTTGAGTCTTCTGGCAATCCACAGTCTATGCTTAACGCTGAAAAGGAGATGTATTAAGAAAACATTTATGCATATTGATTACTTAAAGATGAGTTTCGAACCTGATGAATCGTACTGGGCATTAACAGCAAGACCAAGAAGGAAAACAAAAAGGGAAATGCGTAACATCTCCGTGGTAGTAAAGAGATTCTTCAAGAAGAAGTTTAACAGTTTGTATATTTTAAAAAAACAGAGTTATTTTTCATAAATAAATGTTCAGTAGGATCATGATTAATGATGGAATTATGGTTAAATGCGTATATGGAAGACTTGATGGGAAGTCAACTGGGCTACTTGATTATATTTAGTTCTTGCTTTGTCAACTTGCCAGTTTATCTATTATTGCAATGTCTTCATCAACTACTGTTACCGATTACTACCTATATAATTGTTTACTAGAACAAAAAAACTATCAATTGCTAAGACAGTTCAGATGAGGGAACAATAGATATTAAGGAGATGACCTAATCACATCATTTCAGGAACTTGTATAACTTACCGAAAATGCTCCTCTTGCTAGATGGCAAAGGTCGAACAAGCAAGTTGGCAGCATGAGGATCACAATGCACAAATCCATGTTTGAACATCATTTCAGCAAAAGTTTGAGTTACCTGCAAAGAGTAAAAGAAAGCTCAGTTCATAAGCATTCAATAACAAAGAGTATGAAAAACAAATCACAATCAATATCCATATTTTACAGACTAAATAGTCTACACACTACTAGAAATTGCCCCTTTATCGACGGAAATTTCCATCGGTAAAGCTGTAAATCCGTCGGTAATTTTCCTTTAGCGACGGACAGAGTCCGTCGGATACCGTCGGTAATTTTTTGTTGGTAATACCGACGGAGGGACCATCCGTCGGTAAAAGCATTTTACTGTCGGAAATGATCCGTCGGTAAAGGAATCCGCCGACCGATGACCGGCGTTGTTACCGGAGAGATTACCGACGGAATAATCCGTCGGTAAATAACACAAACTTCCGATGGACTTATCCGTCGGTAAATCTATTATCAGTTTTTAAAAGAATTTACCGACGGAAATTTCCGTCGGTAAATTGCACAAAACTTTTTTAAAAAAAATTACTACATTTAAATAACCACCTGAACCTCTTCAATCACCAAAATACCAACATTCAAATACAACTCAATTAAACATTCACTAAAAACATAAAAAATCAAATTCAACATTCATCAAAATTCTCAAAACTAACATAAAAACTACTTTAATTTGATTACAAGTCAAACATTTAGTAATGCAACTCCTGCATCAAACCTTAATGTGTAATTTGAAGGTGCCTAGTGAATGGCTCTTAGTAAAGTCTTTTTGCAGTCTTGCCACTGCTCAGCTTCATAATGTGTGCGCGCTTTATAGAGAAGAATCTGATTGTATGTATTGAAGTAGAATTTGCGCAAGCAGTTTTGATACTGCAATAAACAAGTGTCATCAACATAAGCACAATAAAAACAGAAAAGATTCATGGTTGAAAAAGAAAAATGAGGAGACCAGGACGATGCAACTCAACCATTTTAATAGCCAGAGCAAAATTGCCTTGCGCAAACTGAACATGAGCCAGATTTATCCACACATCTGGCATCTAGACGAAAACGCTTCCACTTGAAGCTTCTTGGACCTAAATTATGACGAGCGGAAACACATATTAGAGAAAGACGTCCTTCTTTCAACCATCAACTAATGCAAAAGGAGCTCAGCTGACCTGTGTGAAAAGATCCTTTGCCACATCAAATTGGCCTTTTTCTGCCAAAACCACCCCAGCACCATTGGCAGCATACAGATTAGCAGTATGCTCTACCAAAACCAAAGGACTGGATTCGGGTTGCATGTGCTCTCCCTCCTCTTCGTCAGAATCTGACCATGTCGCCCTCCTTCGACTTGCATTTGTAGGTGCAGCCTTCAATGTAAACCAAAGGAAAAATTTCTCAGACAGAACGGACAAGAAAAGGTAAGAATAAAATGTTTCTAACTACTGTCCTTAAAACATGGCGACAATTATTGAAACAGCTGTTATTGCAGTTTAAGAAAACATCTCTTTCACTAAGAAGATACAATCCCACATTATACTTGTGGGACAGATCCAATGTGCATCCTAGTCATAAACATATGAATATATATATATATATATATATATATATATATATATATATTCACACACACATGTATACATATACTCCCTCCGTCCCACAATAATATGCAAAATGGGATGGACAAGAATTAAGGAGAAAAGTAAAAAAAAAAGGTGATGTGTTGTGAGTGTAAATAGTTGGGCAGGAGAGATAAAGTGGGGTAAGTGTAAATAGCAGCCAAGCAGGTTTTGATTTCTGAACAAAAAAAAAAAAAAATTACTGCTCTAAAACTAAACATGCCGTTCATGTTAAAAAGGTATGCTGAATACTCCCTCCGTCCCATTTCAAATTGTAAAAAAAAAACGTCCGGCACGGGAATTAAGAAGAATATATAATATTAACATTGACAAGCTCGGTAATATGTGAAGTGAGAACTTTTAAAATCAACAAGGACACCATATGGTTTAACTAGTGAAGGAGATAAATGTCCCAGATTTGTCATTAATGACTTATACGGAGGACATACTTAATAAGAATTTTCCTGATTATATTGAATCATTGCTAGTCATGATACAGCAGAAACAAGATCGTACGAGAAACAAAAGGATCAAAACACACACATACAAACATCTGAGACATAGAAATATTAGAAACAAAGTAGAAATAAGGTCGTACAAGAACCAAAAGGATCCAGATCTTGCCAAGACAAAATTTTCTACAACATGATGTAAATATTTGACATAATATGCATGTGTGCAATGGTCCATATTGTACTAAGTTTGAACTGGGTTTTACTGAAATAATTGTGTTTGAAAAGAATATCATGGAAGCACAAGTAACCGAATATTCAAGTTACACAATAAGGAACTCCTAAGAAAGCGATGGCGGGGAAAAGCTTTTTTTATATATACAAAAAGAGGAATGTATTAGAAGAATATGAAAATACAAATGGATGGACAAGAAGTCCATCATCAAGGAGAAAAGGAGGAAACAACAACAACAACAAAACAAAGCCTTAGTCCCAAAATAATTTGGGGTCGGCTAACATGAATCCTCATGTCATCGTGAAAGAAAAAATGAGTGAGGAAAAAAAGTTTTAAGAAGAAATATGTGGAGATAAAATATGGACAAGGAAAAGAAGAAAAATAAATAAATAAATGATAATGATGATGATAATAAAAAGGAGAATCAACCACCATCTCCCACATGAATTTTTGCCCTCCATTTTTCAATGCCATATTTTCATCCAATCCAAGTAAACTCATATCGTTTTCAATCACCCTTATCTAAGTATTCTTAGAACCACTACTGCATCTTAGCAATTTACAAAGGTATATTATTTTCATATAACAAGGGACTTTCAAATGATAAGTACAAATAAAATTTTGGAACTAATGATTAAACAATACTAAACAAGGTAACTAGCATGCCAATATATGAAAATACTTGCCTTCACATGTAAAACACATTGCAAGCAAAAATTACAGAGCAGGAGATGATGAGCAATTCATACCTTCATACGCTCTAAACGTTGATCTTGTTGCAGCACTTATGTATAACAAGTCATAACTCAAATCTACACTCTCCTGTGCACATTCTCTTGACTCTATCTTTTATGATAATGGAATGTTTTCATAATTTCTGTACTGCTCAAGCCTTGTGAATCTGTAACTCTCTCTTGGAAATTAGTTCTTCCACAGAAGCAGAGCCATTGTCTTGTTATTTCAACTAACTGTAAACCAAAATCTTGAAGAGCTAAGTTTTCCACAAACTCAAAATCTTGTGCAAAGTAAAGGAACAGAAAGAATGCACACACACTCACACACACATAAATACACTACAACTTTTTTCCTTCTCAAACTCATCATATTCATTATGAGGAGCATTCATGTCTGATAAATGAATTACAGAGCATAAACTGACTTCCATAGGAGCTAAATATTCAATTGGAGCACACAAATCAAAGGGCACCATTATATATAGCACAAATACTAATCTAGAGACTTACTAGTCGTCCAGAAATTTCACGTAATGCTTCTGCCCAACGAGATGTAGAATCGGCATCATACTGACATTGTAGCCCATGTCTCTGAAGTATTCAGCTATGGTAATTCCTGAAAATACAATTTCGCTTATATCCGAATGTTACTATTGCTCAACACATTCACAACTTCACTCAAAACTGGACTATGCAAACATAATAGCACTATTTAGTACCAAACTAAGAATATTGATGTTGTATAACATGACACAAAATGAGTATGTATGACACGATGCTTCCTCTAAGGTAGGAGCAGACCAGAAAAAGAAGACAAGTTTAGAAAAAGACATACACTTTCCACATAGAGAACATCATAAAGAAAATCTTATAAAGAATCATAAAGTTAAAAGCACACTTTTTACCTGTATAAATTGAAGCTTCACGAGCAGCCACTGGCATGTTTGAAGTGTTAGCCACAAGCATTGTACGCTTCATGACAGATTCTTCACGGCCATCAGGTAGTGTCATTGTCAATTGAGGAAAATCCATAAGCACCTGCATGGTTATGGTTTATCGCTTAGGATTCTACACCATGAATGTGTAAAAGAAAACTAACAGATACTAAGATGATTTACTTACTTCTGCCATTTCATTTCCTCTTTCTCCGCAACCAACATAGACAACGGTGTCCGAATTAGAGTACTGCAGGTACATAGTGACTAGTGAATATTGCAACAAACTTAAGCATTGTGATTCCAAAAAGACATTTGAAGTGAAGTTACCTTGGATAGAGCTTGACTAATGACCGTCTTTCCACAGCCAAAAGCACCAGGAATAGCGCAGGTTCCACCAAGAACAGAGGGGAAAAGAGCATCAAGTACACGCTGATACAAAAAAATATGCCATTAAGAACATCTAAATTATATAAAGAAATAATTATTGACTGTCATATATATCATCGGACAAGATAGAAGTATAAGATTTGCAACTAACCTTCTTAAACTCTCTGTAGGTATCCATGGGTGTTATAGTCATCAAAGTTGACAGAGAACGTAATACAGCTTCTTGTTCAAGACGGTTAGCACTCATTAATCCAATTGGTCCCAGAAAACCCTGCACGTTAAAGCGAAACCTTTTGAAGTTGCTTGAGCTATGGCACTAGATGTGATCTTTGGTGTAGACGAGGCTCACATGGCTGCGATGCAGAGAGGTCACAGATATTTACCCAAATGTGGACGCATATTCTAGCATAGTAGGTGTCTATGAAGAGAAGATATCAGCAGGTTTGCAAAAATAATGGCATTCAAAAAATAAAACGATCGCTAAAAGAAAAGAATATATTATAAATAGGTGCACTGAAAAAAACTTGTACACTTTGAGACCAGATATATGTTTGGCTTTAATAAGTATAGTACCCATTCAGTTGAAATAAAATAAAATAGCTCTCGTTGATTAACCGCTTGAATATAGATAAGGAAACGTAGAGAGTCAAACACCTCCTGGAAACTCGTCAAAAGACAGTAGGAGACTTATTTTGAAATTGAGGAAGTGTAGTTTATCAAAAAGAGAAAGTAACCGAGTCTAGGGAAGCTAAGATTAGTATATATTTTAAATAATGGAAATTTGAAGATCGAAGTGGAAAAATTTACAGCAGAACTGGAAATTTGCAAAGACGGTTGGGCAGCTTCATGACTCATGCTATTAGCCCAGCCATTGTCATGAACGATCACTCACATCAATATATGCCTTTAACCCAACAGTCCATAGACCAACAGAAATTATGTAACTGATGTTTTCGTACTTAAGTTCAACTAAAGGTCCTCATGAAGAGAAGCCACTATTAACAACATGCCTTTCATCTAGTTCAGAACATAACACATTTTTGATACTTGAAATCCAAAAGCAGCACAAGAAGAATGTTATATAAGAGAAGTTTTTACGCTACACAAGAAAAAATCTAAAAAAGAATCACCATTACCTCACACAAACTACCCACGTCGGCCATTATAATAGCAATAACATCATATCCAAGTGCTTGCAGGCACTTCCGCAATCTCTGAGAAAAGAAAAGAATTGCATCAGTCATCCAGCTAGACATATTATACTTGCTAGCCCTAGAGGTTCAGTAGAAATAATAGGAAAATAATACAGCGATCATTAACAACCTAGGATGCCCAACATGGCATCTATGAGAACATCGGTATGTAAAATAATTAAGTGAAAAGATGGTGCTATTAGCCAAAATAATATCTACCTAATACTCCCTCCGTCCCACAAAACTTTACACCTTTACTGTTGAGAACGGAAAATAAGGAATAATGTTATTAAAGTAGGTGTTGTGAGTGGGAGGAGAGAGAATGAGTGGAGAAAATAGTAAATTTGAAAAGTGTTATGAGTATGACAAGTGGGTCCCATGAATAAAGAAGTATTGAAAAATTTTCTTTTTAGGAAAGTGGGACTTTAAAGTGGGACGTCCAAAATAGTAAAAGGGGTAATGTTTTATGGGACGGAGGCAGTATAGTGCTAAAAACACAGAGATAAAAGTTTATAAAACAATGTTATGTCCTGACAAGAAAGGTAAGAATGCTCCTACCAGAATAAGATGTTTTGAGTAAATATACAATATATTTCTAATCTCGTTGGAAAATAAGTCGTGACATCTCAGGTAATACAAATAAATCATTATTGGCCAGATTCATGCTTCTGAGTTATGAATCGATCTGGGTATGAAGGTATCAATGGGAAGAATGAGTAACAGAGGAAAGGACAGGGGAATATGTTATCCTGACTTTTACTCTACCATGGATTGATGGCATCGTATTTCCCTACTCAGACAGCTTATGTGAAAGCAGGACCAGGAACAACTTATACTTCTATCTCTCTAACTTAAGTCTTGATGCAACAATACATATCAAACTACTTCATTAGAAGTTGTAAAATCTCTCCAGCTAACTAAGGTCTTGGAATGAACAACAATTGCAAATCAGAAACTTTGCAGCATCTAATTATCAACAGCTTTTTGTAAATAAATTTCTGCCTAGAGAAGAAAAATTTGTTTTCCGCAAAGCCTCAAAACAGTAGTGATAACACAGACTACATGCATTCATATCTTGTTTATTACTTATTACTGATATTAGTAACTGAAGAAAAGCTTACTAACAATCAGGAGACTACTTACTGACAAGAGTAATCATCGCGACATAGTATGCTTCCACGAGTAGTGGGACGCCTGATTCTTCTTCTCTTAAATTGAAGTAGATGAGAACCTGGATAAATGTACAAAGACAATTGCATCAGCACTCAAAAACTTGGAGGAAGAAAGAAATGAATGGAAGCGAATTAATGGAATAGAGGAGTTGGATCAAATTCAGTAATTAACTAGTACTAATAATGTAGCTCCACAGAACAAAAGACCTCTTATAACAACGAATTAGATGAAATTACTTTCTCCTCCAACATATACCATTACAATGGGCACTTTCTCCTCCAAAGCTCAACATAACGTCATAATCTGAGAGACCTCTTCAATACAAATGGAAGAAACTGCTACATAAAATCGACAAATACAATCAAAATTCATACCTTATGGCACACTAACAGGCTTATACAAAAAAGACCTTAATTTGAATAAGAAATTGATTAGTGGTCAAAATAACCAAGCCAACTAAAAGCCAACAGATTAAACAAGTTGAATAAGCGGTGGAAACCCTAGATCCAGGAGGGAAAAACAAACCTTGAAAGCAAGAGGAGCACCAGTACCGCCATGAGGACGAAGGAGGGAAAGATCAGAAGAACCAAAGGAAGAGGAGTCGAAACGAGGTCCAAGAATTCCTAACCACTATCATCACCGTCATCGCTGTCGTCGCGTTGATTAGAGGAGTAATGACGAGAAATTGAAAAGTAGGTGTTGCTGAAATTGGGGGAAATGTGAGGGAATTTAGGGGTTTGGGATTTGGGGATTATAGAATGGAGATTAGGGATTTGGGTTTGGAGAGATTGAAGGGTGCGTGGAGGCGATAATGGAGCGACGATTGTAGAGAGAGAATGTGAAGATGGGTTTCACAGGAGGGGGAGAGAGAGAAGGGGTAAGCGATTAGGGTTTGGGGGAAACACGGGGCGCTGTTGAATTTATGCAATCTATTTACCGGCGGAATGGTACGTCCGTAAACTTTTAATATCCGTCGGTATTACCGACGGACGCGGTCCGTCGGTAAAATTTCGTCGGTAATTGATCAGTTTCTAGTAGTGACATTGACTAAAAACCGTAGCCACAAGCAGGCAAAACCGCATACAGAGCTAAACACCCCTTGGTTCTAACATTATTAATCCCTTGTCATCCCAACTAAAGAGTCTCTATTTCCTTTTTAAGGATACCCACTCAAAGATTCCACACACAGTTAGAGCACATATACTAACACAACCTATAGAGAAAACAAACAAACAAGACCCACAAAAGAGAAGAAACCGTAAAGCGGAAACAAACATACTGAGACCCTGAAGAGCATTATAAACTTCAGAACCAGGAAAAGAATCTCTAGTGATGCCTTTCACTTCATTGCATAGAACTGTATGTTCTTTCCTCAAATTCTAAAACAGAAAGAAGAAACAGTGAATTTTATAGCTGAGCAACAAACTATAATCAACAAAATTCGTCAAAACATAACGAGAAAGGAGTAAGAATTAAGGGCTAACCTGAATCAGTTTTGGGCGTGTCTAGGGTTTGAACATCCGAACCAAGATTGAGAAGTTTCATACTCATTGAAATCGTTTCTAGGGTTTGATCTGTGAAGACACGAAACAAAATCTATTACAAGACGGTCATTCAGAAGAAAATTAATCGATTTTAAGCAGATCGAAGAGTTTGTATACCATCCATAACTACGATTCCTTAGCAAATTCAAGATTTCGAAAGCTCAAAAATGGAGAGGTGGAGAGAGAGAGGGAGATAGATATGTCCTGGAACGGGCAAGAAGAGAGAGAGAGAGAGAGAGAGAGAGAGAGAGAGAGAGAGAGATCACCTGTTGTTGTTTGCCGGAGGAAATCGGAGGAAGACGAAGGAGCCTAACCGAGCGTAACCCAGCGTAGTGATTTTTAGAGAGAAGGAGTTGTAAAACAGTAATGAGAAAGGAGAGAGAATATAGGTTTTTAACTTACGATTTCGTGTTTTGCGATGGTTTTTTTATTATTATTATTAAATCTTATTTATTTATTTATTTTGAAAATTGATTTATTATTTAATAGCTTATGAGACGGCTAAGTCCATCACATACTCCCTCCGTCTCATAGATTTATGGACTTTTGGGTTTTGCACGGGGATTAAGGAGGAAATATTATATTGAAAGTGTTGTGAGTGTGAAAATAAAATAAGAGAGAGAATGAGTGGAGAGAATAGTAAATTATAATGGTGATGTGAGTATTAAAATAATGTAGGAGAGAGAATGAGTGGAGGGAATAGTAAAGATTCCTTTCCATTTAGGAAAAGTTAGATATTATTGTGGGACGCCCAAAATAGAAAGTTTACATATTATTGTGGGACGGAGGGAGTATTTATTAATGCAGTCGCATATTTAAATGTCTCTCCCGCCAAGTTGGGCCGCGAAAATTTTCAAGATTTTTTGGACTGCCGCTCTAAAATGTGACTATTTTATTTGTGATTGCCTAAGCCATCACCTAAACCTGTCTACTGCGACGGCCTTTACTGCCATCACAATAGGTCATCGCATATTCCTCTTTTTCTTGTAGTGGAGACATGGAAGCTCGATACGAGAGGATTTCTGAATTCGCTCCCTTGACTGAGGCTCAGAGGGAGGAAGTGCGGACTCGTGCCCGGGTTGAGAGGGCACTTATTGACACAGGTTTGATGGAGGCTCCAGTGAGGATACCTGAGATTGGGATGAGGGAGACCGACATCATTGAGAAGAAGAGGAGGAACACTCGACGAGGTCTAGGTAAAGGGAAGAAGACCAAAGAAGACTCAGTGAATGACAACTGATAGGTCTTTTCTTAGGATTCCCTTATTGCCATTTGCAAACACAGTAGTTTATTAGGCATTTTATTGTATTTTAGATCTTTGTAGAAGGTTAACAGAGTCAAAAGTAGACTGTGCTTGAACTCATCAAGGAGTTTTTAACTTGTAATGAACAAGAGATATTATCTTAGAATTTATAAGACTCATTTCATGGAAACTTTTATTGTCTTATTTATTGTTTAGACCGAACCATTGCTGGCTGCCTACGTTCCCCTTTTACAAGAAATACTAAGGGGCTCAGGTCTTCGTAGTTCATTCTGGTGAACTATCGGAATTTTTGTTCTTTTGGTCTTTTTTTTCTTTTTTTCTTTTTTATGTGCAGCCCTGTTTTTTGCCTAGACCGCCCTTTTTGAGTTTTCAGCCTAACTGGGCATTACTCTTTTTGCACTTAAGATTTTTTTTTTATTCTCTTTTTTTTATATATTGTTTTCTTTTATTATTATATTTTTTTTCAGACATAGTACCTACGGAGCTTATCGCCGTTGACTGGGTGGATAAAAGGATTGCCATCCAGGTCTGCAAGCTTCATGGCTCCTCCCGATAGTATCTTCTGCACCACATACGGGCCGATCCAAACGGGTTCCCACTTTCCCAGGGGGTTGTCCCTGGTAGGGGGCTTCACTTTCAACACTAAGTCACCCTCTTTGATGTCCCTGACCTTGACTTTCTTGTCGAATGCCCTGGCCATTCGCCTCTGGTAGGCTCGGGTGTGCTCCATGGCTTTTAGCCTTCTTTCGTCGAGCAAGGCCAATTCATTGTGCCGGCTACGCAGCCATTCTACCTCGTTGACACTGTTTTCCAGGAGGACTCTTAGTGATGGGATTTCCAACTCCACTGGCAACACTGCTTCCATCCCGTAGGTTAGGGCAAAGGGAGTTTCTCCCGTGGCTGTTCTGACAGACGTTCTGTAGCCCCAGAGTGCTAAGTGCAGCTTCTCAGGCCAATCACGACCACGGGTGGCCATTTTTCGGATGATCCGTTCGAGCGTCTTATTGGCAGCTTCCACGGATCCGTTAGTCTGAGGTCTATATGGAGACGACTTGTGGCGAGTGATCCTGAATTCTGACAGTAATCTATCGCAGTCCCCTTCAAAGTGCAACCCGTTATCTGAAATGACCTCATTGGGCACCCCATATCTGCACATAATGTTTTCTTTGATGAATTGGGCCACTTTTCTGGAAGTGAGGACCTTGTAGGACTTGGCCTCTACCCACTTGGTGAAGTAGTCGACTGCTACTAACACGAATTCATGCCCATTGCTTCCTGCCGGGGCTATCTTCCCTATCACGTCAATACCCCAGGTTGCAAATGGCCAAGGAGTCGTCATGCAGTACAGGTCATGAGGCGGGAGATGGTTGAGGTTGGCAAACCGTTGGCACTTGTCGCACGCTCGGACATGCTGGACACAGTCTGTCTCCATGGAAATCCAATAGTAACCCAATCTGAGGATCACTTGCATCAATGCTCTGGCATTCATATGAGGACCACAGGGACCATTGTGGACTTCGGTCATCAACTCTCTGGCCCTTTCTTGGGTGACACACAGGAGGAGTGGTCCATGGTATCGTTTCTTGTATAGGTCTCCCCCTAGAACGACATAATGGGAGGCCAACCGTTTCAGGGCTTGCAAGCTCTTGGCCTTAATGCCTTCTTTTGGTCTACCTTCTTCATCTCTGAAAGTTGACTCTCCATCTTTGAGGAACTGGTAAATACGGCTGTACCCGGGGTTCCTTGACAGGCTCGGGTCCCAAGTTTACTTCACAACAGAAAGCTGGGGCTTCTCTTCTACCCACTTTGAAGGGTTTTATGGCCTTTCCCTCGGGGATCTCTACCAGTGAGGCTAGAGTGGCTAAATCATCTGTGAATCAGTTCTTTTCCCTTGGCAGGTAATGGAAGGTCACTTCTCTGAACTGCTCAGTCAATTCCTCCATGTAGGCATGATACCTCTGAAGATTAGGGTCTACAGTCTTCCACTTGTTGGAGACCTGGTTGATGATCAGGGCTGAGTCTCCATAAACTTTGAGCTCCTTGAAATTTCTTTCTAAGGCAGCCTCTAAACCAGCAATGCAAGCTTCGTATTCGGCGACATTGTTCGTGGCAGGGAAATTCAACTTGAGGGCTATGGGCGTGTTCTCATCTTTCGGATCAACCAGAAGCATCCCTACGCCATTTTCTCTTTTGTTAGTAGCTCCGTCAAAGAATAGCTGCCATCGGTTCTCAGGCTCAACTACAAAGATCCCTTCATTTGGGAATTGGGGTTCAGGCCCGTGGTCCTCATTACTAGGGAAGTCTGCCAGATGGTCTGACAATGCTTGACCTTTGATAGCCTTTCTCGTCACATAGTTGATGTCATACTCAGCCAAGAAGAAAGACCACTTAGCTAGACGCATTGAGAGGGAAGGCTTGTCGAAGATGTACTTGATGGGGTCCATTTTCGAGACCAAGTTCACAGGGTGGGCTTGCATGTAGTGTTTCAGCTTATCGACTACCCAGACCAGTCCTGCACAAGTCTTTTCACATGCTGAGTAATTGAGCTCACTTCCCTGCAGCTTCCGGCTGACAAAGTAAATGGCGTTCTCTATTCGAGAGTCTTTCTTCTCCTGAGCAAGCATAGCCCCAACTGCCGTATCAGTGACAGTGAGATAGAGCAGAAGAGGTTTCTGTCTATGTGGGGGGGCATAGCACCGGAGGATGTACTAAGCACGCCTTGATTTGGTCGAAGGCATCCTGGCATTCCTCGGTCCATTCGGTGTCTACATTCTTCTTCATGAGCTTGAAGATGGGCTCGCACATAGTGGTCAACTGGTTGATAAAGCGGCTGATGTACTGTAGCTTGCCCATAAAGCTTTTGACTTCTGTCTGGGTTCGAGGTGGCCTCATGTCCATAATGGCTTTGATCTTTCGGGGATCGACTTCGATACCTCGCTCTGATACCATATACCGATGTACTTTTCCCCTTGTCACTCCGAAGGTGCATTTGGCAGGGTTCAGTCTCATGGAATGTTGTCTCAGCCTCTCAAAGAACTTTTGCAGGTCAACAAAGTGCTGCCCATCCTCGCCTTTGGAGTGGACTATCATGTCGTCGACGTAGACCTCAATCTCCTTGTGGATCATGTCATGAAAAAGTACGGTCGCTGCCCTCTGATAAGTAGCCCTGGCATTCTTAAGCCCAAATGGCATCACTGTATAGCAGTACGTTCCCCACGGTGTGGTGAAGGATGTCTTTTCTTGGTCCTCCTCGGCCATCTTGATCTGGTTGTAGCCAGCAAAGCCATCAACGAAGGATTTGACTTCGTAGTTGGCAGTGGCGTCCACCAGAATGTCTATGTTTGGCAAGGGATAATTGTCTTTGGGGCTGGCTTTGTTCAGATCCCGGAAATCTACACAGCAGCGCACCTTCCCATTGGCCTTGGTTACAGTCACAATGTTGGATAACCATGTCAGATATTCGATGACTCTGATGAATCATACCCGCAATAGCTTCTCAATCTCTTCTTTGACCTGTAGAGACCATTCTGGCTTGATCTTCCTCAGTTTCTGCTTTACTGGCTTAGCATCTGGTGCTAGAGGGATTCTGTGCTCTACTATCGAACTATCTAGCCCCGGCATATCCCTGTACGACCATGCAAAAACTTCCATGTATTCTCTGAGCAGATTGACCAGTCTGTCCCGTTCAACCCCCTGGAAGAAGTTTCCAATCTGTGTCTCTTTAGGTTCCTCGACAGTACCTAAGTTAACACTTGTCAAAACCTCCTCGGCAGCTTGGGCCCAATTTTCCTCTTTGTTTGTAACCTGCTTAAATATTTCTTTAATGTATTGTTCGTTTAGTGTGTTTGCATCTTGTTCAAATGATTCATTATTAACTGTTGTTAAGTTTTGAGTTAATTTATCATTTGTTAAGTTGGCAATAAGGGGATACTCAGAAAGATCTGTCATTTCATTCAAAGCAAGAGGAAAGATGACATTGGTTACATATTCATAATCCTCAGGCGTGAGGCCTTCGGATGACTCGGAGGACTGGAATTCAAAGATTCCTGACTCAACTGACTTTTGACCCTACTGACTCTGGACCCTACACTACTTATTGACTCGAAGTGTTTGACGCGGGTTGGACTGGGGTTTCACTCTTTCCTGCTCTTTCCCTGGGGAGTAGCAGTCTTGTCAGCATTCTTCATAAAGTTGGAAACTTCGAACTATCGAAAACTTGTCGAAATCATTGGTAGGCCAGTACCTTGGAAAGACTGTGAAGGGAGCTAGGGAAGCTTGATGCAATCTCTCGGCGAGCTCGTCTGTGACAACCGGACTCATTGACTGGAGGGTCTGGTTCACTTTGTCAATACACTGCTGATAAGTCATTTTCTCTTTACCAATCTTCGATATCACAACCTTGTCGGTGTAGCCAACAGGAGGGTTGGCCTGGATTATGCTGATGAAGTCTTCTTCAGGGGAGACTTTGATCCTTCCTTGATTGACCATGTATTCTATAGGCTTTTTGTATTCTGCTTCCAAATCCTCTAGCTTTTCATTGAACTTCACAATGGCAACAAACTCAGAGCTCTCTGCCTCAAGAGGGTCAATGACAACAGGAGTATCAGTCTGGACTGATTTTTGGATGACCGGTTCTTTGGTAGGCTCCTTGGCATAACTGACGTAATAGTCAAATTTGCCTAAAGGCTCCCCTAAAGTTCCCACACTCTTGTCCCCAACTTCATACCTTTCCTTTAATTTCTGTTGCATGGACTTCCTCTTCTTCTTCTTTCTTGAAGGAGCATCCTCGTTAATCCATTCTTGATAATCATATTCCAAACAGTCCTCACAATCACACACATCATACCAGATGTGAGGCTTGGGTTGAACTGGGATGGCCCCTCCAACTACTTGGTCATTTCCATTGTTGATTACCACATTGGCCTTTGACACTGGGAAGTTGAGACTTGAAGATTTTGATGGGTTATTTGAGACCTCTGTGCCGACAAACTGCTGTCCCGGTGTTCTCACCCGATTCTTTCTCACTGCGAGAAAGGGATAGGAGAGGTTTAGACTCGGGGTAGGTGTTTAGGCTGAAGGCTCAAGCAATATGCAAATTAAGAATCTTCCAGTTTACTTAAAGCAGTGTCTTTTATTAATTTCTATTTGGTTGGAAAAGGGGTTCTGCCCTTCTTTTTCGCAACTACTCTAGATTCAGGATCAGTGGGCTTCGTCACTACGTCTATAAGCCCCTCGTATTCCACCTATATTTCGACCTCCCAGGGTGGACAGCCCCGGGCGAGGGTCCTATAGGGCAGGCGGATCCCACCGACCGAGAGATAAGAATGCTCCTAACGGGTCTAGCGGGTCATTGGAACTTTTAACGCACGAGCGATGCGGAATATAGTCAAGGCAATTCCGGGAAAGTCTCGTCTTTCAGCCTTAACAGAATTTCGGCAGAGATTCGCTTGCGCGATTGACATTTTGACTTTTCGGCAATGTCCGAGAAGATAATAGGCATGGGTCGGGCGGTAAAAGCCGGATGACGCAGTGTCACATTGAACTTCATTGCATACGTTGTGCGTGAGTCGAAGTCAAAGTCAATGCCGGGTCAAGATCTTGCCAATTTTTCCTTGTCGGAATTTCGGCAGAGCTCCGCTTGCGCGAAAGATCTTTGGATTTTTGGCACGGACTCGATCTCGACTCTTACGCATCCCGTGCGGGTCAAGGTCAAAGTCAATGCCGGAGTCAAGATCTTGCCAATTTTTCCTTGTCGGAATTTTGGCAGAGCTCCGCTTGCGCGAAGTATCTCGACTTCCGTCATGGGCTAAGGTTTGACCTTTACGTATCCCGTGCGGGTCAAAGTCAAATTCAATGCCGGGGTCAAGATCTTGCCAATTTTTCCTTGTCGGAATTTCGGCAGAGCTCCGCTTGCGCGAAAGATCTTGACTCTCGACAGAGGCTAAGGTTTGACCTTTACGGGGCTATGCAACTGGGCTATATGACACGGACTAGACCAAAAACCAACCAAAAGTCACGATTTTAAAATGTGTGACACGGACTGTGCATTGGTCGACACTGGCTGCCATGGGGAGTTTGGGATGATTTCGTACGCGCCCGGGAGCATCGTAATACTGTCCGTGACTGCAACTGAACAACCTATCCGGGTTAAAGGGACGTGCGTGCAAAGTGTACAGGATATATATGGTGCGCGTAGTGTGCGGCCTTCTAAAAATATTCCTTTTTGAGTTAAAACAGAAATTTTCAGAAATGTGTTTTAAAGGAATGATTTTTCGGGATGGGGGAAAATGCAGTAAATAAGCATGTAAATTTTCTGGGAGCCCCGGTCAGTCTTGGAACTGAATAGCCCCAAGCTGCCAAGGCTGCCAGATTAACCTCAATTTTGTCCTGGTGGAATTGCCAATGAAGCCGCCCGGTCAGAATCCAGGGAGGATTAAGCCGTGCACGCATCAAGCAACTTTCCAGGTTCCATTTCCTTTGATCTGCAGACTGTTTCCCCGGCCTTTTTAGCACCTTTTCAGCTCCAGAATGCTTTCCTGTTCAGTTTCAGAATATGCACAATTCCCAAGAAGCAAATGATGCATGCAATGCAATGCAAGAACATAGGGCAAGTATGAGAAGCGGATCCGCGGCGTAAGGCTAACCCTCTCGGAAAAAGCTTTCTCTTTTTTTTTCGAAAAGGGATACCAGTACGTGGGATTGTTAGACCATCGTTTATCCCAAGCCTTGGGTTAGGAAGCGATACAGGAAGGTTAATGGTTTCCACCTATATACCGGTTATCATTTTTATTTTAAAAAAATGAAAGCTTTCTCCTTTGATAAGTCCCTAGCGGAGTCGCCAAACTGTGAATGTGGTACCCAAGATAAGCAACTCTCCTTTTTGTTTATTTATTTTTTTTGGAACCACTTTCTCGTGTAAGGGGAATCACCGCCTCACATCAGTTTGGAAAAGTCCGGTTTAATTTGAAAAACGGAGTCGCCATGCCATTTTGATTTCATCAAAACTTTGAAAAAAAGGATTTGGGTCCGGAGGTTAAGTTACCCTTTGGGAAGAACGGATCTTCGTTCACCCAAAGAGCCTTGCCGAAGCAAGTCTTCCAGGATCCGCTTTTCATACTTGCCTTAGTGTTTTCGTGTGTGGGATGTGTGTTTTGAAAAGGAGGGAATTTACCAAGTGGTCTTCCGGACGTATAAACCATGAGTTGGTTATCGCTCGGGATTCCTTGGATTTTTATGTATTAGGGACTTTGGTCCCGTTCTCATCTTGGACTTGTGATCATCATGATGAGACCTTGGGTCACATGTGATCAAGATAGGGACACCGTTTTTAGAGTCCAAGGATGAGACTCTTTAGAAAGGAGTGACCTTTGCCTATCAATCCTACATCTTGATACGATTTAGACTTTTTCGGGGCATTTATGCTCGTCTCAAGTGATGATCGGAGATATGTGGCTAGGGTTCATCCTTTTCTAAAGGAGAATTCGTCTATGGCATCTTTAGATGGAAGAAATGAAGTAAAGATATGACCTTTACACCATCTCGCTCCAAGAGATGCTCCAAGTACCAAGGGGACTAGGGGAGGGGTATAAAGATTGGATCTTTATGCTCATCCTATGCCCTTTTGTGCCTTAAGAAGGTCACTAGGCAATCCTAGGAGAGAGATCCAACCATGAGGGACATGGGGGATGCATGTTTAAGCTAAAGATGCCATTTTAATAGAAAAGATGACATTTTTAAGTGCAAAAGATGCTACTTGGTTGCAAAGGATGCTTTTTTTGATGCAAAGAATGATTTTTAATGCAAAGGATGCAACTTTGGTACAAAAATGACATTTTAAGTGCAAAGGATCCATAAAGATGTCATTTTAAGAGCAAAGGATGCTACTTTGATGCATAGGATGCTATTTTGTATGTAAAGGTAACATTTTTAATGCAAAGGATGCAACTTGATATGTAAAAAAGGCATTTTAGGAGCAAAGGATGCTACTTTAATGCAAAGATAACACTTTTAATGCAAAGGATGCAACTTTATGTGGAAAAATGGCATTTTAGGAGCAAAGGATGCTACTTTTCACATCACCATGTGAGAGATCAACCCTAGAACAAGCCTTTTTTGAGGTCTTATTTGTTCATCCTTGGGTTGGATCCTCCATGGATCCTATGTGATAGGGGAAAGGGGGTAATATGATTTATATGCCTAAAGATATGATCTTTAATGACAATATATCAAGTCCCAAGCAAGTATATAGCAATATGTAAAGCAATGAGCAAATATATCACATAAATACAAGTATAATGCAAGGTAAATGGGAGGAGAGGTTACCAATGGTGGTGTCCCTCTTTCTTCTTGAAGTTTGCCTAAGGAAGGGACCAACTTTTAAAGGTTTTGATGAGGAGGGAGGTGGTTTTTGACACTCTCAGCTCACTGGAATTTTGTGGTGGTATTTTGGCAGAGTAATGTTACTGAAAATCCCCCCTAAAATGAATAGAGGAGGTCTCTATTTATAGGCAGTCTGGCAGCGGCTAATGAAGTCGTGCGACTGTAACACCATGACAAATGAGGCCGCACGGTTTTATCCTGAAATGACTCAGCTCATTTCTAGAACCATGCAAGGTGGCCTTCTAGAAGGGCTTTTCCAACGAAGGAATACGTGGAATTTTAATTCCTAGTAAGTCCTTCGCCCCTCGGAAGGTTCGGAAAAGTTCCTGAATTGCCCCTGAACTTTGGGAAAGTCCGGGGAATTACTGGGAAACTTAACCAAGAGGCATGAGCCAGATTTGGGTACTTACAGATATGGGTGTGGTGCCTTGACTACCTTGCGCGCTCGTCCCAGCACCTGGAAAAAGATTTCTGGGCTGCAAAGGTGAAACCTCTGACGTGCTGACTACTGGAAGGCTGAGTCCGGAAGCTGAGAAATCATGTCGTAGCCTATTTGTTGGGTTTTATGGGTCCATGCGCAGCGGAATTAGCATCTAAATAACACAAAACCTAAGAGCCCTAAGATCCGTTCTATACGATTAAATTGAATTCCTATGAGATAGAATTTACCAACCTTAATTGCTTTCCGTTCTTGAGCTATCGAACAATTTATCGATGTGATTTTGAATCACAAACTTTGATTTTCAAGACTTGAATCTTCAGATTAGAACTCTAGGCCTTAATCATCGTACGAGCGAAGACCCTTTAGTAGTATCCACACCTTTGAATGAACCAAGAACAATTCTTGAGAATTACTATATTCTTAAACCTTTGAAGGATATTGAGAAACCTTTTATTATGATTTTTTCTTAGAAAATTCGGCTGTATTTCGGCTGTTCACAGACTCATATTTATACTACAATAGTATTAATATTTGTTCCCTAATCGTATTAGGAAACTAGGTTGTAAACCGCCTCTGGGCAAGTTATGTCGCGCGATGACTTTTGTCACTTGGCTAGGTCTATCGCGCTACTACTTAAGCCAGATCAGGAACTCTCAATTTTCTTCCTTTGGTTTGACCAATTTATTCCAATTTTGTGTGACCCAATAGGATTATATTATGTTGGCAATGAGCCCGATCATATCGACCCTCATAAAACATAAGCGGACTCTACCAAGCCATTATGTCTACCCAATTAATATAACGTAAGAGTTCACGTTTTCAATGGTACACTTCCATTTCTCCCTTTGTCTCACTATGTTATATTGAACACAAGTCATGATCCACCTCAACTTGTATTTGTTCAATGCTTTCTTGATATTGAGTATAATGATAATCCAATCGCATTGGGGTATGGCCATACACTTTCATCATTATCACTCATCGAGGGGCCCAAGCAAAACATCTCTCTTTCGAGGGACAAATTCCATCTTGACTTATCATCCTTCCCATCATAAATCCGATCATGCCAAAGATAGCCTTTATAAATATCGTGTTACGATATCGTTTGACTAAAATCAAACATAACTTTCATCATATGTAAGGTCATGATAATCTCAGGTCTAGGGACTAAATGAAGTGACCATATGAGATTTAATTATGACATTTGACCTTGACATAAATCTCATACTAGTCAAGTCCAGTCACTTGTTCACTAACAAGTACCCATAATTTTAATGTGCATCTCTATGCATATAATCATCATATGATTATCCATTAACAATTATACTAATTATTCACTTAATAATCAGGGACGGAGATTATTACAATAAATATGCCAAATATATAATAATCAAATAATAAACTTTTCATATAATAATAAATAATGTCAACATATAGGTCTATCAACTATAGGCCTAGGGCATAACACTAACAGTCTCCCACTTGCACTAGGCCCAATCTCCCATGTATCGAATACCCATGGACCTAACATGTCCATCATACTTAGCTTGTGGAAGAGCCTTAGTTAATGGGTCCGCCACGTTGTCATTAGCGTCTACTCTGCATATCTTTACGTCTTCTCTTTCGCATATCTCTCGGATAATGTGGAAATGTCGAAGTATGTGTTTGGATCTTTGATGTGACATTGATTCCTTTGCTTCGGCAATGTCACCATTATTGTCACAATAAAGTTCAATAGGATCATTGATACTTGGAAGGACTTCCAAATCACTAATGAACTTTTTGATCCAAACGGCTTCCTTAGCTGCATCAGATGCTGCTATGTACTCAGCTTCGATTGTAGAATCAGCGACGGTACTTTGCTTGGAACTTTTCCTACTGACAGTGCCTCCATTCAGCGTAAACAAAAATCCTGTTTGCGATCTGTAATCATCTTTGTCGGTTTGGAAGCTAGCATCTGTGTAACCTCTTACAACAAGATCTTCTTCCATTCCTCCAAAGACCAAGAATACATCCTTAGTTCTTCGTAAGTACTTGAGGATATTCTTGACTGCTATCCAATGTGGTTCGCCGGGATCCGATTGGTACCTACTCGTCATGCTTAGAGCACACGAGACATCGGGTCTAGTACATAACATAGCATACATGATAGACCCAATTGCCGAAGCATATGTAATACCATTCATTCTCTTTCGCTCATCATTAGTCTTAGGACTTTGAGTCTTGCTAAGAGATACACCATGCAACATTGGCAAGTTTCCTCTATTAGAATTTTCCATTTGAAATCTTCTAAGAACCTTGTCAATGTAAGTACTTTGACTTAAACCAATCATCCTTTTAGATCTATCTCTATAGATCTTGATACCAAGGACTGTAGTGCAGGAATGTCATTTCCAATGAGTAAGATATCATCGACATACAACACTAGAAATAGTGCTACGCTCCCACTAATTTTCTTGTATACACAAGGTTCATCTTCATTCTTGATAAAGCCAAACTCTTTGATTGCTTCTTCAAAATGTAGATTCCAACTCCTAGAAGCTTGCTTCAATCCATAGATGGATCTCTGCAACTTACACACCTTATTAGAATTTTTTGAACTGACAAAACCTTCAGGTTGTATCATGTATACATCCTCAAGTAACATCCCATTTAGGAAAGCTGTCTTGACATCCATTTGCCATATCTCATAGTCATAATATGCGGCTATATATGGCAATTAAAATTCTAATAGACTTGAGCATAGCTACAAGCGAAAAGGTTTCATCATAGTCGATACCATGAATCTGCCTATATCCCTTAGCCACAAGCCTAGCCTTATAGGTGTGCACCTTCCCATCCATGTCAGTCTTTTTCTTGAAGACCCATTTGCACCCTATGGTTTTTACACCTTCGGGTGGATCAATCAAGTTCCAAACTTGATTATCAGCCATGGATTGTAATTCGGATTTTATGGCCTCTTGCCATTTTTCCAAATCAGGAGAGGACATCGCTTCTTGATAGCAAGTAGGTTCATCATTTTCGATTAACTCCACATCATCACTTTCCGTAACGAGAAATCTATATCTCTCAGGTTTGGATCGTGACCTACCACTTCTGCGAAGGACTTGTGCATCTTGAACCGGTTCCACAACTCCTTGTGAACTTGGTTCAGTTTCTACCATTGGTTCAATGTTGTTTTCGGGTCCTCGAATTTCTTCGAGATCTATTTTACTCCCACTGGTTCCTTTGCGAAGAAACTCCTTTTCTAAGAAGGTACCATTTCGAGCAACAAACACTTTGTTCTCTTTTCGGTTGTAGAAATAGTATCCATTAGTTTCCTTAGGATAACCACGAAAACACATTTATTAGACTTAGGTGCTAGCTTGTCAGAAGTTAACTTCTTGACATATGCATCGCAACCCCAAATCTTCATGAAAGACAAACTGGGTTTTCTTCTATTCCACATTCCATATGGGGTCTTTTGAATTGATTTGGTAGGAACTCTGTTTATAGTAAAAGCAGCAGTTTCTAGTGCATATCCCCAAAAGGATAAAGGAAGCTCAACTTGACTCATCATTGAACAAACCATGTCCAACAAAGTTCTATTCCTCCTTTCAGACATACCATTCCATTGTGGTGTTCCGGGTGGAGAGAGTTCTGAAATGATTCCACAACTCTTAAGATGACTGTCAAATTCTTGGCTTAAATATTCTCCGCCTCAATCAGATCGAAGTACTTTAATAGTTTTGCCAAGTTGATTTTGCACTTCATTTTGAAATATTCGAAATATCTCAAACGATTCACTTTTATGTTTCATTAGATAAATATATCTAAATCTACTATAATCATCAGTGAATGTTATGAAGTACTGAAATCCTCCCCTAGCATTGCTACTCATAGGTCCACATACATCAGTATGTATGAGGCCTAATAAGTCGCCCGCCTTTTCACCAGTTTTGGTAAATGGGTCCTTGGTCATCTTGCCAAGAAAACAAGATTCGCATGTCTCATATGATTCATAATCATGTGAGTCTAAAAATCCATCTTTATGGAGTTTAGAAATGCGTTTCTCATTTATATGGCCAAGACGACAATGCCATAAGTAAGTGTGGTTTACATCATTGGGTTTAGATTTCTTGTTAATTTTATAGATATCATTATCACGATTTTCAACATCAAGGATATAAAGGCCATTGAATGAAATAGCGGTACAATAATGCATATCACTCTTGTAAGTAGAAGACTTCTTATCACATATAAGAAAATTAAAACCTTCATTATCCAAACTTGAAATCGAAATAATATTCCTACTTAAAGCTGGAACGTAATAACAATTGTTCAAAACAAGTATTAGTCCACTAGGTAAAGTAACTTCATAAGTTCCTACGGCTAATGCACCAACTCTTGCTCCATTTCCCACACGTAGGTCCACTTCACCATCTTCAAGCATCCTTCTGTTCTTTAAACCCTGCACATTTAAACAAATGTGAGATCCACATCCGGTATCCAATACCCAAGAACTAGAAGTAAATAGGAATATATCTATAACAAAGATACCTGAAGTCGAAGCAACACCTTTGCTCTTCTTCAGTGCTTCCTTATATTTATTGCAGTTTCTCCTCCAATGTCCAATCGCATTGCAATGGAAGCGGACTGCGTCCTCTTGGGACTTGGGCTTAGCCTCTTTGGGTTTGGCAACACATGCCTTATGATTAGCAACTTTTGCCTTTCCCTTACCCTTGAAACCTTTCCCTTTGTTAACCATCAACACTTGATCGGTTTTCTTTTTGACGATATTGGTTTGTGCAGTGTTCAACATTTGAATTAGCTCGAAAAGGTTCTTATTCATGCCCCCCATGTTATAGTTCATTATGAAATTACTAAAACCTTCGGGCAATGAATTCAATATCATGTCAGTAGCCAACTCTTTGCTAATTGGAAAACCGAGCCTCTCAAGATGCTCGATTTGGCCCTTCATCTTTAGAGAATGGGGACCAACAACTTGTCCTTCACTCACCTTGCATGAGGTTAGGGCTTTAACTGTGTTATACCTTTCCTGCCTTGCTTGAACTTGAAACATTTCCATCGGTCGATTGTTTAAATCAACTGTCCCCAAGTGCTCAAGATCCTTCTGAAGGCTCTTGCACATGGCGGAGAGCATAAGGCAACCAACATCAGTAGCATCACGATTGTGCTTCAGATATTGATCCCTCACTTCCCTAGTAGCATTGGCAGCAGGTTCAGGTGGAACAGGTTCCTCGAGAACGTACAATTTTTCCTCTTGCCTGAGAACAATTCTCATGCTACGGATCCAATCCATATAGTTTGTACCATTCTCTTCCAACTTTTCCTTCTCAAGGATAGATCGCAGTGACAGATGATTATTGTTTGATGCCATTTATTCTACAAAAAGATATACATAAAATATGAACACATATAAGCAAACATATTATTTGAGAAGTATAATGGATTTACATGAAAATAAATGCTCCCACTAAATTATACACCTTCCAATGCAAATAAGCATAATATAAATTTAATGGGCTAATCTCCAACTTTAATTTAATTTCAAGTTTGCTATGGTAAACCGCTTAAAACTAAATTAATTAGGTAGAAACATCAATCATATCACATATATGACTCTTAGATCTTTTATGAGATTTATTTTAAGACATCATATGTCTAAGCATATTTTAATCTCATCTTATGCCTTGGGTCCAAAACCATTTTGATAACCCATTTAAGTTCATCCACTTTAAACGTATAGGAACCACCATTTCCTCATCTTGCTCGCACAACGAATAGAATCAAAGTATCTCGCTATGGCGAGCCCACCCAAAACTATTCGAGTGGTCTCAAGTGTTTTAATCATGGATTGGCATAAAGAACTTAAAAGTTAAATGAAGGTTCTTTAAAGAAGATTATAAGCATATCAACAAAGATAATCATAATGTACACCAGGTAAGTTCCCAGAAAAATAGGTGAGCCATAAGGACTGCTTAAGTACCAAATCTTTCCTTCGACAGAACTCTCCTAGACATGTACAATTACAATATCAGCTTGATTGCAACATAATCAATACTTTGAATACTGACTTGTTTCTCACAAACAATCAGATTCCTTCAAATTTTGCGTAAACTGATTTGTTTCTCATAAACAATCAGAAAACCAAAATTTTAATGTTTCAATTTAAACATTCAGGAAATTATAATTCAATGTTTCAACTAATCATCTAACAAAGCTCTTAATACATAAGAACATATAATTCATGCATCGCAACAATTAATAAAATCACATCTATAACTATATAATGAGGCAAGTGCAAGAGCAGTTTCCCTCTTAAAATAAGGGCATTCAAGTAATTTTATGCCAAGTCATATTTGTAATTACAATGTCCTAGAGTGATATGTTGATATTCTAATAAGTCAAACCTTTTTGACCGCTCATCTTCTTCTTCTCTCTCTACTTCCTTTCTTAGTCATTGCAACCCTTCTTCGCCATTCTCTCTCCTCTCTCTCACTCTCTCTTCTCTCTCTCTCCTCCCTCTCCGGCGTCACTCCCTCTTCCCCAAACACATCCCCGCCCTCTGCTGCCATGGTTGTTATCTCTCCTCTTCTTCCACGGTCACCGCCGCTCCTTCTATCTTCTCTCTCTTTGTAATCAAGGTCGTGAAGGGATAAGGGCTTCGTTATTCACTGCCTCCATCCTTAAGAGCTGTTTTTCTGATATTCTCCCCTCATTTGAATCCCTAGACGGCAGTTCATTAGGTTTACTCTCTCTGCCGTCCTCCGGTACATTGACGGCGGCTGATTAGATATTTGACTTGCTTCAATTAATTTTTAATTGCTAATCGAATTACTCTCCCAATATTTTCGTTTTTGCAGGAATTTAGGTAGATTTTTATTAGGGCTTTAGGGTTTTGCAGGCTCCAGCTAAAGGTATGAATTTTACTTCTTCCATTGTTTTTTCATCATATAATTATTTCATAATTGTTACAGCCATCAAATAGACTCTATTATTCTAATTTTTTTTCCCTCTTTCCAAATATTAGTCACATTTTCTGCTCATTTGAAAATGAACTATGTTTAATTGCTGTTTGGATTTTTGTGGTTTTGTTTTGGGAGATATGAGAGACATTGACTTTGATATATATTGCCTGAGGATAAGAATAATATGGAAGTAGTAGAAGAAGCTAAATTGAAATGTATTGCAAATCCTGATTTGTATATGCTGGTGATATAAGTAGTAGTAGAAGAAGCTAAATTGAAATGTATTGCAAATCCTAATTTGGTTCAATTTGGTCATTAGTTGTAGTTCAACTGTTTGTTAAAATGTCTGAATGGGTAGATTCATGTCTACTTGTAATCTGCAACTTTAGTTTAGTATGGGGAGCTAATAGTTAATAAAGGACCGTTAGCAGAATTTTGGTGGTTTTTGTGCAAGTCTGACTGCTACATGTCCATTTGATGTATCGTATAAACAATCAAGTTATTAATTTATTTCAAGTCCAAGTGAGCTAATAATTTATCATGAAAAATGTTGTGTCCAAGGTAGAATATAGGAGTTCTCTAAGTATGATAGTTTGTGGTTGCAAGTTGAAAATGTCAAGAGTTAACAGAGGATTGTGAACAGAACTGGGTGGAATTCTGTATGAATGTGACTCATACGACTCTATTTTTATTATCTTTATATCATTATAAAAGTTTTTTTAAACTCATTATTGAGTTTCGTCTCCAACTTCATGGTCATGAAGATTGTTGTATACTCCCTCCGTCCCACTATACTTGACACTTCTTTCCATTTTGGGCCGTCCCACTTCACTTGACACCTTCAAAAAATAACCTAGTTTTTATATTTTTATATTAGATGGACCCCACCACTAATTCTCTCTCTTCATTTTCCACCACTCAATTTATTCAACCAACACTACTATTTACCCCACTCATTCTCTCTCTTCATTTTCTACCACACATTTTCTTTATTTAATTGTTTCTTCTTAGTTCCCGTGCCCACTCCTTGGGTGTCAACTATAGTGGGACGGAGGGAGTACTTACTACTATAAGTGTAAAATCATGATTCTGATCTTTCTTGCAAATTTGCATCATGAATGGAATAGGTTATTAGAAAGGCGAGCAATAGTAGAGTCAATCAAGGATTGCTGACTGAAGTTTCATGGATCTTTCTCTCACATTCGTTTTCCAAAAGGTCTTTAATGAGAGAGGACACAGCTAAAGCCTTCATTAGAGGTAGTAAGAAAGTTCAAAATCTTATAGGAGATATGGCGTATGCTAATGGATTCATTTCACAGTGGGACCAGTTCACATCACAGACAGAACCCATTGCATCAACAGTGCCTTTTATGGTTGCAAGGTTTGGACCCTTTAATTCTGAAACTTAAATGTCATTAAGTACAAAATCTTATGTTAGTTCTTTTGACAGTGGGAATCATGAGCTGGATTGGCCTAATTCTGGATCCTTCTACGATACTCCAGATTCTGGTGGGGAATGTGGTGTTCTTGCTGAGACAATGTACTATGTTCCAGCAGAGAACAGGGCTAAATTTTGGTAAATGGTTTAATTCTTCTCCATTAATTTTTGGTTTACTTTGTAATTTTTGGATATTTAACTTTCCATGAACAAAAGAATAATAAAGAGGTAATATTGATAATGTTTCCTTAATCTTCTTGAGGTGACTACTGTCCAAAATATTATTCTTGGCTTCTGCACTTGCCATCTTTCCATGTATCGGTTCATGTCTTAATTACCAACTCTTTCATCAAGCCCATTAGGTAATTTGGGTCTGGTTGAGGACAATTTTAGATAAGATGTGAGATCCCATGAAATCTTTCTCAGGAAATCAAGTCAATTCTGTAGATGCTTTCTCTTATCTGATAATTATCGAAACTCCTATCTGAATTCAATATCTTATAATTTGAACATTTTATTATTTAAACAGGTATGCAGCTGATTATGGTATGTTTCACTTCTGCATAGCAGATAGTGAGCATGACTGGAGAGAAGGCTCTGAACAGTACAAGTTCGTAGAGAAATGCCTTGCATCTGCTGACAGACAAAAGCAACCCTGGCTCATCTTTGCTGCTCATCGTGTCCTTGGCTACTCTTCTAATGATTGGTACGCTAGGGAAGGCTCTTTTCAAGAGCCCATAGGAAGGAAAACTTGCAGAAGCTCTGGCAGAAATACAAGGTGGACATTGCTTTTTATGGACATGTCCATAACTATGAACGAACTTGCCTTATTTACCAGGTACAAGTCCCTTTCTAGGAACATGTTTTTCATCCAACTTTACCTGTCTGTAGATATCAAAGATAACATAGAAATTACAACATATCTCCCTCCGTCCCATAAAAATGTTCACATTTGCCATTTTTATTTGTCCCAAAAATATAGGCATTCCCATAATTGATGGGTTAAAAAAATCATTGAACATCCGAAATTGCCAACAAAGGAATAAGTGGGAGAAGAGAGCCAACCAAGGAAGAAGAGGGAGTAATGAAGTAATAAGTAAACCTCATTAAGGTTAGTGATGTAAATGAAAATAAGTTGTTAAAATGTTTGAATAGTCAAATTGGACTATCATTATGGGACGGAGGGAGTATATCAATGGCACCTTGATTCACCTTGTGAAACTATCTTCTTTAAGTAAACACACACACACACACACACATACACACATATATTGAGCTGTGTTCTCTAATCTGTTGATGTTTGGTTATGGTGATATAGAATCAATGCGTGAGCAAGGAAAAATCACACTGCTCTGGAACAGTGAACGGGACGATTCATGTTATTGTTGGTGGAGGAGGGAGCCATTTGTCAGATCTATTTATATTTATTCATTTAATTTATCTTCATTCTGAAATGAAGTACTTTATCTGAATGTGGCAGTTATTCTTAAAGGGACTCAAGCTTCAAAATCGACGAGCCTCATTGGTCCTCGGAGGGGGCTGCCCAAGTCTTCATCATCTTCAAGAACATCTTCTTTGGCTTCTTCAACTGCAAGTAAGACCGAGTCAATGAGTCCGTCTTCCTTATGTGGTAGTTCTGGAAGTTCTTCAGACAACGTTGGAAAATCAACAACTTCTGCAAGAAGAAATTTATCAAAGCGCTAGCTCGGTGTTGTTCCGTACTATACCTTTGTTCATTAATTCTAAAAATTCTCTTAGGGTAGTAGCGTTTCCAGTTAACAATGTTTCTCACATTTTATGTGGAGTTTCTTTGTTCACGGTAATTTCTTGATGGTAGACTAAGATGGTCATTGTATACCCCCTCCCTCCTTGGCACCGGCATCGGGAAGTCGAATGTGGACCCAAAACTGGATCGATATAAATCTTTTTGATGAAATGTTTATTTTTAAGAAATGTTTATAGAGTTTTTTTTACCATCCAAGAATAGCAACCAAGAATAACTTTAAAGTAATAGATAACTTAATGCTGTGTACAAATAATTATTCAAAATCTCTAATACTTTTATGATAATAATGACATTATATTTTACTTGAATTAATTGCCTTCAAAATTATTTTCTTAATTAATTCTCATAGTTAAAGGCACTTTTTTTTGTTTGCTTAAATTTTTTGATAAATTTTTTTGACCGTGCGTTTAACGCACGGGTGTAGGACTAGTTTAAATTAATTAAGCATTCATAAACAATGAATTAATCTAGCATAGCCCTATAAATTTAATTTCCAGAAATTTACAGCAACCAGATTAAAACAGAAACATATCAGATTATGAACATAATCACAGATTGGCAGGAAAATTTAACAAATTGATTCTGCCCAGATTTGGCAAAGTCTGTCGCGTGATAGAAACATCCAGAAGGCTTGATCTGTCGTGCGACCAGACGAGCCCATCTGACTGCCCATGGCCAACTCTGTCGCGTGACTAAAGTTGCCAGATTTGCAGATTTTTCCAGCTTCAATCAATTCCAATCATAAAGCAATTAAATCATATAAAACAACCTTTTAACAGATTTAATTCAACATAATCAGAAAATGATTTTTCACATTGTTTCACATAAACAATTAAAATTCTACCGCATACAAAACATGCAAAGAACATATAAACAATTTATATCAATTTTCTAGCATGTTAATTTAAACTTAACCATACGAACGGGGCTCTGATACCACTGTTGGGTTTTATGGGTCCATGCGCAGCGGAATTAGCATCTAAATAACACAAAACCCAAGAGCCCTAAAATCCGTTCTATACGATTATCCTGAATTCCTATGAGATAGAATTTACCAACCTTAATTGCTTTCCGTACTTGAGCTATCGAACAATTTATCGATGTGATTTTGAATCACAAACTTCGATCTTCAAGACATGAATCTTAAGATTAGAACTCTAGGACTTGATCGTCGTACGAGCGAAGACCCTCTAGTAGTATCCACACCTTTGAATCAACCAAGAACGATTCTTGAGAATTGCTAGATTCTTAAACCTTTGAAGGATATTGAGAAACCTTTTATTATGATTTTTCCTTAGAAAATTCGGCTGTATTTCGGCTGTTCACAGACTCATATTTATACTACAATAGTATTAATATTTGTGCCCTAATCGTATTAGGAAACTAGGCTGTAAACCGCCTCTGGGCAAGTTATGTCGCGCGATGACTTTTGCCATTTGGCTAGGTCTGTCGCGCTACTACTTAAGCCAGATCAGGAACTCTCAATTTTCGTCCTTTGGTTTAACCAATTCATTCCAATTGTGTGTGACCCAATAGGATTATATTATGTTGGCAATGAGCCCGATCATATCGACCCTCATAAAACATAAGCGGACTCTAGCAAGCCATTATGTCTACCCAATTAATATAACGTAAGAGTTCACGTTTCCAATGGTACACTTCCATTTCTCCCTTTGTCTCACGATGTTATATTGAACACAAGTCATGGTCCACATCAACTTGTATTTGTTTATTGCTTTCTCGATATTGAGTATAATGATAATCCAATCGCATTGGGGTATGGCCATACACTTTCATCATTATCACTCATCGAGGGGCCCAAGCAAAATATCTCTCTTTCGAGGGACAAATTCCATCTTGACTTATCATCCTTCCCATCATGAATCCGATCATGCCAAAGATAGCCTTTATAAATATCGTGTTAAGATATCGTTTGACTAAAATCAAACATAACTTTCATCATATGTAAGGTCATGATAATCTCAGGTCTAGGGACTAAATGAAGTGACCATATGAGATTTAATTTTGACATTTGACCATGACATAAATCTCCTACGGGTCAAGTCCAGTCACTTGTTCACTAACAAGTACCCATAATTTTAATGTGCATCTCTATGCATATAATCATCATATGATTATCCATTAACAATTATACTAATTATTCACTTAATAATCAGGGAAGAAGATTATTACAAAAAATATGCCAAATATATAATAATCAAATAATAAACTTTTCATATAATAATAAATAATGTCAACATGTTGGTCTATCAACTATAGGCCTAGGGCATAACACTAACACTATTGAGGTGATTAAAGATCATTTGATTGGTATATTGCTGCCCGTCTATCTGATCTTTCAATTGTTGCATCATAGACATCATGGCAGTTATCACTCCCAGTGAATGGTCTGGCAATGACATGTTTGAAGTTCCACCTTGGTTGAGCCCCTGGTTTTGAGGCGTGGCAACACCGGAGCCCACAGGTGAATGCGCACTAGACGTCACAGGCAAGCTTGACGTGATGGTCCTTGCCCCAGTCGTGATGATGGGGGTAGACATAGCTGAGGTTGGATTGCTCATCTTGATTGGAATCTAAAAAACCAAAGTTCTCACAGACGGCGCCAAATTGTTTTGGACAAATTTCGACAAGTGAATTTGTCTTCTCAAGGAGATTTGGGCACAAATGGAATATAATTCTCAAAACAAGATGAACACGATGATGTAACGAGGAAACCCTTAGAGCAATCGTCCAAGAGAAAAACCTCGGGAGGCTTTTGGCAAGCCTGCCTAAACCAAAGAAATTTTATTAAGTATTGAGAGTTTTCGAGTACAAGTGCAGAGTAGAGTAAGCAAAAAACTGTGTAACGTGAACACAAGTGATTTCTAGGAGTAATATACAGGCATAATTGTAACTGAAAATAACAACTTGAATGTCGTGCTAATTTTGTGCCTAGAATCTCGCTCCTTGTTGATGGAGTCCAACCGTTATCCTTTGGTTGATGGTTTGAATCTGTTATGTTCGTCTTTGACTAGGTCCAAACGGTCACATGGGTGAACTATTTATTTATAATTCTGTTCCTGAAAACTAGGATAAACACAACAAATAATTTCAAGGCGTTAGTCCAAGATGTAAATCAAGACGTTACCTCAAGATGGATGTCCAAGATGCAGAACATGCTGAGTGAATTTTTTAGGACGTAACAAACACCCACCGTCAAAATACCATGAACCTTCTACATTTATTTTCGAAGTAGTATAAACCACATCATATCTTAGAATAGATTTGGGCTTCCATGATTTCTTCTTTGAACTTTTGACTTTCCGACAGACAGTGCTATCTGAAGGAGTGGACAATACTTTTGGTAACACTATAGGACTGGACAGTTTCTTTAAAAAAGCGTGACACTTATTTTTAAAGTGTTCAACAGTGTGACAATATTTACACACTTTAGCTTTGTTTTGAATAATCAATTAAGCAACTCTATTTATCAACCAAATGGATAACGACTGATCATCATCAACAGAGGATGAGATTCTAGGTGAAAGATTCGGAAGAGCATTCAATTTGTTATTTCAGTTACGCATACAAATATATAAACCCCCTAGAATACACATGTATCCACATTCCACACACTCCCTTCTACTCTCATACTGCACTTTGTACTCAAGAACTACTAAAATCAATAACACTTTTTGGTTAAGGTAGGCTTTTCCTAAAGCCTCCCAAGGTTTTTTCCCTGCGAACGATTGTTCAAAGGTTTTCCTCGTTACATCTTCGTGTTCATCTTGATTTGAGAGTTATATTCCATTTGTGCCCAAACATTCTTGATAGATAAATTTAATTGTTGAAATTTGTCCAAAACAATTTGGCACCATCCGTGGGAACTTTGGTTTTTTAGATTCCAATCAAGATGAGCAATCCTACTTCAGCAATGTCTACCCCCATCATTACGACCGGGGCAAGAAGCAACAGTCAAGCTTTCCCATGACGTCTAGCATGCATTCACCTATTGGATCTGGTGCTGTTACGTCTCAAAACCAAGGGCTCAACCTGGGTGGATCTTCATCTATGACGCTGCCTGGAATTTCGCTAGAAGTTGTAACTGCCATGACGACAATGATGCAACAGTTGATGGACCAGATTGACGGACAGCAACATACCAATCAGATGATCTTCAATCACATCGACAGACTACGACATGATTAATCGGCTTCAGGGCGCGGTGTTCCCATAGTTAGCATGCGAGAGACCTCACCTTTGCAGCCTATGACTCTTTTCTCAGATGTTGGGATGAGTACAAGGGGCGGTCAAGGCAACATGTCCATGTTCAGCACTGTTCAGACTGAAAGCACCACCATTACATCTAACCCAGTGCCGCTGTCAACATTCTTCACCTTTGCGACCCCGCCTCCAATGGGGCAAATGGGAAGTTTTAATGCATTTAATACTCCTTTCAATCCATTTGTTACCACTAACCCTGTTGCAGATAGCACCCTTGCAAGGTGTTGGTCCCAAAGGTGGCAACAAGGGTGAAAATACAGCTAGAGGGGGGGGTGAATAGATGTTTCAAATTTTTTGCCCTCTTTTAAAACTAAACCTCTAAGCTTACAAAACTGCTTGCAGTTGATAATACACTGCAAGTAGAGTTGTAAAATGCACAGCGGAATAATAGAGTTACAAAGCGGTTTTGGGAGAGGCAGTTTGTAAAGCGGGTTTGGTGATGCGGTTTTGATAAGTGCAGTTTTACAAACACGTGTAGTTTTGACAATGTTAACTCCAAACACAATTCTACAGTAATGGATATCTATATAAAGATCAAACAGAGATAAAGATAGATAATCAGTAAGCACAAGAAAAATAAATGCAGAAATATAAGAACACACGATTTGGAGTGGTTCAATCAATAAACGATCTACGTCCACTACCAAGATGGTTAGTCTTGGATTTCTAAGATAGATTTTATATTGAGTATGAGAGATTACAAATTACAATGAGTAATACTCAGATCTAAAATCTTTTCTATGAAGAATAAATCCTAAGACTATAACCAGTGTATCTCAAATGATTAATCTATGTGATTAAACAAGTGAGGTGTGTGTGTGAGAACAAGATCAAGGCTCTTTAAATCTGTGAGATGTAGAGCACAATGATTCTTGATGGTGTTAAGGCTTGATTTCTGGGCTGAGATATATTTCTTGAAGGTTGAAGATGAAGATTCAAAGGGTTGAATAATTTCTGGACAGAGCTTCAGCTTATATGAACTCAGCACTTTCAATTTTCTCAAGCAATCTTCAAATGGTGAACATTGGGGGTATTTATACCCAAGCATCCTAGAAATAGCTGTTGGACACAGCTGTTGTAAGGACAGTACTTGATGCTTTCTCATTGGTCCACAATATCCACTTTTGTCCTTTGGTACAGCAGCTGCAGATAAAGCTGATCAGGCTCCAGCTGCAAGCAATGAGGTTAGGACACCTGTCACCTTTTCAAGATCCTTGCAGATCTTCTCTGACATTGAATCACGTGACAAGATTTAGTGGTTGACTTTTGATATTGCTGACGTGGATTCCAACGGTAAAAAGTGGTTCACTTCAAGTCTTCAATCATTGGATGCGGTCTGGTGTGGAGCGATTGATGAAGTGCGGTTTCACCAGGAGGTTGTAAAGTGTAATTGAAATATTGGAACTGCACAAGTGCGGTTCACCAAGCGGTTGTACTGCATTTGTTCAAGGAGCAGATTCAAAGAGGAATTCCACATGCAGTTGCATGTGCGGTTCATAAGTGCGGTTTTGAACCTGCTTAGAACTGCAACCTTATATCCAATGAGTCTTGTGCCAGTCTTCAAGCCTATTTTTAACCTATTCTATAAAATGGACTTAGCTAAAAAAATTGAAGTCTAAGCTTCATTACATAGGTTCCTAAAGTCCTTAAAATAGACAGGAGGTTATGGTATCAATCAAATCTAATCTAAAATAGGAGGGTTAAAATATGCATACCCAACAATCTCTCCCTATTTGATTGATGCCATTACCTACTATAACAAAATCAAACATTGTACTTGGTAAAAATATGTCCATAAGAATTAACATGGTAATTCATGTCCCAAGTCAATGCACACACTTAGCTTAAGCTATAGATTTCTATACTATCTGAAAGATGAAAACTTACAATACGGAGAGTATAGAAATGCATTCAGTGCACTTGAAAAGATATGAGTTTTAAGTTTAAAGTGCGGTTTAAACTGAATGTTTAACCTTCATTTCAAAAATATGATTTTAAGCTAGAAAATATTTGAATGAGGTTATAAACCATGAGCGGTTTCATTGTTCTACAAACAAGCAGTTTGATATGAACAAGGTTTTGGAACCAATGATGTAATTTTCATTACTACCTCGAGCAGTTACAGTTACAATGTAGAAAAGCAAAATACAAAGGTTACAAAAAAACAAAAGAAGTTGGACAAAAAAATACAAAGAGTGCGGTCCAACATATCAAAAGGAGTTCAGCAAAGGAAAAGAAATTACAAGGAGAAGTGGTCCTAATGCTGACGCGGTTGGTGTTGATGTTGATGATGCGGTCGCTGGGAGGACTGATGGCGCGGTTGAGTAACTTCTTGATTGGGCACCTGTGGTCCAGAAGGTCTAAAAGCAGAGCTTTCACCACGGAGGGTTCTTCTTAAAGTTTTGACCTCTTCAGCTTGTCTTCCAATGGTTGTCTCAACTGCTCTGAGTGCGGTCACGGATTGAGCAGCGGTTGAAGTAACAGCATCAACAGATCTGGTGTTGGCAGCAACACTCTCCTTGATTTCACCAGAATATAATTCAATAGAGGAGTTGAGAGTGTTGTAAAATGTATGAATCTCCCCCTGAATGTCTGCGGTTTGGTTGGAGAGAGCTTCTCTCAAGGGTTCCAGATCCACTGTCACTCTTAGGGAGGATTTCAACTCATTAATGGTATTTTCAAGCTTAGAGTTGAATCCCGCCTTTAGGTTCTCAAACCTAAAACTGATATCATCATCAAGAGTCTTAACTTGGGCCTTGACACTGTCTCCCATAGTGTTTAAACTCACATTGACACTTGCTTTGAGTGAGTCCAGCTCAGAGAGAATTTTGAATTCCAGAGCATCAAAGGCGATTTAGATTGGGGTGGTTGAGGTTGAAGCTTGATGTTGCGGCTGTGAGTCAGAAACTGTGTTCATGAAAGTTTCAAGGGCAGTGTTGGTGGAGGAGACAAATTCATCTAGAAGCTTGGTGAGCATCTCATGAAGTTGAGTTTTTGACACTGCATCACCCATAGCTCTGAGAACTCCACTGGCTAAGTCTTGCTTAAATCCCTGAAAGCATGCTTCAGCTGCGGTTTTAACAGCTTCAGCGGTTTGATTTGTGGAAGCGGTTTGGGTTGTGGAACCTCTCTCCCCCTTAATGGCATCAATCAATTGAGATTTTAAGATTGCCATTTCAGTGGTTTGAGAGTCCAATTTGGAATGCAAGGTGCGGTTGGAGGCTTTAAGGGAGGAGTTGGAGGCAGCCAAGGCAAGGTTTGACTCAATGAGTTTCAGCATGTGGCCTTGGTTGACTATGAGTTGGGATTGGATTAGTTGAATGGTAGAAAGTATTTGGCAGTAGTCAGAAGGGGCGGTTGAAGTGGAGGGAATTTGGGTAAAGGATGGAGGCGGTTGAGATTCTGTGGTAGGAGCGGTTTGAGGCAATGGGGTTAGAAGGGTTTGGAATATGCGGCTGGCTGGGACTGTATATGGTGAAGTGGTTGAGGGAGGAATTGGATGTGTTTGGAGTAAGGTAGTTGGTGCGGTTGAAATAGGTGCGGTTGTAGGAGGAGGTAGAATATTGGTGGTTTGAATGTTTGAGTTAGAAGAGGAACTGGTGTGAGAAGTATGAAGTTCTACAGAAGGGGATTTCTGTGGAACTGGGGAATTAGTAGGGATAGGAGAATTGGGAGGAGGAGGAGTATTGACGCGGTTAGGAGAAGGAGTTGGGGTGCAGTTGGTGCGGTTTGTGTGGGGTGGTGTTTGAGCGCGGTTAGAATGTTGAGGAGATTGGGAGCGGTTGGAATTTTGAGGTGATGGAGTTGGGGTTCTGTTTTGGTTAGAAATGGAAGTTGTTAGGCCAACAGATGGTCTGGATGTCCATTGGGAGAAGGCAGGAATGGGAATGGAGTCATTTATGGAGGGAGAATGGGAGTGGGAATTTGAAGATGAATTAGAAGGTGAATGGGAAGTGGAATGGGATGGAGATGGAGATGGAGAAGGTTGTTGGGCCACGCAGTGTAGAAAGCGTTTGGGTCCTTTGGTTGGGGTCTTTTTCTTGGCTATGTGTTTGACCCTTTTTGGCTTCTCCCCCTGAGCGGTTGCAGCTCGGCGCGGTTGAGGAGGAGAAGGCGGTTGGGAGTTGTTTGGTGAGGAGTGGTGAGATTGGTCAGGGGATTGAGGAGGAGTTTGGATACGTGTTTGGGTTGGTGGTGGTTGAGTAGTTGGCTGCGGTTGTGGTTGAGGAGGCGGTTGGGTTTCAGCATCCTTGGATTTTCCATGAGCAGCCCTTTTCTCAGTCCTCTCTTTCTCAATCCTGGCAGTTTCAGCCTTGTAGTAAGCGGTTAGATCCTCATCAGAGAGTTTTGCCAAGTCTACTTGAGTCTGCTTGGCCTTCTTAGCTCTAGCAACCAAGGGTGGAATGGTTGCATCTTCTTCTTCTTCAATCTCATCCAGAAGTGAAAACTTCTCCTTCCCTTTCTTACTTGTTCCAGCTCCAGCTGCACCACACGGTTGAGCAGGTGTGGTTCTGGTCTTCTTTGCAAGCGGTTCTTCCACAGCTTTTCTCTTCCTTGACACCTTCTTAATTGCCTTGTCCAGACCTTTGACAGCGGTTGCAGGGGTCATTTCAACATAGTGTTCCTTGGGCTAGATGGTATCAGCATCATAAAGGGCCTTGTAATCATCATTTCCAAAGGAAAATCTGAAGTTGTGACAAGCCTTGAGCCCAAAGGATTCCTCATTTCCCCAATGTATACATATATCAGGAGTAGTGGTTCTTAGATCCTCCAAGTGCTGGTAATTGGTGAAGATGGCGGTTAGCAGTCTGCAAAAAGGTCTCCACCTGATATGCTCATCCTTGATCTTCAATTGATATGTATCAATGCTACTGGCAAGCTCTCTCATCAAAATCTTTGGCCAATGGAGCTTGATTCCATTGTAAATTGCACAGCAATACATCCATTGCTGTTGTTGTGGGCATTTTTCAACATGGCGACATCTTCAATTGATCCTGCATATCGAGATGTCATTACACTGTAAGTATTGTTTTAATATTTACTTGTTCAATATTTCCTAATATTCTTATTCTTATTTTTCAGTAATTAAGAGAGGAATGCGGAACAATCTCCAAGCACGTTCAACAGACCTTCAAACGGCTAGGGCGACTTGGTCTCACGGAGGTTGAAGTGATAAACCAAAATGCCGAGATTATAGGAACCATATTGACTCTTTCATATCTACTTGTATTTAAGGGGAAATGGAGACGGAAAAACACATTCATGCTCATACGCACACACTCTACACAAAAAGCTCTTGTAATCCTCTCCATTATCTTCCAAAAGTTGTATTTGTGATCATTATAGTGAAACCTTTAAGGTTGGAGACCTAACTCCCGGGGTTTTTCCAAAGAGGTTATCACCTCCAAGGTTTTCCTCGTTAACAAATCGTGTTGTCATTATCTCTTTTTCATTCTTTTGTTCCATATAATCGAATTCCATAGTTCCCTCCTTATTGTTCAATCCACACACTAAACATAGTTAAGATTCTACTTTATTGTTTTTTCTACCAAAACAATTTGGCGCCCACCGAGAGGCCTCGTGGTTTATCGGTTATTTGAAACATTTCCTAATCAAATTCACTATGTCTGCACCCCCAATGTGTCCACCGCCGGCAAAGGTCCCACCGTTGTTCCCACATCGAGGTAGAACCAGCCTTGTTACCACCACCTCCTCGCACCGGGTCTCAGCCTAACTCAACCTACGAAGACTCCACAAAAGGGGGCAACGTCTTCCAATGCAGATGTCGACATCCTGAGTATCTTGACCGTTGAATCAAAGGTTGGACCAAAGAAGATAACAATTCGAAGGTGTTGACCAATTCCATGATTAAGATGCGTAAAGACCAACACTCATCGCATCTCGGCTTGAGAATATATCACCGCCGCGTGCAAGGATTCTCAACTTTGACAACACCTAGAGGATCTACATTTCGTAATGAATTCATTCCAATGGGCAGCCCCTCCTCCGCCGACATCTTTAATGATGTCGACATCTTTGCCCTGGGACACCCCATCGACGCCATCTTCCGCAGATTCACCCCATTCATTCCATTTATAGACAACACTACCGTCACGACTACTACGGACGATTCTCGGTTTGCTAAATAATCTTTTCAATAATAATAATTTCAATCGTATTCCTATGGCCGACCCTTTTGGCAGAAACCCACTAGCTAAACAGATGCAGATCTCGTAGAGCCGATAATGAACGTGCTGTGTGTAACTCCTCCAATTCAACCAAAGGACCCAAAATCACATAATCAATCCCGGTTTGTCCCAAAGAATTGCAAATGTCGACATCCCGAAGCGTTTCAGCCGTACCATCTATGAAGTTGTACGACGGCACCACGGACCTGCAGGAGCATGTTGCACACTATCAAGAAAAGATGGACATAATCCATATCCCGCTTCAATACCGGGAGGCTCGCTTATGCAGGGATTTGGATCCACCTTGTCCGGACCAGCTCTCAAATGGCCGATTAGGCAACCCCTAGGTTCAATTGGTTCATACGCCCAACTCATCAACATGTTCTATAACCAATTCTCATGCAATGACAATTTGAAAAGTTGACAAGTGATCTCTACAATGTGACCCAGCAGCCTAATGAGACTCAAGGATTATGTCCATCGGTTCAATAAGGAGGTGTTAGAAATTCCCAATCTTGACATGTCGACGCCTACGTAAGCATTCAAAATGGGGTTGAAGAAAGATTCACAAGATTATCAAGATTTGGTAATGACTCCTTGTAAGCGGCTAGAAGAAGTCGTGGAGCAGTGTGGCATTAAGGTTCATAAGACCGGAGGAAGATGAGCCGCGAAGATCGAAGTCGTCATCCAAGATGTCGACATATGACCATCCCGACGTAAAGACCGAATCGTCCCATCGCAGAACAACCGTCCCAATCCTTATCCGAGAATTGACACTAGCAAAATTAATTCAAAAGAGACGGTGAGGATGAAGATAGTGATAATGTGCCTAACATTTCGATTATTGTTTTTCCGTTGACATTTCAGTGTACTCGTGCAATGGGCAACCTAGGAGACAAAGCCGATGGCCAAAGAAAACGGACAAAACCACAGGATGGCGTGACAAATCAAAATGGTGCGCTTACCATGAAGACTTTGGACACGTTATCAAGACCGCATCGCGTTAAGAAAGGAGATCGCCATTTGCTCTCGAAAGGACATCTTAAGGAGTTGTTGGGATCCGTAAAGAAGAAGGCCGAAAATGCGTAAGCTCCTCATGAAGTCAAAGGCCAGCTTTCTCCCCAAAGATCAACAAAGGTGATCAACTTCATCAAGGAGGCTCGTAAATATGTGGAACATCCTATTTCGCCGCAAAACGACACGCTAAGGAGTCAAAAGAGGAAAAGCTGCAGAGACAGCCTGTGATGTCGACACCTTGCCCGGATCCAATTACCTTTGATGAAAGTGATCGTGATAACTTGCCGGAACCCCATCATGACGGTCCGGTTATTTCCTTGCAGACGCCAACCGTACAATACGACGTATTCTCGGTAGATGGGGCAGCTCCGTCAATCTTATTATGTTGGGTACCCTTAAGGAAATGAACATCCCGTAATCGGAGATTGTCAAAAAGTCTTCAAGTGCCGGTAGGCTTCAAAGTGGTGAAGTCAAAGAAACGGTGGGGGAGATAAAGCTTCCAATATACTCAAAGGGCCTCAACACCATGGAACGGTTCTCGCGTAATTGATTGTGCAACATCTTACAATGTCATTCTCGAAGACCGTGGATTCACGGAATGAAGGCCGTACCCTCCACTTACCATCGTTGTGTGAAGTTTCCAACACCTTGGGGTGTCGCTAAGATTTACAAAGTGATCAACAGTGGCCAAGGAATGTTACAAAACTTCAATGAAGGCGTCTACATCTCCAAAACAAGCATAGCAATTACCGAGGAAAGTACGTGAAGTCCTGGAAGCTAGGGAGGATGATGTGAAAGAAGTATTGTTAGATCCTTCCAACCCGGACATCAAAGTACTTATTGGCACCGACATCCCGTCGATATAGAAGAGAAGCTTGTGAACCTATTAAGAAGCGTAATAAAGAGTTTCGCTTGGAAACATGATGACATGACAGCATTAGCAAAGATGTCATCACTCACAAACTTAACGTAGATCCTAGCTTTAAACCAAAGGCACCGTAAACGTAGAAAGTTTGCAAAACCGTAAATCGATCATCAAGGAGGAGGTAGAGCGCTTACTCAAAGCCAACATGATACGGAGGTCGATTATCCAAGATGGTTGGCGAATGTGGTTGTGGTAGAGAAGAGAAACGGGAAATGGCGAGTTTGCGTCGACTTCACCGACTTAAATAAAGCCTCGCCCAAAAGATCCTTTCCCTTTGTCGCACATAGATTCATTAGTTGATGCCACTGTGTCACGAACTCCTCACTTTCATGGACGCGTCCTCGTGATTTCAACAAATTCGATGGAACCATCTCGACCAAGAGGACACCGCCTTCATAACCCCCACAGTATTTATTGTTATATTGCCATGCCTTTTGACTAAAAAAATGCAGTGTGCAACGTATCAAAGGCTCGTCAACAAGATGTTTAAGGATCGATTGGGGACACAATGGAGGTATACATCGACGACATGGTAGTAAAATCCAAGAAGGCCGAGGATCACATAAGCAACCTCTCTCAAGCTTTTGACATCTTGGATTGTTTCAATATGAAACTTAATCCAGCCTAAATGCAACTTCGGAATGAAGGCCGGCAAGTTTCGGGTTATATGGTTACTAAAAGAGGCATTGAAGCCGCCCTTAACAAATACGCGCTATTCTCAACTCCGTCATCACCTCAATCTGTCAAGGACGTCCAAAGATTGACAGGAAAATTGCCGCACTCACTAGATTCATTTCAAAATCCTCGTATCGATGCAAACCTTTCTACGACATCTTAAGAAAGAACAAGAAGTTCCAATGGGAGGAACAACATGAAGAAGCTTTTCAGAGCTCAAAACTTACCCGTCGACACCTCCCTTATTGGCCAAACCTCGATGGAAGAACATCTTTACATCTACCTAGCAAGGTCCGAAGGCGCCGTAAGCGCAGCCTTGGTGACGTAACGAGATGGTAATCAGCAACCCATCTACTATATAAGTAAGACACTCTTAGATGCCGAGACCAGTATTCTCATTTACAAAAATTAATTTTAGCTTGATAACCGCTTCTATTAAATTAAGGCACTATTTTGAAACACATACTATTATTGTACGCACTAACTATCCTATTAAGAATGTCATGAGAAAACCAGAGATGTCGTGTCGAATGGCGAAATGGTCTCGTACAATTAAGCACATACGACATCAAGTACGAGCCTTAACCGCAATAAAATCCCAAGCCCCGGGCCGATTTTGTGGCCGATTTCACCAACCCTACAACAAGAGGTGGAATTGGAAGTACAAAGAACTTCAAGATGATGACATCCTAAAAATTTGGACTCTCTACACCTGACGGTGCTTCCAACATGAGAGGTACAGTGTCTTGGAGTTGTACTAAAATCGCCACAAGGGGACATAATACCACAATCTATCGCCTGCGCTTCAAGGCTACCAACAATGAAGCGTAGTATGAGGCTCTAATTGCGTGTTTAATCGCAGCCCAAGACTTAGATGTCAAGCATATCCGGTGTTCATGGATTCATTACTAATTGTTAATCGCACAACGGGTCCTACGTCGCGAAAAACGCTAAGATGACAACATATTTGGAAATTGTAAAAATTATTTCGGCCAAATTCAAAACATTTTCCTTGGAACAAATCCCACGGGAAGAAAATTCTCGCGTATGCTCGGCAAACTTGGGTTCACCTTCAAAAGCTTCTCACAAACCAAGATCCCAATCATACATGTTGACATCCCAAAGAATTGACCATCTTGAGATGTTCGCCCGGATGCCGACATACTTGCCTCTCCCCGCAAAGAACCTCTCGGACAACTCCTATTATCAAATATCTCTTAGATGATACGATCCCGCCGAGGAGAAAAATGCAAGAGCCTTCGTGGTAAGAGTATCTAAATATTTACTTATTGATAATCTCTTGTTTAGAAAATCCGCCGCAGTCACTACTTAAGATGTCTAGAGGCGTATAGAGCCCATCAGTTCTCAAGGAGCCGCACGAAGGAGATTGTGGAAATCATACCGGGGCGTAAGTTTACATACTAAAGCTCTTAGAATGGGCTATTTCGGCCTACAATGAGAAAAGATGCCGTTGACTACGCAAAGAAATGTGATTCCCGTCAACGACATGGGGACATCCCGCACCACCACCGAACCGCTACATCCTATCCCGTCACCATGGCCTTTTATGGTTTGGGGAATGGACATAGTAGGAAAACTTCCCATAGCACCAGGGGGACGAGTATTTCTTTTGGCCATGACAGACTACTTTTCTAAATGGGTAGAGGCCGAGGCATATGTGCAAGTTCGTGACAAAGAAGTGATATCTTTTATCAAAAGGAACATATTCACCGATTCGGAATTCCATCGTAGATAATTTGTGACAACGGCTCTCAATTCATCAAGAAGAGGACCCAAGATTTCTTGACATCTTGGGGTGTTAAGATGGTGACATCTTCGCCTCGTTCACCCTCAAGCCAATGGACAGCAGAGTCTAGCAACAAAATAATAATCAAGCAACTTAAAAAAGAGACTAAACCGTAAGAAAGGACGTTGCGTAAGAGTTACCAATGGTCCTATGGGCCGACAGATCGACATCTAAGAATGCTACCGGTCAAACCCCTATTCACTTGTATTTGGAACCGAATCGTTATTCCAGCCAGGTCCTTGTACCAACGGCAAGATACGCCTTACCGACATCCGAACATAATAAAGACATCTTGATACATGACCCGGATACCGTGGACGAGCTAAGGGACATGGCCAAAGTTCGCATGGCAAAGATATCAAAGAAAGGGTAGCCCGATCTTACAATAAAAACGTAAGGGTTAGAAGGTTTCAAGTAGGAGACTTAGTCCTACGAAAGGCATTCCAAAATACCAAGGAGCCCAACGCAGTGCAAGCTCGCCCCCAAAATGGGAGGGACCCTACTTAATAGATGCACAAGCCGGAAAAGGAGCATATCGCCTTGCAACCTTGGATGGCCAAATGATACCGCGAAGTTGGAACGCCATTCATCTCAAAAGGTATTACATTTAAATATGATTTCCCATGAACTCATCTTTCCGTGTATGAATCGTCTTTTAATTCTTTACAACCTTTCTTTTCTCCTATGCATCTTTTTTATTATTTACAAGTTAAGATGTCGCTAATATACTTTGTGGAGAGACGTCAACCTTAGTTGGCGTCCGTTTTTAACGTGTTTCTATCTTATGAGGTATTGACACATTTACATGGGGACATATCGAATGCACGCAAGGAACAACGATTTCTCCTCCGTTAGAGACTCGGCCATCTCTTCTCAAGTAAAGGTACACAATCCCTTCTAAGGTTTAAAGAGTTAATTACCTCTTTCTTAAGAAGTTAGGTTACCACACCTTCGCCCGGAGCGCAAGTTATCTCACTAATTGAGGTGTGGGGTGGGCCTATATGGGTAAACTCATATAGCTTACCCATTCCCACTCGCTTAGATGATTGATCTTAAGTATTATTCTTATGGTTATGGCATATTCGTGTCATCTAAGTATCTACGGTTTATGGCATATACGTGTCATCTAAGTATCTACGGTTTATGACGTATACATGTCATCCTAAGTACCTATCATTTCGACATACTATCATGTCACCATATGTGCAAAACATACAAAAAATTATCCAAAAGAAACAAGCCTTGACGTGCTTGAAAACTATTAAACCATAACTAAACTAAAGCAACCATAAAGTATCCGAACTACCAACAAGAACGTGCACAAGTGTTGGACCAACCCAACACATAAAAAGATTGTCTTTAGTCCTTATGGACCCATTACAAAACCAAACGAAAATAAAAATTGTCTTAAGGGATTCCACCCCAAGAACATCAAGAGCAAGTTTATTTTACCTTTTTCAGTGGCATCTGTCTGAGGTATTGCTCGACTAACTTCTCCGGGTTTCTAAAATCACCCTGTGTCGGTGTCCTCACCACTGCTCTGCATCCTTGAAATCATCGATTGCTTTTTCCTCGTGAATTCGCCGCAAAGCCATTTTCTCTTCATTCAGTTCCAACTCACATGCTCTCCTCGCCCGATATTCCTCAATCATTTGGATTCTAGTTTCAAAGACTGCTTTAGCCTCATGCACCAAGTCGTCCCGAAATGCTTCCATCTCCCTTTCATGATCGATGTCAACGCTTGCGAGCCCGGACCGCCATTTTAATATCTCTTCATTCTTGTCCCCGATCTCCAATCCCCTTTCCCTTATTATGCTTGCAGCCTTCCTTCAAGTCCTTCTCATATTCAACCTTACTCATGTCGTAGGTATCGCATTTTTCCCTCAATTTCCTAATTTCTTTGGACATTAATTTAGCCATCGAGACAATCTATCATCAACAAGAAGAGGTATTTTACTAAAAATAAAAGAGGATCAAGGTGTCCACGATTCAAAAGCAACTCTTACCTCGATTTTCCAACACTTCTTCATTCCAAATTTGTTTCTCTACACCGGAGATTTGTTCCACCCTTTTTCTCTTCGGAGTAATCTTATCTATCTCTCGTATGTTCTCTTCCGCTTTCATCTTACCTTTATATTTGGCCACAATATCACTTGTCGTCAAGCCGGAGAAAGTCACCGCATATAAGAATATATGTTAGCAGGATTCAATAAAATAGCCAAGTGATACGTTGATTCTCGACTTACTTATTTGAGAGCGTCGTAACTATAGAGGAAAGATAAAAACCGTATGCTTTAGAAGATTACTCTCCCGTAATATAGTAGGAGACGTCCGATTTGGATAAAGAATTTGGAGAAGATTGGATAATCACAATAGTTATCCGTAATTGCGGTTATCAAAACTCTTCCTTTTTAGTCGCCTCGTATCCCTAACCGTCGCATTGAAGCCGCTTAGAAGATGAACGGTTAATCAAGAGAAAAACATTTTTCCTCTTCGCCTGCCAACATAGTCAAATGTTTTTGGGGACAAATTGTTGTGGGCATTTTTCAACATGGCGACATCTTCAATTGATCCCGCATATCGAGATGTCATTACACCGTAAGTATTGTTTTAATATTTACTTGTTCAATATTTCCTAATATTCTTATTCTTATTTTTCAAGCAATTAAGAGAGGAATGCGGAACAATCTCCAAGCACGTTCAATGTACCTTCAAACGGCTAGGGCGACTTGGTCTCACGGAGGTTGAAGTGATAAACCAAAATGCCGAGATTATAGGAACCATATTGACTCTTTCATATCTACTTGTATTTAAGGGGAAATGGAGACGGAAAAACACATTCATGCTCATACGCACACACTCTACACAAAAAGCTCTTGTAATCCTCTCCATTATCTTCCAAAAGTTGTATTTGTGATCATTATAGTGAAACCTTTAAGGTTGGAGACCTAACTCCCGGGGTTTTTTCCAAAGAGGTTATCACCTCCAAGGTTTTCCTCATTAACAAATCGTGTTGTCATTATCTCTTTTTCATTCTTTTGTTCCATATAATCGAATTCCATAGTTCCCTCCTTATTGTTCAATCCACACACTAAACATAGTTAAGATTCTACTTTATTGTTTTTTCTACCAAAACAGCTGTGAGGTGAAGTTGTTGTGGTTTCCAGTTTTGCCACACACAGACTTCCCTACCAGGTAGCACAGATGGCTCATCAATTCTCCAAAAGCTCTCCTAGGTTTCTTCTTGTAATACCCAGAAAGAGAATCAAGGTCTCCAGTAAGAGTTGAGCAGATGGTATCCATGACCTCTTGGGATACCTCAATAGGAGCACCAGATACGTGGAATTCATATGTGCTTCTGATGTCCAGGTAATCTATTGATACTTCAAAGCCCTCAACTACTCCAGTCAAGCTGGGGATCTTCTTCCCATCAGATAGCTCTCTTTCTCCACGCTTCGCGGTCGCATAAAACTGATCCACAAAGAGAGGAATGGTGTAGGTCTGCTTCTTGTTGAATAGGGGAAGGATTCCAGAAGCTTCCGTCTTTCTAATCATCTCTCTTCCAAGAGCATCAGACTTCAGCTCAGGCTCATTGATTTCCCAGCCTGGAAGAAAATATTGAGAATTCTACAAAGAAAACACTAAAGTTAGATCTATTAATAGAGTCACAGTTTACAAGCGGTTTGGGCACATATGCGGTTGGCAATAGTGCGGTTTTGGAAATGAAAATTTTCAAACCTCAAGGAAACTGTGAATACAGGTAGGAAAACAATTAAGAAAAATACAAAAGTATGTATATACTTAGTACGTGGCATTGTAATCCAAAATTATCCCACACATGCAAGCAGTGTTTTGGAGGGGAAGGTTATGGTTTCCAGCCTATATACTTAGTAATACTTAAGTAATTTTCTAGCATGCAGTTTCAAAAGATAGATATGCGGTTTTGAAAAATATGGCATGCGGTTACAACCATGAAGAGCATGCGGTTACAACAATTAGGATAAGCAGTTGATAATCATGCGGTTTTAACATAGCATACGATTGAGAGTGAAGCGGTTCAAACATGCAATCAAGATCCAAAATTTCCAAAAATTTACTAAGTATGAAAAACATGATATAAAATCAAGGTAATCCAAAACATAAGAGATTTCTAAAAAAGAAGATGAACAGTCACATGAATGCATGAAGAACACGAAGAACACCAAGAACAGAGATTCAATGAAAGTTAACCAAAATGAGCAAATAATATGTCAAAATGATCACATTGAGCAGTAGATCAATAATATAACAACAAAAATTCTTACTTTGCTTAGAATCATCCAGAATTAGCAAAAATCAGAAATGGGTTTTCGAAACTGAAAACTTGAAAAGTTCAAAATCAGTGTCCTAGATGTTAATTGATCATGAAATAAAGTAGATAATCCTAATCTAGGCATGAAACCGAACAACACCCAACTAATTTTACACAAAATGATGAACAAATGAAGTAGATACGTGCAAAAATCAGTTCATGAGTTTTGAAGGTTTAATGGTCAACAATGGCAATTTTAAACATATATGATTTGCAGAAAAGTAAGGAGATGAAGGTTTAGAAATCATACCATATCAAAGAAGGGTTGTTTGGGTGCCATTGATGATTTGAGATGTTAAAGCTTATGAAGGTTTGAAAAGAGAGAGGGAGAGTTGGTAGAAACTGACACTTAGGGTACGGATGTCAGAGAGAACAGTTAGAAAAGGTTGAAAAGTTGGGGAATGACTTCTATTTATAGGCAAGAGTGAGGGTTAAGCAACTGAAGGGACAGTTTCAATTATCCCACAGGGTGAATCATTACAAATGTTGCACCCTTTCAGCTTTAACACATCATCCAATGACGGCTGACATGAAACCCATTTAATGCCAATGTTCCCTTTGCAATAAATGCATTCAAATTTTAAAATTTCGTGGGAAAACATTTGCAAATAAACCCTTTAAAAAAATAAGGACTAAAAAATAAATAAAAGGATTTTGAAAGGTTTTTTTTTTTTAAATAGAAGCAGTAAATAGATAGAATATACTCTAGGTTGAAGCGCGGTTGAGATCCAAGCGGTCAAGCTGCATCAAGCGGTTGGAAGTATAAGGTTGGCTGCAAAGGCGGTTGACTACTTGCGGTTTAGATACACGTGGTTCAACAAAGGTGAGGTTTGAATCCTCCATAGGAATTTCAACCTATACTCAACACACAAGTTAGCTAATAAAAAGAATGGATTTATTTAAGTTCAAGCATACCCATTTCTCCTCTGAGAAAAGAAAATCTCTTGGAGTCAAGAGCCTTGGTGAGGATATCAGCAATCTGGTTGTCTGTCCCCACGTACTCTAAATGGATATTCCTCTTCTCCACATGGTCTTTGAGGAAATGATACTTGATATCAATATGCTTGGTCTTGGAATGCATGACAGGGTTGTTGGAGACTGAAATTGTTGAAGTGTTGTTACACATGATAGGGCAATTTCCTTCTTCAATTCCATAATTCACCAACTGTTGCTTCATCCAAAGGATTTGACAGCAACAACTTCCAGCAGCAATATACTCAGCCTATGTGGTTGACACTGAAACTGAAGCTTGCTTCTTGCTGGCCCAAGCAACTAGTTTATTTCCGAGGAAATGACAAGTACCACTAGTGCTTTTCCTGTCAATGGTACAAGCTGCATAATCTGCATCTGAATAACCTACAAGATCAAAGTTCGAATCTTTGGAGTACCAAAGTCCAAGGTTAGTGGTTCCAGATAAATAGCGGATTATACGCTTGACTGCAATCAAGTGTGCTTCTCTAGGATCAGCTTGATAGCGAGCACATACACAGACACTAAACATAATATCGGGCCTACTAGCAGTTAAATAAAGTAATGAGCCGATCATACCTCGATATAAAGTTTGATCAACCTTCTTACCTTTGAGATCTTTATCTATCTTATTACCAGTGGCCATAGGAGTTATTAGCATTTTCTAATCCAAACTTCTTTATCAACTCCTTGGTGTATTTGGCTTGGCTGAGGAAAATACCTTCTTCGCATTGCTTGATTTGAAGCCCGAGGAAGAATGTTAATTCTCCCATCATGCTCATCTCAAACTTGCTTTTCATTAGCTTCTCGAAACGCTTACAAAGTAACTCATTAGTAGAACCAAAAATAATATCATCGACATATATTTGAACAAGTAAAGTATGCTCATTATATTTGGCAATAAAAAGAGTTGTATCGATTTTACCGCGTTTAAATCCTTTTTCTAGTAAAAATTTAGAAAGAGTCTCATACCATGCCCTTGGAGCTTGATTAAGTCCATACAAAGCTTTCTGGAGTTTGTAGACATGATTGGGAAATTTGGAGTCGTCAAATCCAGGCGGTTGGGCAACATACACGGTCTCGTGCAGTTCACCGTTGAGGAAAGCACTCTTCACGTCCATTTGATATAACTTGAAAGAGGCGTAGGCTAAGAAGATTCTGATAGCTTCCAATCTTGCAACTGGAGCAAAGGTTTCATCATAATCAATTTCTTGCCTATATCCTTGTGCAACCAACCTTGCTTTATTCCTAGTGATGCTTCCATTCTCATCCATCTTATTCCTAAACAACCACTTAGTTCCTATCACTCCTTGATCCTAAGGTCTAGGCATCAATGTCCAGACCTTGCATCTTTCAAACTGGTTGAGTTCTTCTTGCATAGCAACGACCCAACTAGAATCTTGGAGTGCTTCATCAATCTTCTTGGGTTCAACTTGAGATAATAAGGAAGTATGCTCATCATAGTTCGATCTCCTAGTTTGAACACCGAAAAACAGATCACCAATCACATTAGAGAGAGGGTGACTGCTGACTTCACGAACCTCTGGGGGTAAGTCTGGTTGGACTGAGGTTTGCTGAAGATCTTCAATTGGGACATCGTTAGATCCTTCAGCGAAGTCATGGAATGTAAGTTGACGAAGAGGTTCTATAAGCTGAATAGGGGAATTCTCAACTTCTTCTTCCCTTGGAGTTGCATCTGGAATGGGAATTTATGTGCGGTTTCAAACGTGCGGTTTGAGGGAATGTCAGTTGAGGGTGCTGGATTTTACGGTTGAGGTTTAGGTGCGGTTCTAGAAGGTTCACCTGTTTCATTAGGCTCAGCAAAATCATCAGCAACATTTGGAGCCAAATGTGGCTCAAGGAGAGAATGCTCATCGAAAGTAACATGGACAGACTCAACTATTTTTAAACTAGTTTTATTGAAAATACGAAAAGCTTTTGAATGTTTAGCATACCCAAAAAAAATACCTTCATCGGCCTTGGCTCCGAATTTACCTCTATTTTCTCTTCCGTTGTAGAGGATAACACATTTGCAGCCAAAGATCTTGAAGAATGCAATGTTGGGGGTTCTTCCTCTCCAAAGCTCATATGGAGTCTTGTTATAGGTTTTGTTGATGAGGGAGCGGTTCTGAGTGAAGCATGCTGTGTTGATTGCTTCAGCCCAGAAATACTGAGGCAGCTTGGCTTCAGATATCATTGTCTTTCCAGCCTCAATCAATGCCCTGTTCTTCCTTTCCACAACCCCATTTTGTTATGGAACACCAGCAGTTGAGAAATTGTGATCAATCCCATGGTCATCACAATACTGAGCAACACCGTTGTTCTTAAATTCTGTTCCATTATCTGATCGAACACTAACGATGTCGTCTTCTTTTTGAGTTTGGAGCCGTCTAAAAAGTGCGGTGAGAATATCATAGCAATCATCTTTGGAAATCATCATCTCGATCAACCCACGTATATCTTGAATAATCATCCACCACCACTAAAGTATATCTACTTCCTCCAATGCTGGCAGTGGTTACGGGTCCAAACAAATCTATGTGAAGCAGTTGTAAGCATCTTGAAGTTGACGGAGCGATCTTGCTGGTGAAAGACGACGCGGATTGCTTACCAAGCTGGCATGCACTGCATTTCTCAGGATGGTGATCAGCCACTTTAGGTAAACCACGAACGAGGTTTTCCCTACCAATCTTTGTAAGATACTTGAAGTTCAAGTGGCTCAACCTCTTGTGCCATAGCCAACTATTTTTGCTCACATTTTTAGCTACAAAACAGAGATTAGTAATACTACATGCAGAATCTAGATCGATAATGTAAATATTACTCTTACGAATCCCTGTGAGTAGGGTGACTCCGGAAATGCTATCTTTGATAAAGCAGTTTGATGACGTGAAGTTGCAGAGCATTCATTTATCGCAGAATTGAGAAATTGAAAGGAGGTTGTGCTTGAGTCCTTCAACAAGAGAAACCTTCTCAATGGTTAGGTTTCCTCTCCTTATTACACCATATCTAATGGTCTTGCCTTTGTTGTTGTCACCAAAGGTTACAGACGGACCACTTGCTTCAATGACATCTTCTAGTAATGATCTATCTCCAGTCATATGTCTTGAGCAGCCACTATCAAGATACAATTCATTATCCTTAGAGTGACCAGCCATTAAGCAGAGGACCTGAAAAGTAAACATTAAGAACGAGGTCCCCCTTTATTTCTTGGGTCCTGAAGTTAGCAACCCTTTACGACCCACACCTATTTAAAAGAAGGAGGTTTACTCTTCCTGGCATTGGATGTGAACCGCAAAAGGCATTCTACAGCCTTGTGACCTAAACCATCACACACAGAGCATTTATAAAAGCTACAAGCATCATGAGGTTTTACTAACTCCATACTCTTCTTAGGAGTTGCATGCGGTTTGGGAGGTGCGGTTTCAGCCTTAACAAAGGGAACTGGCTTGAGTTTGACCACGTATTTTCTAGGAACGCTATTCCTGCTTTCGAAGGAAGGAGGAAAGGTCGAAGAAGAGGTGCGGTCAGCCTTGCAGTTACCAGCACCACCTGTTCCACCAGAAGCGGTTGGAGCAGGGATGCGGCCAACTCCATAAGCCATTTCCTCTGAAGCTACACTCTCAGAATCCTTTGCCTTCATCTGAGAGTTCTTCCCATATTGCTTCTTTGGGTAGACATAATTAAAATTTTCTTGTCCTTTACGCTTAGCATTTGCACGCTTCCCTTTAGGAATTTCTTTAGTTAGTTTCAAAATTCCTCATCCTTTTCACTGCAGGATGCACACTTCTCCTCTTCATCAGATCCAAATCCTAGACCCTCCTTAATTCTAGAGGGAACTTGGGAATCTATGATTTGATCCGCGGTGGATTTTGACTTGAGCCACCCATCAATAATCTTTTGGTGATCGTTGAGTTGGGTGACCAGATCATCATTCCGGAGTTGAAGTGCAGCAACCTTAGTTTCAAGGATGTGGTTTTGATCAGCAAGAGGAATCATTCTTTTGATTTGGTCCTTAAGATTTGAAATTTCAGACCTCATCACAGTTTTCTCTGTCTTGTACTGAGAAATCTCATCATTTGCTAAGCTTAAGGCTTTCTTAACATTTGAGAATTTATGGATCATCATTTCTGCTTCCTTGAACATCTTTTCATGTTCCATGGGAGAAACCTCTTCCACCACCTTTTTCAAAATTTTCTTCTTTGAAATTGCTTTTGAAGGTGGAGCATTTGTAGGAGGGAAAATGGGACGTGAATATGAACAATTTCCTATCTTAATGCTAGGAGTAAGTTTAATATTTTTATCCAACTTAAATTTGGAAGTTTTGCAGAAACCTCTTCTTCCTCCATATCCTGCAACTCGATTGACTCAGTATCTGACTCATCAGAAGCATCTGCAATTAAGCAGAGATTAACCTCTTTGGTTTTATCGTCACTTCCATCATCAGAATCAGTTTCAATCCAAGTTGTTAATTCCTTGGAATTCTCTTCCTCCTCAGCAACCATTCCCTTGCGACGAGAAAATTTCGCAGGATAGGTTTTCTTTTTCATGTATTCGTATTTGGGCTGTGGACACTCAGATGCAAAGTGACCAGGTTTTCTACAGTTGTAGCAAACTAGATCACTCTTTTTCTTTGTATCTCCAGCCTTAGAAAATGTTGTAGGAGGTTTGCCTTTTGAAAATATTTTTGTGAAAGGTTTTGAGGATCTTCTAAACTTTTGAAATCTTTTCACAAACATGGCAAAATCATCATCATCCATCTCGATGAGTGATGAGGTTGATATGGAAGGATCTGCGGTTTGATTGGATGTAGATGGTTTCTCCTCGTGTTCCACTACGGACATGGAAAGCGATTTGGTTTTTCCTTCAATCTCTTCAATATGATTTAAATTAAGCTCATAGACTCTAAGATTTGCATACAAGTTACTTAACGACCAAGTATTCAAAACTTTGGAGTCTTCTAGAGAGGTAGCCCTATTAACCCATCTAGAACCTAAAGCAGCTAGGAAAGTCATATTGATTTCCTTATCGGTTAAAGTTTTGCCAAGAGATCTACAAGAATTAACTACCTCAACATAGCGGTCGTAGGTTTGACGCAAGGTTTCGTTGGATTTTCTGTTGAAGTTGTTGTAGGATCTTTCAACAGCATATAATTTGCTTTCCTTGCATTCGTTATCACCTTCGAGGTAGCTCTCTATGGCATCCCACATCTGCTTTGCGGTTTTGAGATACATCACTTTCTGAAGAGTTGAAACGGGGAGGGTTCCAGAAATGATGTGCCTAGCCTTGCTGTCCAAGGCAGCTAATCTCTTCTCTTCATCCGACCACTCATCTTTTGGCTTTTTGACTTCTGGAGTTTCTGTATTGGTGGTTGCATCAGTGTTGGCCTTCATGGGAACAAATGGGCCATTGTTTATGCATTCCACCAGCATCTCATCAATAGTTTCCAAATGAATGAGCATTCGGCACTTCCAGATGTCAAAGTGGTCTTCGTCCAAGATTGGAATGTGTGAATAGTTAACAGTTGTCATTGTCTTTGAGTTTGCCATATTGAATCGGCACACAAGCTGTTAAGCTTGAAAAACAGTGGTTTTAGAATGTGTTAGCTCTGATACCACTTGTTGGTCCCAAAGGTGGCAACAAGGGTGAAAATACAGCTAGAGGGGGGGGTGAATAGCTGTTTCAAATTTTTCGCCCTCTTTTAAAACTAAACCTCTAAGCTTACAAAACTGCTTGCAGTTGATAATACACTGCAAGTAGAGTTGTAAAATGCACAGCGGAATAATAGAGTTACAAAGCGGTTTTGGGAGAGGCGGTTTATAAAGTGGTTTTGGTGATGCGGTTTTGATAAGTGCAGTTTTACAAACACGTGTAGTTTTGACAATGTTAACTCCAAACACAATTCTACAGTAATGGATATCTATATAAAGATCAAATAGAGATAAAGATAGATAATCAGTAAGCACAAGAAAAATAAATGCAGAAATATAAGAACACACGATTTGGAGTGGTTCAATCGATAAACGATCTACGTCCACTACCAAGATGGTTAGTCTTGGATTTCTAAGAGAGATTTTATATTGAGTATGAGATATTACAAAGTACAATGAGTAATACTCAGATCTAAAATCTTTTCTATGAAGAACAAATCCTAAGACTATAACCAGTGTATCTCAAATGATTAATCTATGTGATTAAACAAGTGAGGTGTGTGTGTGAGAACAAGATCAAGGCTCTTTAAATCTGTGAGATGTAGAGCACAATGATTCTTGATGGTGTTAAGGCTTGATTTCTGGGCTGGGATATATTTCTTGAAGGTTGAAGATGAAGATTCAAAGGGTTGAATAATTTCCGGGCAGAGCTTCAGCTTATATGAACACAGCACTTTCAATTTTCTCAAGCAATCTTCAAATGGTGAAGATTGGAGGTATTTATACCCAAGCATCCAAGATATAGTCGTTGGACACAGCTGTTGTAAGGACAGTACTTGATGCTTTCCCATTGGTCCACAATATCCACTTTTGTCCTTTGGTACATCAGCTGCAGATAAAGCTGATCAGGCTCCAGCTGCAAGCAATGAGGTTAGGACACCTGTCACCTTTTCAAGATCCTTGCAGATCTTCTCTGACATTGAATCACGTGACATGATTTAGTGGTTGACTTTTGATATTGCTGACGTGGATTCCAACGGTAAAAAGTGGTTCACTTCAAGTCTTCAATCATTGGATGCGGTCTGGTGTGGAGCGGTTGATGAAGTGCGGTTTCACCAGGAGGTTGCAAAGTGTAATTGAAATATTGGAACTGCACAAGTGCGGTTCACCAAGCGGTTGTACTGCATTTTTTCAAGGAGCAAATTCAAAGAGGAATTCCACATGCATTTGCATATGCGGTTCATAAGTGCGGTTTTGAAACTGCTTGGAACTGCAACCTTATATCCAATGAGTCTTGTGCCAGTCTTCAAGCCTATTTTTAACCTATTCTATAAAATGGACTTAGATAAAAAAATTGAAGTCTAAGCTTCATTACATAGGTTCCTAAAGTCCTTAAAATAGACAGGAGGTTATGGTATCAATCAAATCTAATCTAAAATAGGAGGGTTAAAATATGCATACCCAACAATCTCTCCCTATTTGATTGATGCCATTACCTACTATAACAAAAGCAAACATTGTACTTGGTAAAAACATGTCCATAAGAATTAACATGGTAATTCATGTCCCAAGTCAATGCACACACTTAGCTTAAGCTATAGATTTATATACTATCTGAAAGATGAAAACTTACAATACGGAGAGTATAGAAGAAGTCAATGCACACACATAGGGTCCTAAAGTCCTTAAAATGACCAAGATTTGGTCATGTTCCCATCTAGAAGCTTAGAAGAAGTCAGGACGAGGTCCGTTAGTTTCATCCGGTTGGAAGAAGACGAGATGATTCATGACAAGGCGTCAAAGAAGACACCTACATATGAAAATCCTGACAGGAAGGCGAACTCGTCCCATCATTGATCTAATAGTGGAAAACCCTACTCTGAGGCTAACTCTTCTAAAATTAACGTTGTAGAAGAATATGATGATGAAGATGATACAACTTATCCTAAGATTAGTGACTACTATTTTTCTATTGACGTTTCAGGACTCCTACATGCAATGGACAACTTAGGAAGCAAAGCGAGATGGCCCAAGGCAGCTAATAGATCATCATCTTGGAAAGACAAATCTAAATGGTGTGCTTACCACGAAGATTTTGGATACACCACTGATAATTGCATCGCCTTGAGAAAAGAAATCAGCTACTTACTTTCAAAAGGGATCCTCAAAGATTTGCTTGGAAAAAGAAAAGGATGGACCGAGACAAAGGAGGTCGTAGCCGATGCTCCATCTTCACCTCCTCCTGCAACTAAGGTGGTCAATTTTATCACAAGTGGTTCAGACATTTGTGGCACCACGTATTCCGCGGCAAAACGTCATGCTAAAGATTCCAAAGAAGATAAGATGGAACTACCAACTAGGCATCCAGATCACTCGCAAGGAGAGCAAATCATTTTTGATGATGATGTAAAATAGGATGTCTTGGACCCGCACCATGACGCTCTAGTCGTCACTCTACAGATTTCCAACTGCAAGGTGAAGCGCATCTTAATCGACAACGGTAGTTCAGTTAACTTAATCATGAAGAGCACCTTAGAAGAAATGATGATTCCCCTATCAGAGGTCGTGAGGAATTCCTCCGTCCTAGTAGGTTTCAGTGGAGAAACCAAGCAAACAATTGGAGATATCAAGTTACCCATCTATGTAGAGGGAATGAACTCTATGGAAAGGATTTGCGTGATCGATTGCCCGTCTTCTTATAACGTCATCTTAGGCAGGCTTTGAATCCATAACATGAAAACAATTCCTTCTACGTACCATCAATGTGTCAAGATACCAACGCCTCGGGGAGTAATCAAGGTGAAGGGAGACCATCAAGCTGCCAAGGAATGCTACAAAACGGATATAAAAGCGTGTTCTACTCATTAAGCGTGAAGAAGAGGGTCTAGGGCACCCTAGAGTCTATAAAGATGAAGATGTCAAAACCTACCTGTTGATCGACTAGTTAGAACTGGGGCAAGCTGTCATCCTCATAATACTTTCAAGATGGCACCATTATCGTCCTATACGTTACCAGGGGATGCATCTTAACCATTACTACATGTAAGTTAAAATTTATCACAATTTTAATGCCAAGGTATGAACCACTTCCTAAAATAATTTCTATTTCTTTCAAATTTATTATTCCTTTTGTTCAATCAAAACCCCTACTGACTTAAGAATCGGAGGGGTGTTAGCTAAGCTAACACCCAACCCTAACATGTTTCTGTGCTGCAAGATGGGAACCCCTCAGCCTTGGATAAGTAATATCATAAAGTCACCTAACAGACACCTTGATGGGACAAACGTTTCTTGATGATATAAGGTACACGATCTCTTCATACTTAAGAGCATTATACAATGTACCCATGGAGCGATGATTATAATCGCCTAGGCGCATGTTTTTCACACTTAATTTAAAAAAGCAAATTCAATTCACCTTGTTAAGGGAATTATGTCTGCTATTTTAAATTCAAGTTGTGAACTAAGGGTTGTAACATTAACATGTTACCTAAGGGACACCGAAAGGTGACATTTCTACATGTCACCCACAATTTGGTTATAACATCGTTGCATGTTATCTTTACAACTTGGTTATAAAATCGTTGCATGTTATCTTTACAACTTGGTTATAACATCGTTGCATGTTATCTTTACTTATTGGTTACGACACTAGTACGTGTTGTCTTTCGTACCCAGCATAAAAATACTCGAAGGTATAAAAACATCCAAGATACCATTACGATAAGCAAAAGTTAACCAAAAGACTAAGATGTTGGACCAACCCAACACCATCAAAACTAAATGTTTGGACTCTTATGAGCCACCTACAAAACCACAAATTTAAAGATGTCTTAGGGGCAACCCCCTATTCAAAAACCCAAATTTACATGCCAACAAAGGCATGGCAAAATAAAACGTAACCATTGTTTAAAGAACTCAAAAAAGAAATTGTTTTTAACTTTGTATTGCAGAAGCAGCTTCTACCTCCTTGCCTTCACCTTCCTTCTTGCCTCCTTCTTCCTCAGTATCATGATTAGTCACCTTGGGTTCCTGCGCCTTGGAGCTCACTTCACTCACGTCAGAAGCTTCTTCTAGGAATTCATTCAACATGGCTACCTATTCATCAATCTTCCAATTTACATGATGCCCATTTTCGAACTCCTTCATCATGTTAATCCGGCATTCCATAACCGACTTGCTCACGCTCATTATCCATCCTTCACTTCCTCCAGCTCCTTAATGTGTTCTTCTTCCACCTTCAGGATCCTGGCCGTCAGGTTGGCCAGTTCGCTATTTTGCTTTTCCACTTGCTCCTCAGCCTTCACTGCCCTGAAAGCCTCAAATTTATGCTTTTGAGCAAGGATTTTGATCTTATCTTCCTTCATTTCCAACTCTTTTAGTAAAAAGTCCACCTCCAGTACCTACGGGAAAAATAAAAACATGTTACTATGTTAAACCAAATTCGATTAAGTCAAGAATTTACTTTCTCAAAGACAATATTCCACCTTGGCTTTCGCATCCTCAACCTTCAATCCATCCACTACCACGATCTCCATGTCTTCAAGCTTTCTCTTTCTCTCCCCTTTAGCACTCTTGGAGCTTTCTCCCTTCGGAAGCGGAGGCTTTCCTTCTTCTTTCTTGACACCAACTTTTGCCCTAATACCAGAAAGGACATCCTCCACACCGAAACAGGCCTTGGATCGAGTCACTACACAAGAAGAAATATCAGGAACGACGACAAAATAAAAAAAAGGAATAAGATACGTCAACAAAAGATAGAAGTATACCAGACGACATCTTGCCAACGCTAGTAGAAACCCCTTTTTTCTCCTCGACAAGTTTTGCAGAAGGTGGCTTAAATTTTCGTAGCCCCTCCGGAAACAAACTCAACATCCGATCAACATTGTCAGATGAAGGGTGGGAAAAGCTCTTCCAACTTGGTAACTGAAAGCACATGCCACCAACATGTTAAGATAAACAACAAACAAGACGCAGTAGTCAAGAGCATAGCCAAAAAAGCTACTTGAAGGGTTCCATGTTGACACCAAATCTCCTCCTCCTTCCAGGCTACTTTTTCTTACATAGAAGAATATATGTTTCCATCCCCTATCAGCCGCGTCAAGACCTAGTATCAAAGGATCCCTATTCGACCTAACCCTAAAATTGCATCTACCTTTACCAAAATCCCTAATCTCTAAAACAAATGCCAACTCCTCTAAACCTGCCACTACGCCGTGCTCGGCCGCAATTCTATCTAGGGTAAGTAAAATGTGCCATCCTATGGGCATTAATTGACAATAGGACAGCCGGGTCACTTCGAAAAAGCGGGAAATAGAAGCAGAAAAGGGAAATTAAACCTACACTGAAAGGGTACTCGTAAAACCCTACCCACTCGTTGGACACGCAATCGGCATTGAAAACTTCAGTAGGGATCAAGAACTCGGCGTTTGGGGGAAAGGCATTGTTTCTCTTCAAAGCATCAGCATGGGATGCGTTAAAATTGCATTGTTCACCCTCTTTATCTCGAATGAACCCTAGACACCTAAAGCCTTCGGGCAAAGACGCATCAACGTCTATGACCTTTTTCTTACTTTTACCCATTATGTCGGACGGAAGACAGAAAAATGACAAAGGAAAAAGAGAAAGAAAACTAACCGGAGAAATGGACGGGGACTTAGCACCAGCTGGACGGAGAGTTTTGATAAAAGAAAATATGGTTTCCTTCTTTGAACCATATAAATATGAAGGGACAACCTATAAAGCCCATAATTGCCCTAATTTCACTTAAACCACGCGAGCCAACCACCTCATCAATTCCTAAGCAAAACCGGGGCGACACTTGGCAAAATATTAAAACTTTCCGTATTCAACATGGAAAAGTCTTAATATTTTAGGGGCAATTGTTTCACCCTAAAATTTTCACATAGCATGTTCTACATCTTGGTCATCCATCTTGAGGTAACGTCTTGACTTACATCTTGGACTAATGCCTTGAAATTATTTTTTGTATATTCCCTATATTTCAAGAACATAATTATAAATAAATTATCCACCTTCATGACCGTTCAAAGACTTACTCAAAGGCGCCATAACAACTCTATTTATCAACTAAAAGGATAACGACTGATCATCATCAACAGAGGGCGAGATTCTAGGCTAAAGATCTGGAAGAGCATTCAAGTTGTTATTTCAGTTACGCATACAAATATATAAACCCCCTAGAACGCACATATATCCACATTCCACACACTCCCTTCTACTCTCATACTGCACTTTGTACTCAAGAACTACTAAAATCAATAACACTTTTTGGTTAAGGTAGGCTTTTCCTAAATCCTCCCGAGGTTTTTTCCCTGCGAACGATTGTTCAAAGGTTTTTCTCGTTACATCTTCATGTTCATCTTGATTTGAGAGTTATATTCCATTTGTGCCCAAACATCCTTGATAGATAAATTTAATTGTTGAAATTTGTCCAAAACAAATTAAGCAAGTATTTTCATCAGGAACATGTTCCTTTACAAAACATGTTTCACTTTCATCACTTGTCAAAGTAGAAGTAATTTTATCTAAAGACTCTTGGAAATCAATACCTGCTTTGAGAGGTTTATTCAAATTGAGGATCTCATCCAGTTTGGAAGATCCCGTGTTGAGTTTCTTGAAGGTGGTCTCGGCAAGAAACAACTTGGCCTTGAATTTGTCCAACATATCATCCTTCTTGGTAAGTTCGGCCTCCAATTAAGTCAAGCTTTCTTTCAGCTCATAATTTACTTTGGCTAATAATGTCACCTTCTTGTTCTCTTTCTTTCATTCAACAAAAAGTTCTTCATAGATATTCTTCAACCCATCTATGAGCTCATCCTTACTCAGCTCATCCTCTTGTGAGTTTCTTGCATCAAGGTTAGTTGAACCCATGAAACAAACATCATTTGAAAAACTGAATTTGTTATACTTGCTGAGTGTGGTCTCAGGTTTTACCCCAGATTGGGTAGCACTTGTGATAGCACTTTCAGTATTCGAGTTACATATAGTGACCAACATTGCTGTCAGATCTGGTTCTTCAACACTCGTTTGCATAGTGACCCACATCCTGAATAGGCATGACATTGAATTGAATCAATGTACTTGGGATCAGTCCTTGACTGGTCAGAAGATACCCTTCTCATTGGGTTTGCCTTCTGAGTAGATGGCAACGACCACTTTGGCATCGAATCATACACATTGGTTTGTTACTCCTTTGCCTTTACCTACATATTCTCTTTGTTAAATTTTCTAACCATAAAGTTATATTTCTTAGCAAGTAAAGCAACACTAGCATTTTCATCAAATTCCTCAAAAACCTCTTCTTCCTCATCTTTTTGTAATCCGAGGACTGAATTTTCAAAGCAATATTCTTGCATTTAGTGTCTTCACTTTGTTCTGCAAAATTTAATTCAAAGGTTTTTAAAATACTCATCAAGGTATCATTATAGAAAGATTGTGAACTTATTCAATAGATGAAACTTTCATATTGAAGCCCTCAGGAAGGATTTTAATTGCTTTTAAAACAAGTAGTTTGTTGGTAAAAGGTTCACCCAAAACTTGACATTCATTTGCAAAATAAAATAATTTATCAAAATATGAAGAAATATATTCATTTTCACCCATCCTCAATCTTTCAAATTTTCTAGTGAGCTTCCTAATCTTAGTTTCACGCACACTACTATCTCCTTCACAAAATCTTTGCAAAATATCCTAATCTTACTTAGCCGAGGGAGTGTTTTGAATGAGTTTAAAAACATGAATGTCTACCCACTCATAAATGGCATTAAGTGCTTTTCATTGAAACTAGCTAGGTTATTCTCTTCATTGGTCCATTCGAATTCAGATTTGATTTGAATATCACCATCCTCATCCGGAGGTAACATTGGAAGAGAATACCCATTGATAATAGATTTCCAAGACCGAAGATCAATTCATTTGATATGTGAACGAAGGGGGATCTTCCAATAAGCATAATTTGACCCATTAAGAACATGAAGTATCTTTTGATTAGAATTAGCTGGATCATAAGCCATGACAACTGGACCAAACACTTAGTGTATCAAGTGTATGACTCTGATACCAATTGAAATTGTCAATGGCCTATTTTCAAGTGTTAAAAAAGGTTGGTAACACAACTGATAACACTTACGTAAACACACACAACCAGAGTTTTGAAAACAGTTTGTAAAAACAAGTTATGCAGCGGAAATGAACACAAGAAGTAGTTTTTGCTCAAGTAATATAAATATATAACTTGAGTGTGCCTCTTAGGCGAGATCTTCTATTCATAGTGAAATATGATTACAAGATCAAATGTTCCCTAATTCTATAACAATGAAGCACTAGGAACTACTAAGACAAACACGAAATTCTAGCTTTAATATCTTGTACCCACGTCCTCTTCTGTGCTTGTACTCTTCTAGGTTCAGCAACTTAAGATTTGAACAAGTCTTCCCACGTAACTCTTTCTTTTACACGAGTTATGCATAAATTTCCATTTATGCTTAACTTTCTTTTACTCTTTCCACGTTTGTAGCTATCTCCATATTGTTATAACCTGTATTTTAGACCAACAAAACAATATATTTTGCAAGTATATTTTATACATTAGTTTAATATAACATGTGAAAGAAATGTCCAACTATCATATTAGATAGTGTCTGGTAACACTGTGAAAGTGCAGTCAGCACTTGTGATAACACCTTAGTCTGGTAACACTTAGAGGGTGTTAGCAGTACTTGTGGTAACACCACTACTCTACACTTACAATACTAATTAGTTTATCTCCCAAGAGTCCGTACGACCCCTTTTGGAGGCCGTACAAACATTTTGTTTCTGCTCAAGTTTTTCCTTATTTTCAGTCCGTTTACCTTGTTATTTGCAACTTTCTATTAAAACTGATTTCTAGAAAACCACATTGTTTTAAAACTTATTTATTTTGATTTAAAACAGACACACACACAGAGACAAAAAAAATTCAAAGGTAGGATCACTTGTTAAGACGAGGCACCTTGGGTAAGCACTAATATTCTCTTCCCAAGGTGTAAAGTGATCTCCTAAAAATCTCATTAAATAGCATTTTCATTGTTTTGGCTTACAAAGAAAATGGTGTGGCGATTCTCTTTACACTATTTTTTTATTCGTCCCACTATTGAATGATGTGAAACATTCTCATGCGTTTGTGCATCAGATCGGGTTAATTTCACAAACTCTCTTTCCTTTTGCATAAAAATAAGGTGCAAAATCCCCACTCCCTTTACATTCAATCTGCCCAAATAATTTCTCCCACTATAAAGTTTCCTCAAATTTCCCCCATTAAAGTAAAACCCGTTCATAAATTCCATCTTAAACGAGATCACCCTGTTTGAGATCCTGCCCATCACCATTGAAGAAGACGAAGGAAATCGAAGTCTAACGAACGAGGTATCATAACTGTACTTCGACACTACTAGAATCAGGGAGATTACCCGCAGAATTTTACCCGTGGAAAATTCTGTGGGTATTACTCACGGAAATTCCATGAGTAATCCTTCAAGTTACCCATGGACAAAATTCCGTGAGAATTACCTACGGAATTTCCGTGGGTAAAAAAGAATAATTACCCACGGAATAATCCGTGGGTAATATCCACGGAAAATTTTGTCATAAATACTCAGCGCCCAGACCTAATTTATTTTACAATTTATTTCCTATATCTCTCCTCTGCGGCGAGTTCATCCCCTATCTCTCTCCTCACTATGACGGTGACGACGATCCCTCCCTCTGTCTCTCCTCACTGCGACGGCGAGCTATATTTTAAGATTTCTCCCTCTGTCTCCTCACTACGGCGGCGGCGGCCATCTTTTACTATTTCTCTCTCTTCACTGCGGCAGCGTGGCTGTGTATTCCGATCTCTCTCTCCCATCTGGCGACCTCCGCTTGTATTCCCATCTTCTCTCTCCCTTCCGGCCACTTTCTCCATCCGATTTGCAAAAGGTATGTCAAAATTTCGAAGCTTTTATTGAAAATTTTGTGCAATTCCAAGTCAAATTCGGCCAAATAATGAAATTAGGTTCGAATTTTGCTGTATGATATTAGGTTCAAATTTTATTGTAGTTTTTTATTCCTTCTTTTCAATTGCTTGGTCCGAGGAATATCTTGTTGTAACATAAAGGCTGCTTTTCAATTTTTGCTTACGATTTGTCCTTTTGTTTAGAAGTTGTCAATTTTTGCATATAAAGAAAATACACAGTTTCTTTGCATTAAGCCTTCATTCTTGTTGTAACATAAAGGCTGCTTTTCATTTTTCGTATGGATTGGTATTGATATCTCTTTAGTCATTGAGTGCGTATGCATTTTGGTTGATGGTTATTGCTACATATTTTAGGATCCTTTCATTTAGTGCCGATGAATTTGTCCGGCTCTAGAATTAGGGAGTTAGAAGGATCCTTGGACATACTTTATAGATGGAGGAAATATGTCTTGCATAATTGTAAACGATGTATATTAGTTGTTGTTTTATAAAAAAATCTTAACAAATTATACTCTCTTCGTCCTAAAATCAATTAAAATTTTAAGTTAAATTAAATTAATATAAAATTTAATTAAAAATTCAATTAAATTAAAATTTTCAAATGAAATATTAATACTTAATGCTTCTATTTAATGACTAAATTAATACATTATCATAAAATGATGATTCTACGATGATGTATTAGAATTTATTTCACAACGTTGTCAAATCAATTTAGTGGTGTGTGTGTGCAATACAAAAGCTTAGAAATTTGTTCAAGAATATTTAACTTATCATGTTGAGGTCAACATATAGTTATTGATTCTTGAATTGTCCTTGTCGAGGGTCTTGAAATGCATGATTATATGCTTTTGTAAATATCATTTTTGTCTATTAGGATTGCTTGATAGTCGATAGTCAAGATATTTTGGTTGCATTCCCTATTGTTCTCTGGGTGTATACTAGACAACGGTTGATTAGATACTTTCGGTTTCAATCGATAGTGTTTGATCGATCTTGCCTACGTCGTGCACTAGGAGAGCTATGGGGTTATGCTGCTGAAATTTCATGATTTTCGACTATCGGGCATAGAGACAAAATGATATTTGCATTTCATATAATCGTGCATTTCGAGATGGAATAGAAGTCTGACCCCAATTCTAAACCTATATAAAGTTTCTTGTTAGTAATGATAGGAATTCAAATTTAGGAAATGGTAATTTTCATTTTAACTAAAAACTATAATGTTATAAAATGCAGGAGTTAAATATGTCGGGAAAAGATCGTAGTTGGATGGATAATCGTAGAAACCCTAATAGAAGAGGCATCACACCTGCATTTATAGCGGGTTTAGAACTTTTTGTACAGTTTGCTAAAGCGCATCCCCAATACATGCACAATGGCATGTGCAAAAGGTGTAAAAATAAAAAATTTCATCGTGATGGATTTGTAAAGAAACATCTAATGGATCAAAATCGTCCTAGTGTTGTGCTTAATTCGGTCAGGGAACTTGAATAGTTGGTTAATGAAGTAGAGACGTCTTTGGGTATGGAAGATATGGTTAGAAATGCAGCCGGTCCAGAGTTTGATTGGACCCCTAATAATACAGAGGAACCCAATCCCTATGCAAAAAAGTTTATGAATTTAATGGACTCTGCAAATGAAAAAGTTATCCTGGTGCAAAGTCAACTTAGGACCACCTGCTAAATGAAACATGTGAATTTTTCATGAGCATCAATTTTGATAAATTTGAACCAATTATATATACAACAAAAATAAACTACAGGTAGTTATAAGATCAAAAATGAACATTCATTTTGGAATCGGGGAATCATGATCATCGGTTTGCTTGTTTTGCAGTATGAGTGATCATTTCATGTTTTGGGCTGCTGTAATAATTCAGTATATCGAATATCTCAGACATGAAATGAACTCCGTCATTTTCATGTAGAAGCCAGAGTTATAATATAGAATTATATAGGTGCAAATATTCAGGATATCCAGAACTTATTTTGCTTAGGATTTGGGGTTGCCTCATTTGCCTTTCTTTTGAAGTTTTGTTGTTCTTTGTTTTTCATTTTCTGAGTTTACCGTTGACTTTCTTTAGGCGCTAAAATTAGCTTGGGTTTTATTTGTTATTGATTACCTTGTGGCTTATATTTATAAGATAATCATTTTTTTCTCATTTTTCACATCATTTGTTAAAGCGTAGGTTTATTTTTTGTCGTTATTAATTTTTTTTGTTATATATAATAGATAGAAAACATATGTGAGGCGTGCTCGTGAAGAGGCTATTGAGGAAGGAATTATCGAGATTGAAAGAACTGGGTTGCCTCCATTTCGAGCAGGGCTTTGGAAGGCCATTACCATTCAACACGGGTGACAAAAAGGTGATCGATTGCTCGGATTCGGAAACCATGGAGCTGCTTTCTTTGACTTGCCATTAAGCAACCGTTCTTCGTAGTCTTTTTCTTCCTCCAGTATTCAGAGTGTGGACTATGATGTTCAAATAAGATAAAGGGATGAGATTATAGCAAGCCTGACTAGACACTAAACACCCAAGTTGACACTCGTGTAAATACCCAGAGCGAATGGAGGAATGATTGCGGCTAGAAAATGAACAAATACGACAAGAGATGGAGCAAAAGATTCAACAACAAATGCAAGAAATGATGAAATCTATACTCCAACAGCAGCTATAGCAACAACAACAGCGTCCTAGTGGTAATAACTAACTCTTCTATTGGGCCAAATCTAAATTTGAATGGACTTTGAGTGGAAGTGTACGCAGGGGTGGTCGTGGTAGTAACATCACCCAGAGTCGTAAAAGTTGAATTTGACTTGTTTTTATTTGGTTTGGAGTGGTAACTTAACTACCAAACTTTATTTTTTTGGTTTGTAATATGCTATATTGTTTTGAGATTTGTACGTTAATGTTTTATTTGGTTTGGAAGACATTGTTTTGGGATTGTTTAAGAATTGTGTATTTGTGTATATTGTTTGTTTGGATGGTGTGAATGTTATATGTTATGGGATTTGATTTTTGGCTTTTACATGTGGCCTTTTGGCTTTTACATGTGGCCTTTTGGCTTTTACAGCTTTTACAGGTGGCCTTTTGAATTTTCAAATATATTTTTTTCAAATCTGATAAAATTACCCACGAAAATTTTCGTGGGTAATATATATTTTTTTCAATTATGATAAACTTACCCACGAAAATTTCCGTGGATAAACATTCCATGAAACACTTTTAAATTACTTACTCACGGAAAATTTCGTGGGTAAAATTCTTAATAAAAATAATATTAAGATTTACCCACGAAAAATTTCGTGGGTAAATATAAATTTTATTTTTAATAAAAATACTACCCACGAAATATTTCGTGGATAATACTTAATATTATTAATAATACAAATTTTACCCACGGAAATTTTCGTGGGTAATATTAATATTACCCATGGAATATTTTGTGGGTAACTTTCGGCATGTTTTCATTGGATAAATTTTTCGTGGGAACTTTTCCTTATTTTTCGACGGAAATTAAGGACTTTCGACGGATATTCCATGGGTAATATCCACGGAATATTTCGTGGGTATTACTCACAAAAATTTACCCACAGATTTCTCGTGGGTGCTTTAACAACTTTCCATCTCGTAACGAAACCCTCGAATCCAGAAACTCTTTAAGGAAAATGTTTTTCCATTATTTTTCATTTAATAATAATAAAAAAAAAAAACTATGGTGGCGACTCTTCTGAAACTCCAATCATCCTTCCGCACCCGAATCCGCGCATCCAGACTTGGTTCTACTCACCTTCCTCCGACCCTTGATTAATCTCTCAATATTCTTGGCAGCAAAGGAGAAATTTGTAAAGGAAGTACATCAAAATACTTGTAGACAAGCTCTTATAAGGGTGTTGGGAAATAACGAGACAATTTACCTCATTTTAATCTTTCCTTTCCAGAGAGCTGTTATACTTGGTTGTTTACTACGGGTGAATAGACTTTGTTTGGTTTACCCTTTTACTGTCTGTGTTCTTGTTCTGACCCCTTGTTCAATTGGGCTCTATCCGAAGTGCACTCAATTTTTTCTACTTATGTCGTTGTACCTTATAATTATCTAATGAAAATCACCCCTATTTATTGTCCAAGCATTTAATTATCCAAATAATTTAAGGAAAAAATTGCTCGTTTTATGTTCATTAATTACATTTCTTAATATATACTCCCTCCGTCCCAATAAGAGCTTCCCTTTTTGCCATTTTGGGTGTCCCGCTAATAGCTTCCACTTTCCTTTTTTGACAAAGGAATCTTTACTATTTCCTCCACTCATTCTCTCTCCTCATTATTTTAATACTCACAACACTATTATAATTTACTATTCCCTCCACTCATTCTCTCTCCTATTTTCAAATTACACTCACAACATCTTTACTTCCCTCCCACTTCCTTAATTTGCGTGATTTTTAAAAAAGTGAAAGTAATTGTTGGGACGGAGGGAGTACAGTATGACAAATCTTAAACAAGTATTTTGGGACAGATCGAGGAACTAGAATTGGAACTAGAATTTTAGAGACTAGTTAATAGCCTGTCAATAATCGACGACGGGGTATATAATAAGGTTGATAAATTAAAAAAATATTTTTTTGATAAATATTAAAATGCATATAAATTCACGTAATGGAATTGAGGTAATGGAATTTTGATGAGTACTTTAAGGATTTAAATAGTTCAAACTGGAGAGGTTTTGAATGGTTTCGAGATAACGAGTCAAGTGTTCAAAGCTGAATATCATTAGGTTGGAATTGTAAGTTTGGTTTTAGTGTTATGGAAGTGGAACAGTGGATTAGTGTTAAAATGTGGAGAGGAGTAAGATTATGATTTCTGATGATGCCAAAATCGTCAATTTAGCCCAAATTCAAGCGATGAATGCTCCGGCGATTGCAAGGCCTGAAAATAAGAGAAAACACGTAAACTAAGCCGGGGCGGATCCGGCTAAAGGCCCTCCGGCGTGAGAGTAAGTTCACGGTTGATATTAGAGAAATCAAAATGACAGAGTTTCTCCAATGTAAAAGTAACGTCTTAGAATAATGAGCCACAGGGCTTGTATTTATAGGAATGGATAGATAGAATCCATGTTGGAATGAACTTGTAAAGAGATAAGATATAATTCTAATAGAATTATATACATTAAGAAGTCATTGTTTGACTTGAATTGATGTTGATAAGTATAATCTGATTGGATCATGGTGTATAATCCTTGTTGAATAAAGATTGTAACTGCTAACCGGAACGCCGAGGAAGGCAAATGATTTTCCTCGGCCTTCGGCAAATAGGCCGAGGAAAATGATTTTGCTTCCTCGTCATTTGGTAAATGGCCGACACGGAGATATGCCGGGGAGAACGATTTTCTTTCCTCGTCACTTGGATATATGCCGAGCAAATAACTTTTCTCTCCTCGGTAATTCCGACATGACGGCCCAAGAATGATGATATAAGGTCGAGATAAATGTTCCTCGGCATACGAGGAAGATCTTACTCGGCCCTAATACTTCATAATTAGACAATATCCACTGCCAAATATAGTTGGGCCCAAGTTCGGGCAAGCCCATGTTCGTAGCTCGGTTTATACCGTTCAGTGGCCCCCGACTTTCTAGCTTGGCTTAGGACGAGTAGAAAGTCAGTTCGGCATCGGCACATGGAATACGAACAGGTTTGACGCGTGTCATTGGTTGGCAACTGACGGTTGCTATTCTGATGATGACCTGGGGCCCCCAAGTCTTGTCACGCCTTGATAACTGTATTTTGCATTTAATTCTTGGGGCGCCCTACCCGAATCTCTGCTTTACCCATGGGTCGACCCGAATTGGGGAGGTATAAAAACCAATACCCTTTCATTTTAAACCTTTACAAACTCAAATCAGTCGAACTAAGGGCAAGGTTTAGGCGAAGAACATTCAGGCGAACCCAGCAATCATCCTTTTCAGATTCCGGCGAACTTTTCCGGCGACGTTGCTTTCTTTCGCGTTTCAAAGCACTTTCACGAACTAAGGTATGGATTTTCTCTTTCTCATCAATTCTGCTCCTGTTTTAGCGTCTTCTAGGGTTGTTAGAAGAACTCATACGTGAATCAAGAAACATGAACTGCCATTGTTGAAGATTCAAGCTTTTCTTCGTGAATTTTTGTTCCCAACTATCCCGATTTCATGTTTGTGATTTTCTTTGCATTTTGTTAAACTTCTTCGAATATTGAATGAACTCCCCCTTTACTCTTTGATTCCCCTTAGAAATGGCTCGTTCTTGGGACCATTCCCCGATTCCGTTATGGATATCATACGGGCAATCGAGGGTTTATCGACGAGAAAGGGGTCCATGGTTGATCTTTGAACTTGGATGATATAAGCAAGCGGTTGAGGGGTTATGGCCGATCCCGTTTATTCATTCAATACCCGGACTCCACAAGAATAGATAGGATTGAGTGCGGTTCGCCCAACATTATAGTTTTTGAGGATAGGGGTGAGATGGTGGAGCACGTCGGCTGTTCTACCCGGCCTCCAATCGCGAAATGCGTGAGCGTCGAGAGGTACGGCCCCCTCCTCGGCCTTATGAAATGACGAGGAAGGAAATCTTCCTTCCTCGGCCTTATGGAATGACGAGGAGGGAATCTTCCTTCCCGTCATTTAATCGGCCATTGACGAGGTAAATAATTTTGTCTCCTCGTCTTTATGCGAGATATGACGGGAAGAGAAGGAGAGCCCTCCTCGTCTACTCGAGATAGTTAACGCCTTCGTTGAAGGTGCGCAAGGCGATGCCCGCCTTGTCCGAAGAAGAGGAGGCCGAGGAGCAGGTAGCCGAGGAAAGCAAATCGAGAAGGCACCAAAGCACAGGGATCCCATGATTGAGAAACCGCACACCAAGTACAAAGTGAACCGCGGCGAGTATAAATTAACTTATATGGGCAAGATCGAGCCGAAGACGGAAAAAGAAGAGACGGCCTTCTACTATAACCAAGACTATGTCCACTTTTATTTCAAACGGTTTCAACGGGGACTCCGTCTTCCCTAGACCCCTTCATTTGTGAATTTTTGGATGATGTAAAAGGCGTGCCGGCCATGCTAGGAGCCAATGGTACTAGGGTTACGGTTAGCTTCATCATCCTCTGCCGTAGTTTAGGCTATGAGCCGACCATGGGGGCCTTCCGTCACTTCTACATTGTCCAAGTTATCAAGGAACAATGGCTTGTAGTTATTAGGAGTGCCAATAGGAAACCTAAGTTGCTTCTTCCCATGTCCGGCAAAGTTCAGTGGGAGAACCACGTTATCCGAGTTGAGAGCCGCCAAGGTTGGGAGTTCGATCTCCTTGTGATGATCCAACATCTTCCTTTGCCGTCCAACAATACGGGTGGACCAAAGATTTGATCAGCGTGCGGAAGAGTTTGCCGGGGTAGGGGTCTGGATTGGAAGCAAGTTGAATCCTCGGATCATTTCTATATCCGGGCGGGATTGATGCGGGGGAACGAGGACGGGGTGGCTCCCCTCGTCAATGTTAAAAGAGGACGTCGCTTCAATGATTGGACGATACATCCAGGCTTCGTATTCCACGAGGATTGTGTTAGGTGCCATGAAGAGCGTCCGTGATCAATGTATTGGAGAACCTAACATTGTTGGACGTAAACTTTTATCTTGGACACTTGTAATTTTGCGTCGAGATTATTTTGCTCGTACTTGACCTTGAATTCTCTTGCTCGTACTTGACCATTTCTTCCTTGTCTTTCTGATTTAACCGCCGAGGAAGAAGCGGCCCTTGAAATGGAGAGACTAAGTCCCCGGGGAGGCGATCGGGCGAAAGAGAAAGGCGAGCAAGAAATGCGCTACGATGGAAAGGAAGGATGAGGCCAATGCTCGTAATTTGGTCCTTGGGCGTTCGGGGTGACAAACCTCTTCCCCTCAAACTTCACGAGGATGTAAATTCCGAGGATGCGGCATCAGAGGCACTGAACCCATGGTTGGTGATATGCCTAACCCTCTGCGAGGCCGAGGAAGCGGTGGCCGAAGAAACCGGCCTTATTCAAAGGAAATCGGCTCCAAAGGCCTCAAGTTTCCGGTCTTGAGGAGCCGGTAGCTAAGCGGGCAAGTGTTGGTGGGGCCCCCAATCCTTCACCTCCTCCAACCACGGCTATCAAGGATATCCAAACTGTTGAGCAGGCCGATGAGCTAGCTAAGAGCATGGCCCTCGACATTCCTCGTCTCAGGGGTCTTCCTTTGCAAATTAGGGAGGGACCTTTAGTAAGATTAGGCCGAGCTCCAATTCAGAGAGCTATGGATGAGGATGCCTATGATGCTCTTGTCGGAGAGGCTCCCGGCGACGATACCTTGCTCTGCCGCAAGGGCTCTTACTTGCCGAGGTAACAGTTCTTTCATTTGATCATTGATTGTGAGACTGTTTTACACTTGTTTACACTTCTAATATTAATTCTTCTTTCGGTTGGCTTACGTCACGGCGTATGAGAACGTGCTAGCCAAAAAGAAGACCCGGGCGCTGAATGAGGCCAAGGCGCCCAAGCAAAGAGTGATGCGACAAGACTTCCTTGGTCAAACTTACGAAGGCCAAGGATGCTTGAGCTTGAGGCATCGAAGGCCAAAGTGGAGGCCGAGGTAAAAGAGCCGAGGAAGAGAAGGCCAAGCCGAGGAACATCTCCGGCTAAAAGGAGAGGAGCGGCCAAAGCATTAACGGATAAGGCCGAGCTTCGGGCAAAGGCCGAGGAAGGCGAGGCCAAATACCGAGGATTGGAGGCTGCCCTTCCCGCCAAGGAGAATGAGGCCGTGGTGCGCTTGAAGGAGAGCCGGCGTTCAAGGATGCCGTGGTGTCTAGCTCGGCCTTCCCGGGATGTCGTGGACGAGCAAACGGCCACCATGTTTGAAGATGGATACCTCCGTCTTGCTAGGAGTATATTGGTGATCCCTCCACCGGCCTAGACATCAACAAGATAGCCATGCTAATATGCCGGGATCAATACGGCGAGGAAGTTAGGGCTCTCCATCACTTGGTCCCCTTCTCTGCAAGCAACTTGGAATTGATAGCGGCGAGGATGCTCAAGCATGCGGGGAAGTGTGGAGGCCCGGCCCTGTTACCCCGGCAACATCAAAGACTTGGTGGAGGCGATCCAAGACGAGGAAGAGCACGAGGCCGGGGAAGCGAGGTAGGGGAAGGGCGAGGAAACTAATGCCCATGCTCATCAAACTACCCTTCCTCCTCCTGGCTCCATTACTACCAGCTGGCTTGAAGAGCCTTTCGATGATGCTCAGCAGTCTTAGGATAGTTTTTCCTTTTACGCTTTTTGTAATAGACAATAGGATACGTAATTCCATTTGAATATCAATGAAAAATCCTTTGTCATGATTCTGTCACTTCACTAACTTGGTTATATTTTGGTATGCTATGCAAGCATTAGCCTTAGGAAGGTGGGATCCGAGGAAGGTCCCTTGTTCCTTGTGGAGCAAGTGGTTAGGCCGAGGAAAGATTCCTCGGCTTTAACTATACTCGTACGTCATTTGGGCTGAGGAAGTTTTCCTCGGCTTTGAATGTGTTGTAATCCTGAATCAGAGTAGATTCATGGTAGGAGGTTTATCAAGCCATTAGACCGAGGAAAGTCCTCGGTCTTGGGTACATTAGTCTCCTAAGTCAAGGTGGACCCTTATTTGGAAGTGTTGTAAGCCATCGGGCGAGGAGGTTCCTTGGTCTTGGGCGCTTGGTATCTGAGTCAAGGTGGACCCTTGACGGGATGTGTTGTAAGCCATCGAGGCCAAGGTGGTCCCTTGGTCTTGGGCGTGTTAAGCCATCGGGTCGAGGAAAATCCTTGGTCTTGGCAGTTGTGTAAGCCATCAGGCCAAGGGGGACCCTTGGTCTTGGCTATGTTAAGCCATCAGGCCAAGGAAAATCCTTGGTCTTGGCGTTGGTAAGCCATCGGGCGAGGGGACCCTTGGTCTTGGGCTGTTGGTAAGCCATCGAGGCCAAGGAAGATCCTTGGTCTTGGCTATGGTAAGCCATCGAGGCCAAGGAAGATCCTTGGTCTTGGCTGTTGGTAAGCCATTAGGCGAGGTGGTCCACTTGGTCTTGGGCGTTGGTAAGCCATCGAGGCCAAGGAGGATCCTTGGTCTTGGGCATTGTGTATCGGAGAGTCGGAAGTAATGTCCTCATCTTAGGTCTTTGGGGTGAAGAGGCGATAGTTGCTTTGCATGTTGGAAGAAGCTGCTTTCGTAGAGCTGAAATGCGATTACATAGAAGCTGCAATCCTATCAACTAAAAAGACAAAAGAAAACAAAAGACCGAAAATAAAAGACGAGAAAATAAAGAGCTAATCTATTGCAAAATAAACTAGACTAGTGATAATATTTTCTAAGGTTGTCGGAATGCCATGGATGCTTGAGATCCTTCCCCTCCTTGGTCCTCAATCTGTAGGTCCCTTCTCGGATGACTTGAGTGATGATATAGGGACCTTCCCAATTTGGGGAGAGCTTGTTACGTTACGCCTTCCGACCAGTGGCTTCGATCTTTCTAAGTACCCAATCGCCAACTTGGAATACTCTTTTGATGACCCTCTTGTCGTGATATGCCTTGGTCCTTTGCTTGTAATTCACCATCCTCATCTGCGCAGCTAGTCGTTTTTCATCTATCGGGTCCGGGTCTAGGAGCCTATTGACCTTGTTGACTTGCTCATCATAATGGGAGTTCCTTGCTTGTAGGGATGGCCATCTCTGCTGGTGCCGTAGCCTCGAGAACCGAAGGTTAGTGCGAATGGGGTTTCCCGGTTGGCCCCGGGTGGTTGTGCGAACGGCCCATAAAGCTAGGGAAGTTCGTCCAACCATCTACCCTCGCGACCTTCAAGATTCTTGGTGAGGCGGTTAGGACCGGTTGTTGGCGGCTTACGCTTGGCCGTTGCCTTGGGGTGCGCTGGCGAAGATTTTGCATGGCGTACTTTGACTCTCCCCAATTACATTTGTAAATGCCGTGGAGAATTGGAGTCCATGGTCGAAACAATTGTATGCGGAAGGCCAAATCTGCACCGGATGTTGTCATGAACAAAGTTGATCGCGTTCTCTTCCGTTATCTTGGCCAATGCCTTGGCTTCTATCCACTTGGAGAAGTAATCAACGGCTACTATCACGTACTTGCAATTACCACGGGCGGGTGGGAAGGGTCCAATGAGGTCGATCCCCACATATCAAATGGCCACGTGGGTATTACAGTGTTTGCTCGGCTGCGAGGTAGTCTTGGAATGTCGAGAGAACCTTTGGCATTTGTCACATTTTCGAACATAGGCGTGCGCGTCTTCCCTTAGGTTTGGCCGGTAGTAACCTAGCGATATGATTTTGTCGGCTAAGGTTCGGCCCCACAGTGTCCGCCGCAAACACCTTCATGTACTTACGCCGGGAGGTTCTCGGTTTCCTTGGGATAGACACACCTTAGCGGGGGCTTCGTGAAAGATCTTCGGTAGAGGACTCCGTTCATCACCACGAATCTTGGAGACCTCTTCTTGATAAGCTTGGCTCGAGCCTCATCTTACGGGAGTTTCTCCTTCTCAATGTATTCGATGTAGTCATCGATCCGGCATCTCTCTTCCTCGTCCCGAGAAAGCATGACTTGTAATCTTTCGTACGCGGGTTCCTCGGCATAAACTACATATGGGTTGGTCTCACGAAGGAGACACGTCCATGGTGGCTAGTTTGGAGAGAACGTCTGCGACTTGGTTGTCTTCCCTTCCTATACGCTTGAGCTCGAAAAATTCCATTTTCTTCGTCATATCTAGGACAGGTCTCTATACTTGGCAAGGGTGACATCTTGAGTGTTATATTCTCCCTTTATTTGTTTGACAACAAGGCGAGAGTCACGAAGCGACCACCTTAGTTGCTCCATAGAAGGAGGCCAACTTCAATGCCAAATATGAGAGCCTCGTATTCGGCTTGGTTGTTAGAGGCGAGAAACTTGAAGCGGATGGCATCTTGTATAGTATATTCTCCTTACAGGCTTGCTAGTACAACTCCGGCTCCGCTTCTTTCCTTGGTAGGCGATCCGTCAGGTATACGAGGATCCAACGGTTGGATGGGAGTTCAATGGGAGAGTCTTTTTCCTCCCGGCGCGTTTGCTTAGGGAGGTGGGGAGATGCTCGCCCATAAAGGCGGTCTCGACCATGAAGTTGACGAAGGCTGTGCTAAGAGGGTCTTCCTTGGTTGGTAAGTGATATCAAACTCCGTTAGAAGCGATTGACCAATTAAGGAGACGTCCCGAGCCGTCCAACTTGTGAAGGATTTTCTTCAATGGTTGCGTTGGTGTAGACGGTGATAGGATGTGCGAGAAAAATATGCACGCGGCTTCCTTGAGGCGATGACTAGTGCGTATGCTATCTTCTCCACATTGAAATATCTGCTTTCTACATCGGACGGTGCCTTAGAGACATAGTAGACGGGCTTACGAATTCCTTCATCCTTTCGAACTAAGACAGTGCGACGGCGTGATCGGTGGCGGCTAGGAAGACGTATAGCATCTCACCGGTAGTCGGACTGCTAAGCAAGGGAGGGGAACCCAAGTACTCCTTCAACAGGAGGAATGCTTCCGAGCATTCAGGAGTCCGGAGAAGCTCTTGGTACCCTTCAATACCTTGAAGAAAGGCGGTGACTTTTCGGCGGATTTGGCGATGAATCTTCCAAGGGCCGCAATTCTTCCATTAAGTCTTTGGACCTCCTTGATGGTGGTAGGTTCCTTCATGTCAACGAGTGCCTTGATTTTCTAAGGTTTGCTTCAATCCCCCTTTGGGAAACCATGAAGCCCGGGAATTTCCACTGCGGTAACTCCGAACACGCACTTGCTTGGATTCGGCTTCATGTTGTTTGCTCGGAGGTTGTGAATGGTCTCTTCTAGGTCGGAACGTGGGCTTGCCTTCCTTGGTCTTTATGACCGTGTCATCAATATAAGCCTCCATGTTTCTACCTATCGACTTGCAAAAACTTGATTTACCATCCGTTGGTAAGTGGCACCAGCATTCTTGAGCCCAAAAGGCATCATGATGTAGCGAAATTCCCCACGAGGTGTTTGAAAGGCGGTCTTCTCGATGTCCTCTTTCGCCATTTTTATCGATGATAGCACTGAGTAGGCATCTAAGAAGCTGAGAGTTTGGTGTCTAGAGATGGAGTCAACCAACTTGTCGATTCAGGGGAGAGGATAGCTGTCCTTAGGGCAGGCTTTGTTTAGATCAGTAAAGTCTATACACATACGCCATTTCCCATTTTGCTTTTTCACCATAACGACATTAGCCAACCAAACGGGGTATTTGACTTCGCGAATTATTCCGGCGAGTAATTTACGCACCTCTTCTTTATAGCTTCCTCCTTGTCCCTTGCAAAATTTCTCCTCGTCACGGGAGATGGTCTTCGCTAAAGGATCAACTTCTAAGCGGTGGAGGGCTACTTCTTCATTGATCCCCCTCATGTCTTGACTCTCCAAGCAAAGACGTCGAGAGCTTGTTTTTCAAGAGGGATATGATTCTTTCTTTCTCTTCTGTGATAGGCTGGCCTCCTAGCTTGATTTTTGTTCGGGATAGTCGGGATTAATGACTACCTCTTCTAGCTCATCTACGAGGCTTCATTTACGGTCCGTCTCGAAATTCTAGGGATTCGATGATGATCTCTACGATTCTCCTCCCTTCATTGTCGTTTACATTGAGGCCTTCTTCCTCCATAAGTTTATCAATGTCGGGAAAGATCGTTCTTCCACAGTCATGGTTGGCCCCGAGTTTCGGTCATTGACGAGAATGGGGTCTTCCTCGGAGATGGGTAGAACTACGCCTTGGTCGTCCGCGGTTTCTAGGACCATAGGCTCTTCTTCCGGTGTGGGTAGAAGTTACGCCTTGGTCATCCACAATTTCTAGGACCATAGGTTCCTCTTCCTCACTTTCCCATACTTCACGGATATAGTTCATCCTAGAGCTAGTTTCGGTGGTCTTACGTGATTTGGTGATCTTGATGTTCTCCTCGGGCGTATCTATCTCCACGCTTTTTGACTTTTTCGGCTCTTGACAACATGTTCCAAGAAATCTTTGGGGGTTGCCCTCACGCATCAATGCCGGCACGAGTGGGAAATTTAACTCGTTGGTGAGGAAGGAGGCCACCATCCCAAGTTTGGCTTGACTTGGAATGCCTATAATCGCATGATAGTCACTAGTCAAGTCCATGACTATGAAAGTGACGGTAGCTTTGGCTCGGAAGGGATGATCGCCGACTTCGAGTTCTAGTTCTACGGTTCCCTTTGCTCAGCCTTATGGTTGGTGAATCCTTCAAGCCTTCCATGATATGGCTCTAGCGCGGTGTCTTTCAACCCCATTTGGTTGGAAGGCTTTGAATAGTATAGGATGTGCGGGAGGCCC